>CM047807.1:11693622-12293622 GCA_026214975.1 Gentiana macrophylla | reverse complement strand
ACATGTATTTTTCCATATTGGATGGCATCACAAAATAAAGGTTTGTCATTAAATTTCAGATTACAAGCTTTGGAAACAAGTTCAAGGACTTGTAGGGAGGGGTGCCCTAGTTTTCTATGCCAAACATTGGCATCACAGTACATGGAATCATTATTAGAAGTGAAAACATAGCTGGAAATAGGATTTGAGTGAAGAGAGCTCTTGTTATTGGAAAAGGACTTATGGTGTTAGACTGCTACCATCCTATAGAGACCATCTTGGAGTGTTCATGCCATAAGCACCTTCCTATTTCGAATCCTTTATAAAATATTTTGTGGCGATAATTCAACAAAAACAATATTGACAACAGTTAATTTTGAAACACTAAGCAAGTTTTTTTTTAATTTGAGAAACATGTAAAACATTGTGATGGGTAAGTTGCGCAGTGCCAGAGGTGGGTGTTGAGTGACTAGTGTGGGATATTTTGAGGTTTCACCATTACCAACAACTAAAGAATCCTTACCAGCATACTCAGATTTCATATGCAGTTTGCTAGGATTGGAAGTAATGTGGTTTAGTCCCCACTGTCAGCATACCATCCACCATTATAAGACATGTCAGGAACAACAAGGTAGGCTAAAAACTGCTTATGTTGATAATTGTGTGCCCTATTTGGATTACCTTCATATCTAAAATAGCAAGCAGATGCTACGTGTCCAACTTTACTGCAGATTTGGCAGGTTGGTGATGTGTAATTTCCATTTCCATCACTATTTCCATTGCCTCTTCCTCTTCCTCTACCACCCTTGCCCATGTTTCTACCATCTCTATACTGAGCATTTCCTCTGCCTCTATAGTTGTTGATTGACTAATGGTAACCACCTTGGCCATTGGACTTTGAACCTTCAGATTTGACAGCAGCATTGGCTATAGCAGTTGACAGATCCAATGAAGTAGAAGGATTATATATGTTCCACAACCTCTCATGGGTAGTTACTTGAGCCTACACTTCTGGCCAAGAAAGTGATCAAATCCTTGAAGTGATGTTGACAACCACTGATTCATACTCCCTATTGAGCCCTCCTAGGGTTGCCAAAACCAATATAGAAATAGAAATTGGGTATCCTGCTGTAGCCAATCCATCAGAAAATCCTTTCATTTGTGATAAGTAATCAACCATATTCTTAGATCATTTTGAGTTTTGGTCAAGGCATATTTATACTCTAAAATCGTAGCTTAAGACTAACTATTGAATAGGGCCTCAAGAGTATGACAGACTTCAAAAGATGTAGCTTCTGACTGACTATTGGTCAAGGCATCTTTTTCTGGGCATTCATCACATTAGTAGATCCAGGAGTGGGAAGCAAAAACTCTGTGGTTTTGGTGTGGTTCTTAGAAGGTGACCTTCAAGTTTATGGCCCCTTATCACATGTATAATAGAATAACGACAAAGTAGGTACTGCGATCTAACTTGACATTGAAGCTCTAACTGATGTTGTTCACAAATGGTGTTAGACTTAGACTAGGTCGGAGTGAAGGAGAGGTCATACCTGAGACCCGACTTAGATTGGAAAAGTAGGGATCTCCAGTGTGAGGCATTGGCATGCTGGTGGGTATAGTGCCAAACATAGGAGCAGTAGGAAATGTGGAGGGACTTGACACGCCAACAGTTGGATTGTAAGCATAGGAGCTGGTGAGCTGCGGGAAAGGATTAATTCCGGCAGTGGATGCTGTGGGGATTGCGGTGGATCCACCACTTGTAATACCCTACTCCCGACCCCTAGATACACTGGGGTCATTCTAGGAGGGGTTGCGAAGCTCTCACCGCGACTTCAATAGCAATACTAGAATTCCCAAAATAATTTACTAAAACCACAAATGATTTGACAATACCTCAATAATTAAACTATAATTCCCAAAAAATAATCCAATGAAACAACAATTTAAAATTTACATAATTACTAATTATATTCATTATAATATTACCACAAATGAATTACAACAATTGGCTCTAAACTTAATTTGCACAACATGTTCTAATTCTCAGTCCATGTCATTGCTTTCATCCTCATACATCTCCCTCGATCCATTACCTGTTTTTATTTATAGAATAAAACAAAACAAAACAAAAACAAAAACAAAAGAAAAACGAGTCGTCCGCAAAGGGCTGGTATGAGCCGTGTGTGAGAGTGTTATATATTTATATAATTATAAGAAAACCAATATTTTGTTCAACTTAAAAAAAACAGCGGAAGACTTCATTACATGATAGATTAAAAGGAAAGACATTTTTTAATATTGAAGTGCACGAGCATTAAGAAAACATGTCGGGTTATTTACAAGCATCAGCTTTGGCCGAGCCGATGAGTCAAGTACCTCCCAAACACCATACGTACCCAGGTATTTCAACTGCACTCCACGAGAACTAGCCATACCTGACAACTCCGGCCAATTGTCGGGGAAAAGAATCAACATTAACCGTGCAAACCTCCTACACGGCTCCAGCCAACCCTATCCATACCCTAGGACGCACGCACCAACCGTCAGCCCTTGCTTTCCCGGCTGTAGCATGAATCTTCGGGGAAAAGGTACCGTCCCCACTCTTACGAGTGAGCACTCTAGCTACTATCGGAAAGACTTCGAGTCAAGAGGCCCCGAGACCGGTGACTTGCCGTTCTCTGAAGCGATAAATCTAATCCCCCTAGCCACCCGAGCTTTGACAGTTTCGTGCCACGAGCGAGCAAACGAGCAAGTATTATCCGTCAATTCCAAGTATCAGTTTATTGTTACAAAAAGTGTGCACTAGCTCAAAACAGTCGATTGTTAATAAATCATTTTGCTTTAGTATTTTTTTAAGAAATAATTGGAAAACGACTTCTGAGTTTAAATGTTGATTTGATATACATAAAATACCTAAAACTAATATAAAACACATGACAATGGTCGGCTCTGCCTTGTCCACGTGTCATCAGTAAGGAGTTTAAGCTTAATAAATGTATCCGCTTTAAACCTTAAAAGCGAGCCACCCCTTTACCTCTGACCATCGCAGGATGATTGGTCGACAAAGGGATGCACAGAGCACGCGACCGTTAGGGGCTCAGCCCGTAAGGATCGAGTGATCAATCTGTTGACATCGCATTTCCGTCAAATACGGAACACGTGGGGAATGAATCAGGGCCTCATTAAAGCTCTCGATTCATTCCTAATTGTAGAGGACATTATCATTTCCTAATAATCGAGGATTCATATCAATCCCAATTTTGGAGTCCTTGAAGGACACGGCAGTTTTAGGGTTGAAACTCCCTATATAAACCTCCACTAGAACTACGGCCGGCTTGATTCCAATGACCTTCAATTGGATACGTAGGCAGCTTGAGAACAACTCAAGTTCAGTCATAATATTGCAAAAAACACATCCTTGTTGGCATTTACCGATGACCGGAATACTACCACTAGATTAACCAACCCGAAATAATTGTTGGCAAAATCCGACTTCGTCATTGGCGCTAGAAGGAGGGCCTTCTACTGGTAGTTTCAACAAGCATCATCATCAAACCGAATACGCAACCACCCAGGCTGGTGGATCCAATGTAGCGGAAAAAGAGGACGGAGGGCAAACCGCTGGGGGCGAAAAAGAGATCACGAGTCACAACCACCGTAGATAGAACCCCTTGCTGATCCAACACAGTAGGCTCTGGTGGAGGCTTTATCAAATCTTAATACAGCAACCTTCAAAACCATCCTGAGTAATGCGTTTAAGGTCAGGGGGAAGAAACCACCGGGGAAATAAACCCTAGGGAAAACGCACTCATAAACAACCGTGACAATGCCCTCAATCTCTCGTGAGAAGATCATGCAGAGACTCTCTCCTCCAAATCCAACCATAGGAGAAAAGAGGTCAGAGACCAGGCCAGGGATGCAGCTCGTGCAGAACTTGACGCTATCTTAGGTAAGACTTCTTTTCCCTTTGAATCTCTCTTTACCAAGCAAGTAGAGGGTTATCCTAAGCCTCCTGGGTTTAAGATGCCCAAGATAGATCCATATGATGGGACAAAGGACCCCAATGACCATATGCACCAGTACCTGACTAATATGACTCTGTATAACGCGGCCGACCAGATGAAGTGCAAAGCATTCCTTGCTCTACTTACTGGCCGTGCTCGGGAGTGGTTCAGGAAGCTACTCCCTAAATCCATTAATGATTTTTCCACCTTGGCGAAAAGTTTATGCATGCCTTCATCACAAAGACGACCGTTCTGAGGAACGCATACGCATTTGCTTACCCTTAAGCAAAAGTCAGACGAAAGTGTACAATTCTAAAAAGATTCAATGAGGAATCAAGGAAAGTACAAGGGGCTGACGAGCACTTGATAGTCACCTCCTTCATAGCAGGATTACGTGAGGGTCGGCTGTATGCCAAACTGAATAGCAAGCCCACACTTACTATGGAGACTGTGTGAAGACCGTCTAAGCATTGCCAAGGGGAAAAAGCCAATAGGCTGAAGAGAGAACAAGAAAGAGCAGACCCCAAGAGAGGGCGAGCAGAACGGCAACCCGACAAAGGTCGGAAGCAAGTGTGGGACAGAATGACCGCACCGGTCACAGACCAACTTGGTAAGAAAGGTGCTCTGCAAGATAGGGATCTGATTCCTTTGAACAGATCACGTGAGCAGGTGCTCGCCCTGATGGAAATAAAGGGAATAGCTCAAACACCCCCACCTATGAAGGGGTCGATAGAGAAAAGAGATCAGACAAAATTTTGAAAGTACCACAAAGATATAGGCATGATTCGAGAAGCGCCGAGAATTGATTATAGATATCGATGCTGCAGCATTGGAAGGAAAAATAGACGAGGCAATAGATCGATAATAGAATCCTAACCTGAGGGGTAGGAGGGAGTATAAAAGGTGAAACTACTACCAGGGAAATGAAGGTCGAGCCGACCCAAAGCGAAGGAGGGATCCTTCCCCTGATCCTGATGGACAGCTAGATAATAAACCCATCAACACGATCAACACTATTGCGGGTGGTCCGGCAGGTTCCCTACCCCCCGGGAAAGGTAGCAGTAACTCAGCCCTAAAGCCTGAGACAAGCAACAAACTGAGGCTATCTGGGGAAGTAGTGTACGGACCCAGGGATTCTCTTCTCTGTTCCCCAACAATGAAGGTCTTGTCATCGATCTGGTGATCAACAAACACGTGGTAAAGCGAGTCTGTGTGGATACAGGGAGTGCGGTAAATGTTTTGTACTTGTCAGTTTGTCATGCCATGAAGATTCGAGAGTCCGAGCTGACCCCTGTCTCAACTCTGCTGTTTAGGTTTGCAGGCGCTCCTGTCTACCCGATGGGCATGGTTAGATTGCCCATGACTTTTGGACAAGGATTAAAGATCAGGACTCTTATGGTCGACTATGTCGTGGTGCGGTCGGCCTCAGCATATAACGTCATATTGGGCAGACCCGCCCTTATAGAACTTCGAGTGGTTACCTCTCCCGCTCATGTCAGTATGAAGTTCCCTACAATATGAGGGGCGGCAGAAATTAGAGGAGACATGAAAACAGCAAGGAGCTGCTATACGGAAACTATTAACCAAAAAATGAGAGTGCAACATGTTCATATTGAAGAACTGGTTCCAGAGGAAGAAGAAAGATGGTTAACCGAAGATGAAATAATACAAGAAGAACTATGGGATAATCAGAAAGATTTTATGGTCAGAATCGGCTCCTGGATTCCTGAGCTGCATAGACAGAGCCTGATCAGCTTGCTAAAAGAATTTAGAGATGTCTTCTCATGGAGTGTTGATGATATGCCTGGCATGTCTCCCGACCTAGCATTGCATTGCTGAAAAATTAACCCCAACAGAAAGCCTATTCGACAGAAGAAGCACAACTTCACCCAAGAGAGGGTGGAGGCTGTCCAAAAAGAAGTAGCAAAGCTGTTGCAAGCAAGTATAATTAAAGAGGTGGTATACCCCGAGTGGTTAGCCAACCCTGTTTTAGTCAAGAAGCCAGATGGATCTTTGCGCATGTGTGTTGATTTTACTGATTTAAACAGGGCTTGCCCAAAGGACTGTTATCCACTTCCAAAAATCGACAATTTAGTAGATTCCACGGTCGGATTTGAAGTTTCCACGTTTCTAGATGCGTATAAAGGGTACCAGCAGATTGTTATGGCTCCAGAAGACATGGAGAAGACATCTTTTATAACGGGAACTTTCTGCTATGTCACCATGCCGTTTGGGCTCAAGAACACTGGAGCCACCTATCAGAGAGCCGTCAACAAAACATTTGAGAGACAAATAGGAAAATGCATGGAAGTGTATGTAGATGACCAACTTATCAAGAGCAAGTATCTTGAGTAGTATGTTACAGACGTTAGAGAGATCTTTGAAGTGCTACGTGTTGCGGAGAGATTTTGCATCATAAAAACAAAATAAAATTTATAAGCCTATACTTAACATGCAAACTAACTCCTAACCGACCAAATATCGGGTAGTTGATAGCATAGTAGGGTAAGTACAGGGTCGATCCACAGGGAAAAGGGATGTTGAATCTAATTTCACTAATCTCCTAAATTGTTACTCTTAAACAAAATAAACGAAAGAAAGAGACATAAAAAACAAAGGACAAATCAAATAAATCTAACCTAGAAAACAAAATAAAACAATCTAAACTAAAGACATGGGATCAAACAACCAATTTACAAACTTATATGATCTCAATCCTAGTTAATCTCATGATTCTAATTCGATTTGTGGTTTCACCTTTTCACGAGATATAAACCCCTAATTCCTTAGTGAATTTATTCTCAAGCTACGGATTCCTAATTCCTTAGTAAATCCAATTTATCAATCTATACTCTCTCGTAAGTTGAAACTGATTTCCATACAACACTCGGTGTAGATTCAGGTTAACTCTTGTATTTTAGAATCTAACAACCTAGATAATTAATCGATTAACTTGTCATCATTAACGATTAAAGATCCTATCTTTCTATGGTGATCTAACGTTTATGCAACTTCCGTATTATAAACATCTATCGTGAACTAATTCCTCAATTTATTCACGTAGCCATACAAACCACATAGAAAAATACAAAAAGAACCGAGATCATGAATAAAAACTGGAATTAAATAAATCAAGAAGAACTCACATAGTCTCATACATTGAAGGATCCAAGAACGGAAACGAAAAGCATCTAAACTACTCCTAATCTAACCTCGGTTCACCCGAGCACAAGGCTCGGGTGACCGGCCTTCAAACTCTCAAGATGCGGCTGCTCTCTTGTGTTTGATGTGTATGAAATTCGGAATGAATTAGGGTTTGGGGCTGCTGTGCTTTAAATAGAAAACAGAGGCGGTTGCTACAGTAACCTAAGTCGGTTCTGCTGAATGCGGTGGTGGACGCTCGTTTAACCAACTGGACGCCCGTCCAGGATGCTTGGACGGAGACTGGACGCTCGTTTGGACAACGTCTGAACTCTCTGCTTACGATTTTATGCCTTTGAACGCTCGTTCGATTTTCAAACGCCAGCTTCGATCCGGCGCTTCGTCCGCTTTATTTGGGCGCTTGACCACTTTAGCCGAAATCTTGATATTTCCATCTTTATCTTCATTGATTTCTTTCCTTATCTCTTTTATTCTTCCATATCTTTGATTGATCCTCTCTCATCTCGAAATTAGCTCTTTAGGATCATCTTTTCCATCATCAATGAGTATCTACACAAGGATCAAAACATACCAAAGTGTAACATATTTCCAAAATAATATAAAATCATAATTTAAGCACATAATTCGTCATGTTTTGCAATTTAACTATGAAAAACCTCATTTACTCAATATTTACATATATAGCTAAAAATCTATGAAAATCGTACGAATGTAGGGGAAATTGATATAGAAAATATATATAAAAATCACTATAATTTAGCCCTTAACAACACCCCCACACTTATCTTTTGCTCGTCCTCGAGCAAAACAGAACAAAGATCAAGCTCGAGACAAATAAACATCTATACAAATATAAAGCATATTCAATAACTTAGAAGTTCACCCGTGTAGTGTGTGCATAGCCATAATAAACTTCCACTAAGTTCCACAATTTGAAAGTTATTCAAACCAAAACTAGCCCGGTTTCCCATCTAAGTTAGAAATATTCAAAAACTATAACAGGCACTTTACAAAGCATACATATCCCAAAAAGAAATAGTAGAGAATATCTAAAACATTTCTGACAGACTCAGAGGATAATCCCTACAACATATCCTTTAGTTTATACTGGGTATAAGATTAACGATAACTAAGTCCTTCAACTTATTCAACATGATATATTTCAATATTTTCACTTTTTTTCACACTTTTCTAACACACATCAGAATAAGCTTTTGCCCTCATAGCAGAATAGGACATTTCAAGATAATCCCTACCTTACTCCAATCATAAGGCGAATATAAACTGACCATCGTGAGCTTTTGGTCATCATAGTGGAATAGGACATACGTGGTACACCTACCTCACCCAAATCATAAACCAACTTCCGACACACACAATTACAATTATGTTTACTTAGAGATTTACAATTTGGCGGTGGAAAAGATTATTTTCTAGTAGCACGAGACCACTGAGCATAACACCTCAAGTAAACAATTTATTACTATTGCAAAGACTTAATCACGTTTCACTTATCACATTCAAACTTACAGATATTCACAGTATGTCATACTTTAACTCTAAATACAAACTACTAAACTTTTCAAGAATTGTACATAAGCAAAGAAACATGCTATAATCATCAAAAATCTCCAACTAAAATGGGGTAGGCTTTCAACATTTAGTTCATCATTTACTATGGCATGTGAAAAAGAGTGTCGGGTGAAACAACTAAAATTACTAAATATACAGAATATAGCAAAAATGATATAAACTCAAGCAAAGATATGCCTTTGTCTACTCGGGATCTAACAAAAAATTTGAAAATTAAGCACTTTTCATAGAAATACTAAAAATATGAGCAAACGAAAGTAGACACATAAATCATCTATCCCTTCCCCACACTTAGATTGCAACTTGTCCTCAAGTTATACGAGAAATAAAGAAAAGGTAAAGAGTACTTAGGCGATTGGATGTTTGGCAATTCGGAGGAACCAACAAGAACCAGGATTGCTTGCATAGCTCAATGAGACTCGTGGAGCATCACAGGGACAACCGAATACATCTTTAAAGTGCACAATAGCTATAGAAAGTATCCTGCAGACTTGACCAGTGCAAAAAGAGTCTACGGGGAAAAGATTAGACTTATACAAATAAAGCACATAAGGAAATGAATTTATAGAGATATTCAAATTATGCTCACATAAAGATGGACACATATACATGAAAATATCACAAACTCGTAGGCTAGGTGCAACTACATGAAAACAAAGTACAATGCAATCTACATGATAAATCCTAAAAATAAAAACGAGGTAGTATTACGGAAACCGACAGTTAACTACGCTCAAGAAAAATAAAAGAAAAAAAAAATAGAAAAACAATGCAACTAGATGACTTGCAACTAAATGATATGCATCTGAATGATATGCAAAAATAAAAGAAAATAAAAGAAAGAAAACTAGCCCACTCATTTGCAACATGACATATATAAAATAAACGTCTACCAAATAATGACAGGGTTACGATAAACGCAGGTGATGTTCATTACATGCGTTGTAGAGCGCTTTAAGACTCGTCAAAAGTGATAGCATTATGGAAACCAACAGTTAGCTATACTAAACAGATATAACTCATATGGCCTAAGACGTAGCATACGGAAAACCGACAGTAGCTACTCAAATGAGTTACAAAAATAACAAGGAAGCACGCAAGTCTTAAAAGCTTAAAAGATTCATCGGAGCGGTATGTAGCATACGGGAACCGACATTAGCTACTAAATAACAATAAGACCAGTTATAGCGTACGAGAACCGACAGTCACTATAACATGCCTAGATGAATCATATATAAGGAATTGATCAATTATCTAACATGGATTCATAGATGGAAAAATAAAACATATAAGTTCAGGACATCTATGTAAAAAGAGATAGCCACAGAAGCTCGAATGAAAAATCCACATCAAATAAAAGCATTGAAAATAAAATCAAGAAATTTAGAACTCGGATCAACCCCGACGAACGTTCACTTAGCGTCGTGAATCGACGCGGGCGTTCCACCTTGCAGCGCGCCGTCGCGCTTTGAAAACCGACCGACGGGCGTTTAGAAAGTATAGGCGCTGTCTGGTCCTCTAAATCGAACAGATTGAGAATATTTGAGCGGACGAAGCGTCAATACTTCCCAACGCTCGTTCACTGCGAGATGAAGAATCGGGCGGGCGTCCAATGAAACGAATGCGCGCCGTCCATACAACAAGAATGCACAGGCAAAGGGAAAAACACAGCAAAACCCTAAATACTTATGAACACAACACGGCAACACGAGATCACAAAGACAGCGACCTTATCAAATTAAGCACAGGGGTTAGACTAGGTAACAACTAAACACAAACTTCACATAAAAAACAGATTGAGTAAAAAACTTTTGCACATTCTTAACCCTACGGTCATCGAAACACGGCAAAATAAAAACTCTCAATCTATTCGACGCTACTTTTATTAAAAACAAAAATAAAACGTAACAAAATCGAGAACTAACAAAACTAGATTCAACATGACACCTATTCCCCGGCAACGGCGCCACTTTTGTTGGGAGAGATTTTGCATTATAAAAACAAAAGAAAATTTATAAGCCTATACTTAACATGCAAACTAACTCCTAACCGACCAAATATCGGGTAGTTGATAGCATAGTAGGGTAAGTACAGGGTCGATCCACAGGGAAAAGGGATGTTGAATCTAATTTCACTAATCTCCTAAATTGTTACTCTTAAACAAAATAAACGAAAGAAAGAGACATAAAAAACAAAGGACAAATCAAATAAATCTAACCTAGAAAACAAAATAAAACAATCTAAACTAAAGACATGGGATCAAACAACCAATTTACAAACTTATGTGATCTCAATCCTAGTTAATCTCATGATTCTAATTCGATTTGTGGTTTCACCTTTTCACGAGACATAAACCCCTAATTCCTTAGTGAATTTATTCTCAAGCTACGGATTCCTAATTCCTTAGTAAATCCAATTTATCAATCTATACTCTCTCGTAAGTTGAAACTGATTTCCATACAACACTCGGTGTAGATTCAGGTTAACTCTCGTATTTTAGAATCTAACAACCTAGATAATTAATCGATTAACTTGTCATCATTAACGATTAAAGATCCTATCTTTCTATGGTGATCTAACGTTTATGCAACTTCCGTATTATAAACATCTATCGTGAACTAATTCCTCAATTTATTCACGTAGCCATACAAACCACATAGAAAAATACAAAAAGAACCGAGATCATGAATAAAAACTGGAATTAAATAAATCAAGAAGAACTCACATAGTCTCATACATTGAAGGATCCAAGAACGGAAACGAAAAGCATCTAAACTACTCCTAATCTAACCTCGGTTCACCCGAGCACAAGGCTCGGGTGACCGGCCTTCAAACTCTCAAGATGCGGCTGCTCTCTTGTGTTTGATGTGTATGAAATTGGAATGAATTAGGGTTTGGGGCTCTTTGTGCTTTAAATAGAAAACAGAGGCGGTTGCTACAATAACCTAAGTCGGTTCTCTTGAATGCGGTGGTGGGCGCCGTTTAACTAATCGGGCGCCCGTCCAGGATGCTTGACGGAGACCGGGCGCTTTCGTTTGGACAAATGGCTCGAACTCTCTCGCTCGATTTTATGCCTTTGAACGCTGCTCGTTCCAGATTTTCAAACGCCGATTCGATCTGGGCGCTCATCCGCTTTATTTGGGCGCCACCATCCTTTCGCCGAAAATCTTGATATTTCCATCTTTATCTTCATTGATTTCTTTCCTTATCTCTTTTATTCTTCCATATCTTTGATTGATCCTCTCTCATCTCGAAATTAGCTCTTTAGGATCATCTTTTCCATCATCAATGAGTATCTACACAAGGATCAAAACATACCAAAGTGTAACATATTTCCAAAATAATATAAAATCATAATTTAAGCACATAATTCGTCATGTTTTGCAATTTAACTATGAAAAACCTCATTTACTCAATATTTACATATATAGCTAAAAATCTATGAAAATCATACGAATGTAGGGGAAATTGATATAGAAAATATATATAAAAATCACTATAATTTAGCCCTTAACACTACGTCAAATGCAAATATGGCTCAACCCTAAAAAATGTACGTTCGGGGTCCGATCAGGGAAGTTCTTGGGATATATGATATCCAAAGAAGGTATAATAGCAAATCCCGACAAGGTCGAGGCCATACAGAGCATGGCACCACCAAAAAATATCAAAGAAGTACAAAGATTGACGGGGCGTATGGCGGCCCTAAATCGGTTTCTCTCACGGTCGGCACAAAGAGCTCTACCATTCATTAAAATCCTGAGGCAAGTAAGCCCATTTGACTGGAATGAAGAATGCCAGAAGGCATTTGAATATTTGAAAATGTATCTCACCAACATGCCTGTCCTCACCGCTCCAAAGGCTGGAGAAACCTTGTATTTATACCTGTCGGCATGCCAAGAAGCACTGAGCACAGTCCTGGTAAGCGATCAGGATGGCATCCAGAGACCAATCTTCTATATTAGCAAGGCCCTCCGAGGGCCAGAAGTGAGATATAAAAATGCAGAAAAGTTATCGCTGATATTGGTCCATGCATCAAGAAAATTGAAACCGTCCTTCCAAGCCCACCCTATAGTGGTCATGACCGATCAACTGCTCCGACAGATTCTAGACAGACCAGAAATGTCCAGAAGGTTAACCAAGTGGGTGGTCGAGCTGGCCGCCTATGACTTTGAATTCAAACCAAGAATCTCCTTTAAGGCCCAAGCCTTGGCTGATTTCATACCAGAAGGAATGGCCATCACTCTCGAGCAGGAACAATCCTCCGAGAAGACAAATCAGTTGAAGCAATATGTGGATGGAGCATCCAACAAAGAAGGAGCAGGGGCAGGTCTTTTGCTCTGTAGTCCAAAAGAGAAGTGTTGGACATATTTTAAGTTTTAATGATGAGTGCCAGACTAGTTGTTATAGAGAAAAGGCAAAACGATGTCTAGATCAAATGTATAGGTTTATTAGAGTTTGATCTTTGTATAGGTTTGATCAAACAAGCATTGTAATTAGGCCAGCGACTTTATCGGCAGACTGTCTAGGTCGATAAGGTAACTAGGTCGATGAGACTAGTTAGAAACACATTGAAGACCAAGGCCGAGAGGTTCAAACTCGGTTATTGAAGGCTAAGGGATTAAACTTAGTATTTAAAGTCAAGGATATGGAATCGAGAATTTAGGGAAGTCTGTGGTGACCTAAATCGATTACATATTCCTTAATAATACAAGGTCTAAGTTCCATATGTTAAGTGATAATTGGAACTTAGTTATGTTTAAACTGGTGTACTCTAACTTCATAATAAAAAGTTAGATGAAAAGCAGTCAGTTGAAGTGTTATTGAAACACAACAAACTTTAGCCAGCTGACAGATATGTACATCAGCAGACTAAAATAAGTCAGATATCTGCTGAGTATAAATCTCGATTTAATCAAAGGTTACATTGAAAGATTACAAGGATAAGGATGGATTACAAGCCTTGATATTGTCAACAAATCAAATGCCAACATGAAAAGAACATTGGAAAGATTCAGAGGATTAACCAATAGACATAAGTCAAAGGGTGGATAGACTGAAAACTGACAAAAAGCAAACTGACATTGTTAGTCCTATGAACAGAGACAAAAAGCAAGTCAAGATGGAGACAAATGTGAAATGACTTTGTTTGAATTTCAAATATAAGTCACGGGATTCTCACCTATAAATTAAAGACTCCTGATCCAGATACAAGTGATGAGAACTGATAATCTACTAAAAGCTATCAAGTTTCTTATCAAGAAAATCACCCTACTGACATCACTGAGCTTAAAGCTACTGATCCAGAAAACTCTTCAAGTGTAACCTGCTATCAAGTTACATCAAATTCACACACTTGAAGACATCAAGCTGTTGATCATTTCATCCTGATCAAGCTACTGATAACTGAATCATTTACTTGATTCAACCTTTCTTTTACAAGAAACCTGCTGAAGACAGAGAAGCACTTAGGTGTCAAGAACTGTTGTTGGTGGTGGAGCTGGTGAAGAGGCAATCCTACCCTTTAAGGACCAGTGGAATACTTTGGAGCAGCAATCCTACCTGTTTCGAATACTCAGTTTATGAAGCCATAGTTATTGGTGAATGACATACAACTTAGGGATTTTTGTAACTGCAACCTCAAAGATCTCTAGTGAATTTCCTCCAACATCACAAGAGAAGAGTGGACTGACAGGATTACACCACCTGGAACCACTATAAAAATTGCTTACTAACTTTCTGCATTTAGTATACTGATCACATTAACTTACTGAAACTAGCAATTGAATCACACACTTACACTACTGAGTATCTAATACTTAGTATCATCTTTTTAACAACAAGTTACAAGGCTTAATTTGAATATATTCTGCTGCAACAAATCCAGTAATATCTCATTGTCGTGAGACTATCGAAAGCGATCGGCGATCATCGACATTCTTGAGTTTGTTAACTCCAAAAGTTTGAAGTGTTAATTTTATTCACTCCCCATCTAAACTTTACCAAAGCCTTTTCAAGGGACCAACAATTGGTATCGAGCGATTATACATTACAAGTAATCCTACTTGTTGTGCTTGTGAAAATACTTTGAAAACTTTTTCAAGTTTCTGATTTTCAAAGCTTTGCATCATGGATAACAACCAGTATGCTTGAACTATGTTGATGTGTTCCTTAGATCGTTTTGATGAGTATAAACGTCGTATGCAGGCTTATCTAGGTACACCACATGATGAGATGATGGATGTTCTAACTGAAGGACCACTGGAGATCACTAAGGCCAAAACTGTAGCCAGTGAAACTTAGTATGTTCCAAAGCCAAAAAGAGAGTGGGGTGCTGAAGATAGAAAAAGAGCAAACCTCAACAATATTGATATTCATATCATATACAGAACCTTGGATATCAATATGTACATGAAAGTGAAGGATTGCAAAACTGCAAAGGAACTTTGGGAAAAATTGCAACTTATCTGTGAAGGCACTGATGCTATAAAGAAAAACAAAGTCAGTGTAGCCAAAAGAAAGTTACAAGATTTCAAGATGAAATCAAATGAAACCATTGAGCAAATGGAGTCAAGATTCAATGCTATCATGGATGAACTCACCCTGCTGAATGTGATCTATACAAAAGAAGAGATCAATACAAGAATCTTAGAAGCCCTACCTGTAAAAGAGGTTTGGGGGATGAAGGTTACTGCAATAGAAGAATCCAGGAGTCTACATGAAGAAGACACCTTTAAGCTGTTTTTAGATCTCAAAGCATATGAATTCATGAAAACTTATTCCTCGGTGAAAAAAGAAGAACCAAAGACTCTGCATTGGTTTGCTGCATAAAGAAGAATCATCAAGTGGTCAAGATGATCTACTGGATGAGATGCAAGAGCAAATTGCCCTACTAAGCAAGAAAATCAGAATTATGAAAACAGGAAGGGGTTCTCCAAGGAATTTCATAAAGAAATCAAGTGAAAAGAAAAAGGAAGAATCCAAGAAAGATAATGATTATTTGTGTTTTCATTGCAAGAAACCAGGACACTTCAAACCTGACTGTCCTGATCTAAAATAGAAAAAGGAACCTGATTATCTATGCTTCAACTGCAAGAAACCTTGACATTTCGAGACTGATTGTCCGACCTCTTTGAAAAACAAGAATCGACAAAGAAGACCTGCATGCAAGAAAGCAATGGTTTACGATGATGAATCATGCTATGAAGTTGAATCATAAAAGGAAATGAATTTGATGATCTGCGCACTTGTTGCTTGATATGGATGATTATGCTTTAATGGAAAATATGGAAGAGACCGATGAGGTATACAATTATGTATCTATAATTCTCTGCTTTGAAGTGATTGTGAATCAACTTGTGGTTCAAATCCTAAAAATTCTGACAATGAAGAAACTTTGGATGCCATCCTTAATCAACTGAGGAAAATACAATCTGGTTATGAGATTGTGAAGGCTGAAAAAGAAGCTCTTCGGGTAGAAGTTGAAAGGTTAAAAGTGGAATTAAGAACTCTCAAAGGAAAGGAAAAATATATTGAACAGAATCAACATAAGTCTACTGCACATTCAGTAGCTGCTGAATCTGCTGAACAATCTAGTTCCACCACTGCATTCAAATCTGGAAAGCCTTATGGAGATAGAACAGGCCTTGGATTTGGAACTCAACAATCTACTAAGAGTGGATCCAGTAAGGTTACCAGAATTGGTCCTAAGTTTGTACCTGCACAAGATCCAACTCCCAAAAGGGTTGCTGAGGCAGTAAAGCCTAATGAGAAGACTTCAAAGATGCAAAATCAGAAGTCAAAAAGGTCAACAGTACCTAACAAAAAGGGTAAATTCAAAAGTAGGACTGTTGGACCTTCTGACCTGCTGATAGTAGACCTGCTGCTAAGTCTGTTGGACCACAAAATGGCAAAAATCAGAAATATTCCAAGGATAAGAATCCTAAACCTAAAAATGTTAATCATTCTAGGGATACTTATCTCAGGGAGAAAGGTAGATTGTTCTCTACTGATGATGATTGGAATATTCCTACCCCTACTGCTAGAAACAATTGTCATAACCATAATGCTAGGGTAAAACCTCAACAATGGAATCAGCATAGGACTTATTCTAGACCTCAGTAGGGACCTTAGCAGACTCTATATTACAGTTTCTGCTCTAACAGACAAAGAAACCTATGGTTATGCTAGTGCTTCTAATAATAGAAATCACCTCAAACAACATTATATACCAAAGGCCGAGAGATCATATGTGAATCCTACACAACCAAATGTTAGATCTTGTGGAAATGTAGGATACATATATGAACAAAGGTGCAATGCTTTTCAAATAAGACTTTATGGAAATTTGCCAAGGGTCATGCTTACCACTGACCACTATGGACCCAAACAGTTTTGGGTACCTAAAATACATTAACTTTGTTTTGTAAGGTGTCTGGTACTTTGATAGTGGATGTTCCAGGCATATGACAAAGAATAAGCACTATTTGACAAATTATGTGGCAAAGGATGGTCCAAGAGTAAATTTTGGCAACAAGAACCCACCAGGTTACACAAGAGGATATGGTACACTGGTGAGGAATGGATTAACTATCAGGAATGTTGCATTTGTGGAAGGACTGGACTACAACCTACTGAGAACAAGACAATTTTGTGACATGGGTTACAAGGTCACTTTTGACAAAGGCAACTGTATTGTCATTAGTGAAAGAGGTGAACAAGTTATGTTGGCTGGTAGAAGACAACAAAACATGTATGTTGTGGATTAGTCAACCGTTGTTCCATAAACATGCCTAATTGTGCATACTAAGTCAGAACTGAATTGGTTGTAGCATAAGAAGTTGAATCATCTTAACTTTGATGATATTAATCAATTGGTGAAAAAGAAGTTAGTGATTGGTTTCCCTGAAATCACATTCAAAAAGGATGCTATATGTGATGCATGTCAGCAAGGTAAACAAACCAAGTCAAGCTTCAAGTCAAAGACCAAGCAGTCAACAAAAAGTGTCTTGGAGCTGATGCACATGGATTTATTTGGACCAGTAACACCAACAAGTGTAACAAGAAAGAAATATACTCTGGTAGTTGTGGATGATTATTCAAGATACACTTGGATAGTATTCATGAACAAGAAAAGTGAAACACTTCAAAAGATGCCTGAACTTTTGAAGAGATTGCAAAATGAGAAAAGTTTGACAGTAGTGAAGATCAGATCAGACAAGGGTACTGAGTTTCTCAATAAAGTCATAAGAGAATATTGTGAGCAAAATGGTGTGCTGCATCAATTAGCTGCTGCTGGTACACCTCAACAAAATGGGGTTGCTGAGAGAAGAAATAGGACCTTGAAAGAAACAGGAAGGACAATGATTTGTGAAGCATTATTACCTGAAAGATATTGTACTGAAGCAATAAATACAGAATGCTATACACAAAATAGGACCTCAGTGAACAAGAAGTTGCTGAAGACACATTATGAGATATGGAATGGAAGAAAACCAAATATATCCTATTTCCATCCATTTGGAAGCAAGTGTTTTATTTTGAATCATAAGGAGCAATTGAAGACATTCCAACCAAAATCAGATGAAGGAATCTTTTTGGGATATTCTTCTGTCAGCAAGGAATTCAGGGTACTGAATAAAAGGACATTGAAACATAAAGAATGAATACATGTTGTATTTGATGAACCAAAGTTCACTGGAATGGAAGATGAAGTTTCAAAACATGCTGAAAATCTCCAAGTCACTGATCCAGAATGTGTTGATGTTTTGGAAAGGAAAAATGACTTAAAAGTTTCGACTCGCTTCTCAAGAAGAACATGTTGGTAACACTCATGATGCAACAATCGAAGCCAGTTCAAGGATCTCAATGAACCCCCTCATCAGAGCAAATGCAAAGATCCTATCAAGATGAAGCTCCTATAAATCAAACAAATCATGATTTACAATGGTTGAAGGATCACCCTGCTGAACAAGTAATTGGTAACATACAGCAAGGTGTAAGGACTAGAAGACAATTGGAAGCAATGTTTACTTGTTTTCTATATCAAATAGAGTCTGAAGTTGTTGAAGCTATATCTGATCCAGATTGGATAATTGCTATGCAAGAAGAATTGAATGAATTTGAAAGAAATCAAGTTTGGACACTAGTGGAAAGGCCTAATCATGCAAACATAATTGGAACTAAATGGGTATACAGAAACAAATTGGATGAATCTGGGACCATTGTAAGGAATAAGGCCAGACTAGTGGCAAAAGGCTATTCTCAAGCTGAAGGAATAGATTTTGATGAGACATATGCCCCATTTGCAAGATTGGAAGCTATAAGATTATTCTTGGAATATGCTGCTTATAAAAACTTCAAAGTATACCAGATGGATGTCAAGAGTGCATTCTTGAATGGCATTCTGGAAGAAGAGGTTTATGTTTAGCAACCTCCTGTTTTTGAAGTTAAAGATCAAGAAGATAAAGTGTATAGACTTAACAAGGCACTTTATGGTTTGAAACAAGCACCAAGAGCATGGTATGAAACCTTATCTCAATTATTGGTGGGCAATGGTTTTACCAAAGGTACCATTGACAAGACACTTTTCAGAATCAATGAAGGGGACAGCACCCTGCTTGTATAGATTTATATTGATGACATAATTTTTGGTTCTGAAAATGAATTGCTATGTGAAAAGTTTGCTAATCTCATGAAAAGCAAGTTCCAAATGAGTATGATTGGAGAGATGACTACTTCTTGGCATTACAAGTCAAACAAATGAAAGGTGTAATCTACATTCATCAAACTAAATATACCAAGGAGTTGCTAAAGAAGTTTGGCATGGAAAATAGCACCAAAGTATCAACTCCTATGAGTACCAACAACAGATTGGATGAAAATAAAGAAGGCAAAGATGTTGATCAGACTTTATACAGAAGGATGATAGGCAGTCTGTTGTACCTCACTGCCAATAGACCTGATATATCCTTTGTTGTAGGTGTTTGTGCAAGATTTCAATCAAGACCAAAGGAAAGTCACTTAGCTGCAGTTAAAAGGATTCTCAAGTATTTAAAAGAGACTTTGGGAGTAGGGACATGGTATTCAAAAGATGGAAGCTTCAAAGTTATATCCTACTCAGATTCTGATTATACTGGATGCAAGATTGATAGAAAAAGCACCACAGGAACCTATCAGTTGATGGGAAATAGACTGGTTTCCTGGTTTAGTAAGAAACAGAATTCAATATCAACTTCCACTGCTGAAGCTAAATATATTGCTGCTGGAAGTTGTTGTGCACAAATACTTTGGTTCAGACAACAATTGAGGGATTATGGAATTGAAGAAAGAGATATTCCTATAATGTGTGACAACACAAGTGCAATTGCAATCACAGAAAATCCTGTTTTGCACTCAAGAAAAGCACATTGATGTGAGACATCATTTTATAAGAGATCATGTTGAGAAGAAAGATGTGGTGGTTCTTTACATCCCTACTGAAGATCAACTTGCTGATATATTTACAAAAACCAGTGGATAGTGAAAGATTTGCTAAGTTAAGAGCAGAACTTGGCATCATAAAATTTGACTGAGATACTAATAATCAACAGTGTACTGGAATTCACCAAGGGGATTAGTCTTTCCTATGTTGGGTGAGCTCACTTAGCAGATTAGTCATTGGTATCAACAATTCCATGTACTTAAATAAGTTTGGACAATTGAGCAAATGAAGTTGCCAAGGGGATTGGTCTTTGTCCTGTTGGGTGAGCTCACTTGACAGATCAGTCATTGGTATTAAACTTCATATTGTATTATCAGTTGGACAAAACAAGTGTGTATGAAGATCAGTAGGCTGCTGAGCCAACTCTACTGAAGATCAAGTCTGTTGGAATATACATTACAAGGCAGTCAAACTTAAATGAAAGTCAACAGTAATTGGATATTATTCTTATCCTTTATAACTGCGGTTACAAATATCCAACGGTTACAACTCTTTATGGGATCAGTTAGTGGGACACGTGGCAACATCACATTTATTCCAACCTTAATCGTGGTTAAATGCTACAGTACGTGTACATACTTTCCTGACAGTTACTACCCACTATCTTTCTTTATACATACAGACATACTGTTGGACATATTTTAAGTTTTAGTGATGTGTGCTAGACTAGCTGTTATAGAGCAAAGGCAAAAAAGATGTCTAGATTAAATGTATAGGCTTATTAGAGTTTGATCCTTGTATAGGTTTGATCAAACAAGCATTCTAAAAGGTCAGCTGACTTTCATCAGCAGACTTATCTAGGTCAGTAAGGTACCTGAGTCAGTAGACTAGTTTAGGAACCTGCTGAAGACTGAAGGCTGGGGGCTCAAACTCAGTTATTGAAGGCTAAGGGATCAAACTTAGTATTTAAAGTCAAGGATATGGATTTAGAATTTAGGGAAGTCTGTGATGACCTAAATTGATTACATATATCTTGTGTACAAGGTCTAAGTTCCATAAGTTAAGTGGTGATTGGAACTTAGTTATGTTCAAATTGGTGTAATCTAACTTCATAACAAAAGGTTAGATGAAAAGAAGTCAGCTGCAGTGTTTTTATAAACACAGCAAACTTGGAACAACTGACTGACAAGTATTTCAGTAGACTCACATACACAGGAACCTACTGAATATATAGTTCGATTTAATCAAAGGTTACATTGGAAGATTACAAGGATAAGGACAGATAACAAGTCTTGATTTTGTCAACAAATCAATGGCTAAGATTAAAGGGACGTTGGAAAGATTCAGAGCTTTATCCAATGGACACAAGTCAAAGGGAGACAGTCTGAAAACTGTCAAAAATAAACTATCTCGTGCGATTATGAACAAATGTAAAAGGCAAGTCAAGATTGAGACAAATCTGAAACGGCTATGTTTGAATTTCAAACATAAGCCACAGGATTCTCTACTATAAATAGAGGGCTTCTGATTCAGATACAAGTGATGAGTTTTGATGAAAAACAACAATCAATCTTAAGCTATCAGATTCTTATCAAGAAATCACCCTGCTGACATTACTGAACTTAAAGTTAGTGATCTAGTAAATTCTTCAAGTGTAACCTGCTATCAAGTTATATCAAGTATACACACTTGAAGATTCCAATCTGCTGATCATATCATCCAGATCAAGCTGCTGAAAGCTGAATCACTTACTTGGTTCAAACTTTCTTTTACAAGAAACCTGCTGAAGACAGTGAAGCATCTTTGGGTGTCAAGGACTGTTGTTTGTGGTGGACCTGGTGAAGAGGCAATTTTACCCTTCAAGGACCAGTGGAATACTTTGGAGCAGCAATCCTACCTGTTTCAAGTGTTCAGTTTGTGAAGCCATAGTTATTGGTGAAGGACACACATCTTAAGGATTTTTGTAACTGCAACCTCAAAGATCTCTAGTGAATTACCTCCAACATCACAGGAGAAGAGTGGACTGACAGGATTACACCACCTGGAACCACTATAAAATTGCCTACTTACTTTCTGTATTTACTTTCTGCATTTAGTATATTTAGCACATCAACCTACTGAAAGTAGCAACTGAATCACACACTTACACTATTGAGTATCTAATACTTGGTATCATATTTTAACAACAATTAATAAGGCTTAACTTGAATATATTCCGCTGTAATAAATTCCGTAAAATCAACGATCGTGGACTCATCGAAATTGTCAAGAAAGCTCTCGAACTTGGCGAGTTTGTTAACTCCAAAAGTTTTAAGTGTTAAGTTTATTCACCCCCCCTCTAAACTTAACCAAAGCCTTTTCAAGGGACCAACACATACACTCAGACGATACATACAAACTTTCAGATCGATTTTCTCTGAGAATATACAGTGTGAACACAAATTTGCAAGCTTTCTTCTTCATCTTTTTCAAATCTACAATGGCGGATAAAAATGATGTTCATATTGGAAAGAGCCAAAGTGTTAGAGGATTTGTTGTTGATGCTCTCAAAACAGAATTAGCCATCAATATTGGCCAAAGAACCAGAAGGGTTGAAGGACTAGAAGATGTTTAAAATATGAGATTGAAAAACATCACTTATACAAATGTTGTTAATTTCTGGAACAATATAGTGATTAGAGATGATACAGAGGCATTTAATACCACTGTAAATGGTCAGCAGATTCAAATCACTTCAAATCTGCTGAGGGAAGTGTTCGGGTTTGGACCTAGAAATGGTGCTCCTACCAATCCCGAATCTATGCAGCTTGCAAGACTGGACTTTTTTGATGCAATAAAGATCAAAAAGTCCATAAAATCATCTCTAGGTATCAATGTGAAGCATATCAGATTGGAGTACAACCTACTGAGCAAGATAATTTCCAAGAACATTCTTGGATTTAGTGGCAGTCTTGATACTCTCTTTGGACCAAAGATTGACATGCTGATAATCATATGCAAGAGTATGAAGTTTGATTGGGCTGGATTCTTTGTTCAGTACATGAAGAAGGTGAAAACAGAAGACAGAGATGGAACAAGGAAGTCTAAGGCAAAGCCTTTGGGTTTGATGATTCAGGCCCTACTGAATCACTTGAAGATTGCTGATGTTGCATCTGTCAAGATTAACAAGTCTAGATACAAACCAGAAATCAATTATCTCATCCCTGGTTTGAATGATGATGAAGATTTAGATGCTGAAAGGACAGTGAGTGACAGTGATGGAGATGATAATGATGGTGGTGGGCAGGCTAAACAAGTTACACAACCTGCTCCAGCAGAGAAAACTGCACAGAAAAGAAAGGCTGCTGATACAAGAACGATAACTAAGATTTTGAAGCCTAAGAAGACAAGGCAGCAATCAGTAGACACTATTGAATCTACTGAAGTTCCAGTTGAAGTTGAGGCTGCTGAGCCTACTGGAACTACAAAGAAAACTGGTACTGAAATTTTAAAAGAACAGTTAAAAGAAGATAAAAGAAAAAGAAAAGCTGCTGAAGTTGAGGAACAACCTGCAAAAAGAAGGAAACAGATTGTGAAAAAGAAAGTACATGGTAAAACAAGGAATTAAGGGCCCTGGAGGACCAAAGGGAAGTAGAAGAAGAGGCTGTTGAGCCTACTGAGGATGCTAATGTTGTTGTTGAGCAACAGATTGAAGAACCATAGCACACTGCTGTACCTGAAATTGTTGAACCTGTTCAAGACCGTGCTGTGGATGCTACAACTCAGGGGGAAGAACACACTGCTACAGACCCTACTGATGTGCATATAAGTCAGGGTGAACCTAGTATGGAACAGTTGGAGGTAGTAGGGACAAATGTACAACCTGAAGAACCTACTGACCTATTTGTATCTGCCATAGATAAATTGATTCATCTTGTTGAAGCCTTTGGGGGGCAACAAGCTGAGCAATTTACCTCAAGAAAGCCCTCAATGCCATATGAAAGGAGGGAAAAGAAATCAAAGAAAGAAAATGTAGATCCCAACTTCAGAATTATTCAGAAATACTTTCAATGGAAGTTTGGTTTCTACAAAAGACAAAAGCAGGCTGCAGACCCAATGAGTGGTTTTGAGGAATGGGCCTTTGATCAAATAGGTGTAGATAGCCTACTAGAATTGGTGGATACAACTATGCTACAGATAAGGCTAATGGAATTATTGGAACAAGGAATACAAAGTGCAAAAATCATGTTCAAGTATCCCAAGTATACACCTGACAGTGATGATTCTTCATCATCTGATTCTGATGATGATCATCCTATGTTTCCAGGGGAGTCCAGTGGAGTGGTTAAAGATAGATCAACTGGAGAAGCTGGACCAGAGTCCACTGAACATGTAGCAGATCAGCCTGCTGAAGGTGCCCATTCTATTGAGGATCAGCAGACTGATATGCTAAATAAAGAGCTGGGAGCTGCTTACAATGAAGATTTAAAGAGACATCTTGATGTAGCAACATCCCTGGAAGAGGCCACAATATCTACTCTTTATGATCTTGTTGTGTTTGAAGAAGCTGATGAAAGTTGAGGACTCAGCTCAGTATCAGGAGTGTTTTGACACTCAGGCAATCCTATCTTAAGTTGCAGATCAACTACAGAAGGTTGCTGATGATAGAGGAGTCTTAGAGGAAAATTTGGCTATATTTCATTATGTTTTTGTCGAAGAGGTGGTTCAGGCTGCTGAGTTACAAACAACACCTGAATACAGGTTGGAACAGAGGGTCCTGATCACTGAGGAACAAACAGTGTTAGGACAAAGGTTGGAACTGTTGATGGGATTAGAGGAATCCCCTGCACATTCTGAAGACACTGTTGTAGAACAGGTTGCTGAAGAACCTGCTATTACAGTGCAGATTACTGAAGTTAAGGCTACTAAAGGTAAAGATAGTCAGCAGACTGTTGTTGATGAGGATGAACAGCTATTGGACTATAACTTCAGTGATGAGGAGTTCCAAATGCCTGAGGAAGAACAAGTTGCTGATGAATCTCAACAGGCACATGTACCAATTTTTGAGGAGGCACATGTTTTGGAACCTCAACCTGCACAAGACCTTATTTTGGAAGAAATTTTTGGAGATGTGATTGAGGAAGGTCCTAACCTTTCTGGATGGGATAGGAAAAGAGCCATGGTTGTCAGCATACCAAGGGCAAACTATAATGTTGAAGAGGCTGCTGATGATTTTGCTGTACATATGGCTGGAGGTATGACTGGTGCAGTACCAGCACATGTTTTGGAAGAGTTGAGGGCAGTAAGAGATGATATTACACAGTTAAGGACTGAACTAAATAAACAAGAGCAAAGATTTGAAGACTTGATGAATCTAGTGGAAAAGAGAGGAAGAACTACTGAGACAGTTGCTTCCAACATCAATTCCACTCAATATGCTATTGCTGACCTAACCCAAGATATCAGAAATATAAAGCTGAGCACAACAAATAGAGATAAACATTTGAATGAACAGTTTTCCTCAATTCACAAAAATCTTGACAAGCTTGCTGAGGCATCCATGCCTGTTGTGGCTCACCCTGCTGAAACACCTCAACCTGCTGCATTGGATCCTAAGGTAACTGAGAGGATCAATCTGCTGGAGCAAACTATGGAAGGAAGGATCACTGTAGTTGACACAAGGACAGAAATTATTGAAGGTCAACTTGCTAACTTAGTGATCACACAGGAGAGTGTTCATGGTCTACTGTCCCGGTTTATTGATGATGTCAATAAGGGGGAAGAGGGCCTTACAGCAGAAGCAAAGGAGGCTTCAAGCATTTTTGCAAATAAAAGATGGGAGAATGATATAATGAGTTTAGGAAACCTGCACCTGGCAGGATTTAGCTGACTGATGATCTCCTGCAAGAATATAAGAAGTTATACTAAAGAAGGAAGAAACCCTATCATCACATGGGATTTCAGGAGGGACTGAATTCCTTACTGGGACTGTAACTTTAGGAAACAAGGGTCAAGGCATTGAGAGCTTCCTCTAGAGGTGGAAGAGGAGGAAGAGGTGGAAGAGGTAGAGTGGGAACTACCCAATCAGCAAGGGATTCACAGGATAAATTCAAACACTTCTACATGGGACAGGGCTTCAGTGTTCATAACGTTAGATTAACTCTACCAGAAGCATGGAAGTGGTGGAAAGAGCTGAATCATTAGATTGACTTTTCCCCAATTGAAAACCAATGGATCTTTGGATGTAGTCGATAAATCAAAGAGTTCTATGAGAAGAGAGAAAGAGACAAAGATGAAACTAGATCAAAGACACTTACATTATTATTTCATTCTGGATCCTAGTTTGTAATAAGTTTGAACAAATTTGATTATAATGAGAAATGACTATATTTGTTCTGTTTTTGTTTTTATCTTTTTGCTTTGCTGTAAAGAGGCTATTGGCATCATCACTAAAAATAGGGAAATTGTTGGACATATTTTAAGTTTTAATGATGAGTGCCAGACTAGCTGTTATAGAGCAAAGGAAAAAAGATGTCTAGATCAAATGTATAGGTTTATTAGAGTTTGATCTTTGTATAGGTTTGATCAAACAATCATTGTAATTAGGTCAGCTGGCTTTATCAGCAGACCTGTCTAGGTCAGTAAGGTAACTAGGTAAGTAGACTAGTTAGAAACATGCGGAAGACTGAAGGCTGAGGGTTCAAACTCAGTTATTGAAGTCTAAGGGATCAAACTTAGTATTTAAAGTCAAGGATATGGAATCATAATTAAGGGAAGTCTGTGATGACCTAAACTGATTACATATACCTTGTGTACAGGGTCTAAGTTCCATATGTTAAGTGATAATTGGAACATAGTTATGTTCAAACTAGTGTACTCTAACTTCATAATAAAAGTTAGATGAAAAGCGATCACCAAGTTTTATTGAAACACAAAGAGACTTTAGCCACCGACAGATATATGTGCATCAACAGACTAAAATAAGTCGATATCTCACGAGTATAAATCTCGATTTAATCAAAGGTTACATTGGAAGATTACAAGGATAAAGATGGATTACAAGCCTTGATATTGTCAACAAATCAATGGACAAGATGAAAAGAACATTGGAAAGATTCAGATGATCAACCAATAGATATAAGTCAAAGGGTGGACAGATCGAAAATCGATAAAAGCAAATCGACAATGTCGATCCCCCATGAACAGAGACAGAAAAGCAAGTCAAGATGGAGACAAATCAAACGGCTATGTTTGAATTTCAAACATAAGTCACAAGATTCTCACCTATAAATTGAAGACTCTCGATCCGTAAAACAAGTGATGAAAAGTGATAATCTACTAAATGCTATCAAGTTTCTTATCAAGAAAATCACCCTACCGACATCACCGAGCTTAAAGCTCTTGATCCGAAAAACTTCATGTGTAACTTTGCTATCAAGTTACATCAACTTCACACACTTGAAGTCATCAAGCTTCGATCATTTCATCCTGATCAAGTCACGATAATTGAATCATTTACTTGATTCAACATTTCTTTACAAGAAACTCAAGTAAAGACGGAGAAGTACTTAGGTGTCAAGAATCGTTGTTTGTGGTGGAATTGGTGAAGAGGCAATCCTACCCTTCAAGGACCAGCAGAATACTTTGGAGCAAAGAATCCTACTGCTTTCAAATACTCAGTTTGTGAAGCCAAAGTTATGGGTGAAGGACAGACATCTTAGGGATTTTTGTAACTGTAACCTCAAAGATATCTAGTGAATTTCCTCCAACATCACAAGAGAATAGTGGACTGACATGATTACACCACTTGGAACCACTATAAAAATTGCCTACTTACTTTCTGCATTTAGTATACTAATCACATTAACTTACTGAAACTAGCAACTGAATCACACACTTACACTACTGGGTATCTAATACTTAGTATCATCTTTTTTATAACAAGGCTTAATTTGAATATATTCCGCTGCAACAAATCCAAGAATATCTCATTTGTCGTGAGACTCTGAGTGGTCAAGAGACTTACGAGCGATCAGAGGGCTACTGACATTGCTAAGTTTGTTAACTCCAAATTTTTTAAGTGTTAAGTTTATTCACCCCACCCCCTCTAAACTTAACCAAAGCCTTTTCATGGGACCAACAGGAGGAATTTCCTATGCTTTACATTTCAATTTTAAGGCAATCAATAATGAGGTCAATATGAAGCGCTCATCACAAGACTCAAATTGGCCGCAAAACTAGGGGTTAAAAGCTTGATGATGTTCAAATGACTCCCAACTAGTGGTGAATCATGTGAAAGGAGAGTATGAGGCAAAGGAAGAGACTATGAAGAAGTATCTCTCCATAGCCCGAGCATTGATTTCACAATTTGAAGATGTCCGTCCGGTCGATTCCCAGTGTCTAAAAACGCCCGTCTGGATGCATTATCTAAGTTGGCCTCGAATTTCTTCTCAGATAGAAAAGTTTTGATCGAGCAAGTTGTAGAGCGAAGCTATGAATAGAAAGAAACCTAGCCGATCATTCAACAAGCTACCTAGATGGATCCTATAGTAGTCTTTCTGAAAAACAACGTTGTCCCGGCAGACAGAATTCAGGCTCGGAAGATAAGGCTTTAGACAAGAAGGTATTCATTAGTTAATTATATCTTATACTGCAAGTCTTTTATAGCACCCTGGTTACGTTGTGCTACCAAGAAAGTGGGAAATTACCTTCTCCGTGAAATCCATTTGGGAATATGTGGAAGCTATATGGGTGCTAGAGCCTTAGATCGGAAGTGCAGGCTGTTTGGTTACTATTGGCCGACCATGGGAGCAAATGTTTGCGAATTAGTTATGACCTGTAAGACATGCCAAGTGCATGACAACCTCAGACACCAGCCCTCACAACAAATGGTTCCCCATGTCTCCACTTGGCCTTTTGACCAGTGGGGAGTTGATCTGGTCGGCCCATTTCCTCGAGCACCAGGTAACTTAAGATTCTTGGTAGTAGCCATTGACTATTTTACCAAACGGGTAAAAGTAGAACCACTAGCAATGATAACAGGCAAGGCTATTCAAAAGTTCGTGTGGAAGAATTTGGTTTGCCGATATGGAATCCCAAAACACCTAATATCATACAACGGCACACAATTTGGGGATAGAGCCGTCCGGGAGTGGTGCTCAGAACTTGGAATAACTCAGCACTTCACATCAGTGGGGTACCCACAAGCTAATGGTCAGGTAGAGTAGGCTAACAGATAGATCAAGTCTGGTATAAAAAAGAGTCTGGAAGAAGAGGGCGAGAGATGGGTGGAACAGTTGCCCAATGTCCTCTAGGCATATAGAATGACGCCTAACTCGGCCATGGGTGAAATCGTTCTTGCTGTCATATGGATGTGAAGCGGTCATCACAGCAGAAATCAGATTCCCCTCACCCAGAGAGCAAATCTCTACGGCAAGATTAATCAAGAAACGGAACTCAGACATCTGAAAGACGAGCTGGAAGAGAATCTTGACATAGCATTCATAAGGATGGACAAGTACAAGCAACGGATAGCACAATACTACAATGCTAGGGTAAGAGACTCGTACTTTAAAGTGGGAGACTTGGTCCTCCAAAAGAACGAAACCAGTAGGCAAGACCCTCAGGGTAAGCTAAAACCTAACTAGGAAGGCCCATACAAAGTCATAAGGGTGCACGGCAAAGGTGCTTATCAGCTGGCTGACGTTCATGGAAAGACCATTCCCAGAAGCTGGAACACGGTCAACCTGAGAAGATTCTATACCTAAGACAGGTTCTAGGCTATTTACCATTTTTTAGTTAATAACGTTATGCAGTTTGTGTAATAAGTTGCCTTCACAACAACTATGTTTGTTGGACTTATTTTAAGTTTTAGTGATGAGTGTCAGACTAGCTGTTATAGAGCAAATGCAAAAAGATGTCTAGATCAAATGTATAGTCTTATTAGAGTTTGATCTTGTAAAGGTTTGGTCAAACAAGCACTGTAAATGGTCAGCTGACTTTCATCAGCAGACCTGTCTATATCAGTAGGGTACCTGAGTTAGTAGACTAGTTTAGGAACCAGCTAAAGACTGAATGCTGATGGCTCAAACTCAGTTATTGAAGGCTAAGGGATCAAACTTAGTATTTAAAGTCAAGGATATGGAATCAGAATTTAGGGAAGTCTTTGATGACCTAAACTGATTACATATACCTTGTGTACAAGGTCTAAGTTCCACAAGTTAAATGGTGATTGGAACTTGGTTATGATTAAAATGGTGTAATCTAACTTCATAATAAAAAGTTAGATATAAGAGAAGTCACCAAGTGTTTTTATAAACACAAAGAACTTTGGAATAAATTGATCGATATGCATTTCAATGAGACTTACATTCACAGAAACTCATTGATATATATTTCGAATTATTCAAAGGTTACATTGAAAAATACAAGGATAAGGACAGATAACAACTCTTGATTTTGACAACAAATCAATGGTTAAGATTAAAGGGCTGTTGGAAAGAAATAGAGCTTTATCCAATGGATACAAGTCAAAGGGTGGATGATCAAAACTCAAAAAGCAATCGTGACAAAGGTCGATTACTATATATATGTGACGAATGCAAGTCAAGAAAAGGACAAGTCTGAAATAGCTATGTTTGAATTTCAAACATAAGTCACAAGGATTCCTACCTATAAATAGAGGACTCCTGATTCAGATACAAGTGATGAAAATTGAGGATCTATCTTGAGCTATCAGATTTCAATCTATTAAACACCTCACGAATCTCTACTCGAACTTAAAGTCTGTGATATAGTCAAACTCTTCAAGTGTAATCTTCTATCAAGCTACATCAAGTTTACACACTTGAAGACCTCAAGCTGCTGATCATATCATTCTGATCAAGCTGCTGAAAGCTGAATCACTTACTTGATTCAAACTTTCTTTTATAAGAAATCTGCTGAAGACAGTGAAGCATCTTTGGGTGTCAAGGACTGTTGTTTATGGTGGAGCTGTTGAAGAGGAAATCCTACCCTTCAAGGACCAGTGGAAGACTTTGGAGCAGCAATCCTACCTGTTCCAAGTGTTCAATTTGTGAAGCCATAGTTATTGGTGAAGGACAAGCAACTTAAGGATTTTTGTAACTGCTACCTCAAGGATCTCTAGTGAATTACCTCCAACATCACAGAGAAGAGTGGACTGACAGGATTACACCACCTGGAACCACTATAAAAATTGACTACTTACTTTCTGCATTTATATGCAGCATTAGTATATTTAGCACATCAATCTACTGAACTAGCAACTGAATCACACACATACACTACTGAGTATCTAATACTTGGTATCATATTTTAACAACAAGTAATAAGGCTTAATCTAATATTCCGCTGCAACAAATTTAGTAAAGTCAATAGTCAGCAGACTACTGAGTGTCAGCAGACTACTGAGCTATCAGCAGGCTACTGAAGTTGTTGAGTTTGTTAACTCCAAAATTTTTAAGTGTTAAGTTTATTCACCCCCCCCCTCCTCTAAACTTAACCAATGCCTTTTCAAGGGACCAACATTTGGTATCGGAACAGTGCTTCTGTTTTGAAGTAATCCTACTTGTTGTGCTTGTGAAAATACTTTGAAAACTTTTTCAAGTTTCTGGTTTTCAAAGCATTGCATCATGGATAACAACCAGTATGCTAGAACAATGTTGATGTGTTCTTTAGATTGTTTTGTTGAGTATAAACGTTGTATGCAGGCTTATCTAGCTGCAACACAAGATGAGATGATGGATGTGCTGACTGATGGACCACTGGAAATCACAAAAGCTATAATCGTGGATAATGAAACTCAAGTACATTCCAAAGCCAAAAGGGAATGGATCAAGAAGATAGAAAAAGAGCAAACCTCAACAACATTGCTATTGATATCATATACAGAACTTTGGATATCAATATGTACATGAAGGTGAAAGATTGCAAGACTGCAAAAGAACTTTGGGATAAGTTGCAATTAATCTGTGAAGGCAATCGATGCTATCAAGAAGAATAAAATCGATTGTGGCAAAGAAGGAGTTTCGGGAGTTCAAAATGAAACCAAATGAAACTATTGAACAAATGGAGTCAAGATTCAATGCAATCATGGATGAACTCACCCTACTGAGTGTGAAGTACTCACAAGAAGAAATCAACTCAAAAATTTTGGAAGCATTACCTACAAAAGAAGTTTGGGAGATGAAGGTGAGAATGAGAAGTCTACATGAAGAGGACACCTTCAAATTGTTCTCAGATCTCAAGGCATATGAATTTAGTAAGAAACTTGTACCTGAGACAGAAAAAGAAGAACCAAAAACCACTGCATTGGCTGCTACACATCAAGAAGAAACATCAGGAGCTCAAGATGATCTACTGGATGAGATGCAAGAGCAAATTGCCCTACTGAGCAAGAAAATCAGAATGATGAAAACTAGAAAAGGTTCTCCGAGGAATTTCACAAAGAAATTTAGTGAAAAGAAGAAGAAGGAATCCAAGAAAGACAATGATTACCATTGCAAGAAACCAGGACACTTCAAACCAGACTGTCTTGAACTAAAACAGAAAAAGGAACCTGATTATCTTTGCTTCAATTGCAAGAAGCCTGGACATTTCAGACCTGATTGTCCAGACCTACTGAAGAGCAAAAGCCAACAAAGAAGATCTGGCAAGAAAGCTATGGTTGCTGAAGATGAATCAGGATATGAAGTTGAATCAGAAAAGGGAAATGAATCTGATGATACTGCACTTGTTGCTGATATGGATGATTATGCTTTAATGGCAAATATGGATGAAACAGAGGATGTATACAATTTGGTATCTATTAACACTCCTGCTGGAAGTGATTGTGAATCAACTTGTGGTTCAAATCCAAAAATTCGACAATGGATGCCATCCTTAATCAATCGAGGATAATACAATCTGGTTATGAGATTGTGAAAGGTTTGAAAAGAAGCTCTTCAAACGAAGTTGAAAGATTAAAAGTCAATTAAGAATTCTCAAAGGAAAGGAAAAGAAGTTGACAGAATCGGCATAAGTCTGCATTGCTCATTCAAAAGAGTCGTTGAATCTGCTGAACAATCTTGTTCCTCCACTACATTCAAATATGGAAATCCTTATGGTGATAGAACAGGCCTTGGATTTGGAACTCAACAATCTAATAAGAGTGGATCCAGTAAGGTCACTGAACCTAGTACCAGAATTGGTCCTAAGTTTGTGCCTGCACAAGATCCAACTCCCAAAAAGGTTGATGAGGCAGTAAATCCTACTGAGAAGACTCCAAGGAAGCAAAATCAGAAGTCAAAAAGGTCAACAGCACCTAACAAAAAGAACAAATCCAAAAATAGGACTGTTGTACCTTCTAGACCTACTGATAACAGACCTACTACTAAGTCTGCTGGACCACAAAAGGGTAAAAATCAGAGATATTCCAAGGATAAGAATCCTAAACCTAAAAATGTCAATCATTCAGGGATACTTATCTCAGGGGGAAAGGTAGACTGTTCCCTACTGATGATGATTGGAATATTCCTACCCCCACTGCTAGAAACAACATATATAACCATACTGCTAGGGTAAAACCTCAGCAATGGAATCAGCAGAGGACTCAGTAGAGGACTTATATAAGACCTCAGCAGAGACCTCAGCAGACTCCATATTACAGTGGTCGTTCTAACAGACAAAAGAAACCTATGGTTATACTAGTGCTTCTAACAAAATAAACCACTCCAAACAGCACTATATACCAAAAGGCCAGAAAGCATATGTGAGTCCTACACAACCAAATGTTAAACCTTATGGATGTGTGGAATACATGTATGAACAAAAGTATGATACCTTTCAAAGAAGATGTTATGGATATTTGCCAAAGGTCATGCTTACCACTGACCATTATGGACCCAAACAGTTTTGGGTACTTAAAATGTATTAACATTGTTTTGTAGGGTGTCTGGTACTTTGACAGTGGATGTTCCAGACATATGACAAAGAATAAGCACTGCTTGTCAAACTATGTGACAAAGGATGGTCCAAGAGTGAATTTTGGCAACAAGAACACACCAAGATACACAAGAGGATATGGCACACTTGTGAGAAATGGATTAACAATCAGGAATGTTGCATATGTGGAAGGACTAGACTACAATCTACTGAGCACTGGACAGTTTTGTGACATGGGTTACAAGGTCACTTTTGACAAAAACACATGTATTGTCATTAGTGAAAGAGGTGATCAAGTTGTGTTGGCTGGAAGAAGACAACAAAACATGTATGTTGTGGATTGGTCTACTGCTCCAGAAACTTGTCTGATTATGCATACCAAGTCAGAACTTAATTGGTTATGGCATAAGAAGTTGAATCATCTAAACTTTGATGATATCAATCAGTTGGTGAAGAAGAAACTGGTGATTGGTTTACCTGAGATCACATTCAAGAAGGATGCTATATGTGATGCTTGTCAGCAAGGTAAACAAACAAAATCAAGCTTCAAGTAAAAAACAAAGCAGTCAACAAAAAGAGTTTTGGAGCTGATGCACATGGATCTATTTGGACCAGTAACACCAACAAGTGTAACAGGAAAGAAGTACACTTTAGTAGTTGTGGATGATTATTCAAGATACACTTGGGTAGTATTCATGAATAAGAAAAGTGAAACACTTCAAAAGATGCCTGAACTTTTGAAGAGATTGCAAAATGAGAAAAGTTTGACAGTAGTGAAGATCATATCAGATAAAGGTACTGAATTTCTCAACAAAGTTATAAGAGAATATTGTGAGCAAAATGGTGTACAACATCAACTTGCTTCTGCTGGTACACCTCAGCAAAATGGGGTTGCTGAAAGAAGAAACAGGACTTTGAAAGAAGCAGGAAGAACTATGATTTGTGAAGCATTATTGCCTAAAAGATATTAAATTGAAGCAGCTTATTACAAAGATGCTACACACAAAATAGAACCTCAGTGAACAAGAAGTCATTGAAGACACCTTATGAGATTTGGAATGGAAGGAAACCTAATATATCTTACTTTCATCCATTTGGAAGCAAATGTTTTATCTTAAATCATTAGGAACAATTGAAGACATTCCAACCAAAATCGAGATGAAGGAATCTTCTTAGGATATTCGTCATCAAAGAAAGCATTGAGTCTTGAACAAAAGGACATCAAACATGAAGAAACAATACATGTTGTATTTGATGAACCTAAGTTCACTGGAATGGAAGATGAAGATTCGTAACTCTCCGAGAATCAACAAGTCACTGATCCAGAATGTGTTGATATTTTGGAAAGATTTAATAACTTAAAGGTTTCTGACTCTGCCCATGCTGAACACCCTGCTGATAACACTACTGATGCAACAACTGAAGCAGTTTAAGGATCTCATTGAACCCCTTGTGAAGCAACAACGCAGACCCTATGAAGATGATGTTTCGAGAATCAATCTAACCAAAATCCACAATGGTTAAGGGATCACCCTGCTGAGCAAGTTATTGGCAACATACAACAAGGTGTAAGGACTAGAAGACAATTAGAAGCAATGTTTACATGTTTTCTATCTCAAATGGAACCTAAAGTTGTTGAAGAAGAAATATCAGATCCAGATTGGATAATTGCTATGCAAGAAGAATTGAATGAATTTGAAAGAAATCAAGTTTGGACACTAGTGAAAAGACCTAATCATGCAAATATAATTGTTACAAAATGGGTATACAGAAACAAATTGGATGAATCTGGTACCATTGTTAGGAATAAGGCCAGACTAGTAGCAAAAGGCTATTCTCAAGCAGAAGGAATAGATTTTGATGAAACATATGCCCATGTTGCAAGATTGGAAGCTATAAGATTATTCTTGGCATATCTTTTGCTTACAAAAACTTCAAAGTATATCAGATGGATGTCAAAAGTGCATTTTTGAATGGCATTCTGGAAGAGGAGGTCTATGTTCAGCAACCTCCTGGTTGAAGTTAAAGATCAAGAAGATAAAGTGTACAGACTCAATAAAGCACTTTATGTTTTGAAACAAGCACCAAGAGCATGGTATGAGATCCTATCTCAATTCTTGGTGGACAATGGTCTTACCAAAGGTACCATTGACAAGACTCTTTTCAGAATCAATGAAGGAGACAGCACCCTGCTGGTACAGATTTATGTTGATGACATAATTTTTGGTTCTGAAAATGAATTGTTATGTGAAAAGTTTGCTAATATGATGAAAAGTAAATTCCAAATGAGTATGATGGGAGAAATGAACTACTTTTTGGATTTGAAAGTCAAACAAATGAAAGATGGAATCTTCATTCATCAAACCAAGTACACCAAGGAGCTGCTGAAGAAGTTTGGTATGGAAAACAGCACCAAAGTATCAACTCCTATGAGTACAAACATAAGATTGGATGAAGAAAAAGAAGGCAAATATGTTGATCAGACTTCATACAGAAGGATGATAGGCGATCATTTGACTCTATCGCCAAAGCAGACTGATATATCCTTTGATGTAGGTGTTTGTGCAAGATTTCAATCAAAACCTAAGGAAAGTCATTTAGCTGCAATCAAAAGAATTCTCAAGTATCTAAAAGAAACTTTGGATGTAGGAATTTGGTATTCAAAAGATGGAAGCTTCAAAGTTATATCCTACTCAGATTCTGATTATGCTGGATGCAAAATTGATAGAAAAAGCACCACAGGAACTTGTCAGTTGATGGGAAATAGACTGGTTTCCTGGTTTAGCAAGAAACAGAATTCAATATCAACTTCCACTGCTGAAGCTGAATACATTACTGCTGGAAGCTGCTGTGCACAAATACTTTGGTTAAGACAACATTTAAGGGATTATGGGATTGAAGGAAGAGAGATTCCTATAATGTGTGATAACACAAGTGCAATTGCAATCACAGAAAATCTTGTCTTGCACTCAAGAACCAAGCATATTGATGTGAGACACCACTTTATAAGAGATCGTGTTGAAAAGAAAGATGTGGTGGTTCTTTACATCCCTACTGAAGATCAACTTGCTGATATTTTCACAAAACCAATGGATAGTGAAAGATTTGCTAAGTTAAGGACTCGAACTTGAATTATAAAAGTTGATCGATACACCTATGATCAAGAATGTACTTGAATTCACCAAGGGATTAGTCTTTGCTATGTTGGGTGAGCTCACTTAGCAAATTAGTCATTGGTATAAAAATTCCATGTACTTATGTTTGGACAATTGAGCAAATGAAGTTGCCAAGAGGATTGGTCTTTGTCATAATGGGTGAGCTCACTTGACAGATCGATCATTGGTATTAAACTTCATCTTGTATTATCAGCTTGGACAAAACAAGAACAATTGAAGATCAAAGAAAGTGACTTTGTCAAGAGGTCATTGAGACATTTTGTCAAGAGGCCGTTGAACTAAGCCTATCGATGACAAACTCACGAGGCATACGTTATGATCAAAACTTTAATAAAGTCAAAAAGCAAAAGACCGGGATATTTATCTTATCTTTATAAACGCAGTTACACGATCGAACGGTTACAACTCTTTATGGATAAGTTATGGGCCACGTGTCAAGATCTCATTTATTCAAATTTAATCGTGGTTAATGCTACAAGATGCGTGCTCGGCGCTTTCCAACCACTACTCTATGTTATATATACAGACCTATACATAGAAGACACTTACAACTCTCATATTGCCATTCTCTTCAAATACTTTGCATGAACACAGATTTGAAAGCTTTCTTCTTCATCTTTCTCATTTATAATGGCGAACAAGGATGATTTTCATATTAGAACTAGTCAAAGTGTGAGAGGATATGTTACTGACTGTCACTCTACTGAGTTAGCTATTATCATCGGAAGAAGAATCAGAAGGATTGCTGGGTTGGAAAATGTTATCAACTGAAGGCTGGAAAGAATTTCATATGTCAACGTGTTGGAATTCTGGAAGAACATAGTTATACATGAAGGTAGAGAGGCCTTCACTTCAACGGTTAATGGTAGAGAGATTGAAATCTCTTCAAACCTACTGAGAGAGGTTTTTCACTTTGGACCGAGATATGATGCTCCTACCAATACAAAAGCAATGAATCTGCCAAGAATGAAGTTTGTGGATGCAATAAAGACAAATGAGAAGATATCTTCATCGCTAGGTATTAATGTGAAGCATATTGGATATGAGTATAATCTGCTGAGCAAATTAATTGCCAAAACCATTTTGGGATTCATTGGGAGTCTAGATACACTGTCTGGACCTAAAATAGACCTACTGATCATCATCTGCAGAAGTATGAAGTTTGATATGGCTGGATTCTTTATACATTACATGAAGAAGGTGTTTACTAAAGATAGAGATGGTGTAAGGAAGTCCAAAACCATACCCCTAGGTCTACTGATTCAGACCTTGTTGAATCATTTTCAGATACCTGATGTTGCATCAGAGAAGATTAGCAAATCCATATGCAAGCCAGAAGTTTCTACTCCTATTCCTGGATTAGATGATGATGAAGATGTAGATGATGAGGCTACAGAAAGTGATAATGATGGTGGAAATGATGATACTGATGGCGAGCAGGTTAAGCAAGTTACTAAGTCTGCTGCACCTAAGAAGACTGTTGAGAAGAGAAAGGGTGTTGAAACAAGAAAGATCACAGAAATGTTAAAGCCTAGGAAGACAAGGAAGCAAACAGTACAGACTACTGAGTCTACTGAGGGTCCAGTTGAAATTGAAGTTACTGACCCTGCTGTAGTTGCAAAGAAGAAGTCTGCTGCTGAAATTTTAAGAGAGCAACAGAAGGAAGACAGTAGGAAGAGGAAAGCTGCTGAAGTTGAATCAGAGCAACTTTCCAAGAGAATGAAGGAAATTGCTAAGAAAAAGAAGCATGGAAAAGGCAAGGAATTGAGAGTCCTTGTAGAACAAAGGGAAGAAGAAGAACAAGAAGCTATTGAAGCTGAACCCTTAAAGATTGTTATGCCTACTGAAACTGGAGAGGTTGTTGTTGAGCAACCCATCGAGCCTCTTCGAAAAACAAAGAAAAACATCTTGTCCCAGCACTGCTGTGGATATTGATACAACAATACAAGACCCTGCAAATTCTGCAATAGTTCAGGGGGAAGAGTAGTCTGCTGCTAACCCTGCTGATGAGCATGTCAGTCACTAGGAACCCAGTGTAGAACAGATGGAGGTGGTAGGCACTAATGTACAATTTGAGCAACATACTGACCTAGAAGCATCTGTTGAGGAAACTCTGAATATACTTGTTGAGACCTTTGGAGGTCAGTAAAGTGGTCAAACAGCTCCTAGAAAGCCAACTATGCCCTTTGAAAGGAGAGAAAATAAAAAGAAGGAAGGGTATGTTGATCCTAAGCTCCTGCTGGTTGCTAACTACATTCAATGGAAGTTTGGATATTACAAGAAACAGAAATCAGTAGCTGAGCCTATGACAGACTTTGAGGAGAGGGTTTTTGAGAGGTTAGGAGTGGAGAACTTGCTTGATTTGGTTGATACTTCCTTGCTGGAAATGAGACTGATGGAACTCATTGATGAACAAAAGAAGGAGGAAGGTATCACATTCAAGGATCTTAGAGATGGATCAGATAGTGATGACTCATCATCATCTGACTCTGATGATGGTCATCCCCCACATCAAGGAGAAGCCGCTGGATCGCTATGTTAAATGAACCAAGAGTTGAATACAGTCCCATCAGTTATATCAAGTCTGCTAAGGGTCAGCAGACTGGACAAATGGATGAAGATTTGGAAGATTTAACCATAGATGGTCTGGAAGCATTAATAAATGATGGGATAAATCTTGGAGGCAACAGGCTGGTTGGTATATCAGATACTTTCTTTGTTGTAGAATCTGCTGAACATACTGTTGATCAGTAGACTATAGATTTGGATGAGGAGAAGGTTACTGATCATAGTGAGCCTGATATCAGTTCTGAGGATTCAACTCAATATCAAGAATGGATTGATACTCAGGACACTCTATCCAAACTGCTAATACTCTACGAAGGATTGCTAATGTTAGAGGGTTTCAAAAAGAAAATATGGCTGAATTCCATGCAATTCTTGTACAGAGAGTGTTGATCACTGAGGAACAAACAGTGGTAGCACAGAGATTGTACATGGTGATGGGATTTGAGGGATCACCATTACTTGTTGAGGAGGTTCAGGCTGCTGAGGATCAAACAGCACCTGAACAAAGGTTGGAATAGGTGGTACAGGTTGCTAAGGATCAAACAGCACCTGGACAAAGGTTGGAACTAACTATGGGTTTGGAGGACACCCCTGCTGTTATTGAAGAACAGTGTCAGTAGTAGAGCCTCTTGGGGAAAAGGTCATCAAGGGAATATAGTCGAGAGATCGTTGTTATTGATGAGGATGAACAGCTGTTGGACTATGACTACAGTGATGAGGAGTTTCAAGTGCCTGAGGAAGAACCTATACATGATGAACCACAACATGATTTTGTACCACTCTTTGAAGAACCTGCCCTAGATCCAATCCTAGTTGAAGAAGGACCTGCCCCTGCTGGAAGGGACATGAGTAAAGCCATGGTTGTCGTGAGACACATAGAGCACAATCACAAAGGTAGAAGAGCCTCACCAGTGAAGATGCCGGACATATGGCTGGAGGAATGGCTGGTGGGGTACCAGCACAAGTATTGGATGAGTTGAGGGCTGTCAGAAGTGACATTACAAGATTAAGGACTCAACTTGACAGACAAGAGCAAAGGTTTGAAGATTTGATGAATCTAGTGGAAAATAGAGGGAGAACCACTGAAACAGTTGCTTCCATTATTACCTCCACTCAGTATGCTCTTGCTGACCTTGCTCTAGATGTAAAGGGGATTAGACAAGGCAATACAATGAAAGAGAAGTTTCTGAAAGACCAACTTGAATCCATTCACCAGAAACTGGATAAACTTGCTGATGCACCTAAGCCTGCTGAGGCTGAGCCTTCTAGAACACTTCACCCTGCTGGATTGGATCCTAAATTCACTGAGAGGATCAATCTACTGGAGCAAACAATGCAAGAGAGGATCACTGCAGTTGATACTAGAACATAGATAATGGAGGGTCAACTGAATAATCTAGTGATCACACAGGAAAGTGTTCATGGCCTGCTGTCCCGTTTTGTTGATGATGTCAATAAGGGGGGAGAGAGCCAAACAGTAGTAGCAAAAGAGGCTGCTAGAATTTTTGCACTAAAGAAATGGGAAGCTGACACCAATGCATACAGAGAACTCAGACCGCGCACTTCCACCGACTGATGATCTATAAGAGCTTTACTACAACAAGAGAAGACCTTACCATGACAAGGGCTTCCATGAGGGACTCAATTCCTTTTTGGGGCTTAAGTTTTGGGAAGCCAGAGTCAAAGCTCTTAGATCTTCACACAGAGGTGGAAGAGGTGGTAGAGGTGGAAGGAGTCTACCTACTACATCAGCTAAAGATTCACTAAGTGAGTTCAAAGAGTTATACATGCGGTTGGGTTTTAGAGTACACCAAATCAACCTTACTATACCGGAGGCATGGAAATGGTGGAAGGAAGTGAATCCCCACATTGATTTTTCTCTTATTGAAAATGAATGGATGAGACAAATGGTTAGAGAAATAAGGGAATATCATAAGCAGAAGAGAAGGAGAGGCAAGAAAGAGAAAGAATAAACTAGATCAGCTTACTTACATCTGCTTTATTTTTTATGAATCTAGACTGTAATACTTTTTGAACAAATATGATTATAATGAGAAATGACTGAATTTGTTCTATTTTTTGTTTTTACTCTTTTTGCTTTGTTGTAAGGAGGGTATTGGCATCATCACCAAAAAGGGGGAAATTGTTGGACTTATTTTAAGTTTTAGTGATGAGTGCCAGACTAGCTGTTATAGAGCAAAGGCAAAAAGATGTCTAGATCAAATGTATAGGCTTATTAGAGTTTGATCTTGTATAGGTTTGGTCAAACAAGCACTGTAAATGGTCAGCTGACTTTCATCAGCAGACCCGTCTATATCAGTAGGGTACCTGAGTCAGTAGACTAGTTTAAGAACCTGCTGAAGACTGAAGGCTGAGGGATCAAACTCAGTTATTGAAGGCTAAGGGATTAAACTTAGTATTTAAAGTCAAGGATATGGAATCAGAATTTAGGGAAGTCTGTGATGACCTAAACTGATTACATATACCTTGTGTACAAGGTCCAAGTTCCACAAGTTAAATGGTGATTGGAACTTGGTTATGATTAAAATGGTGTAATCTAACTTCATAATAAAAAGTTATATATAAGAGAAGTCACCAAGTGTTTTTATAAACACAAAGAACTTTGGAACAAATTGATCGATATGCATTTCAATAGACTTACATTCACAGAACTCATTGATATATATTTTTCAATTATTCAAAGGTTACATTGAAAAATACAAGGATAAGGACATATAACAACTCTTGATTTTGTCAACAAATCAATGGTTAAGATTAAAGGGACGTTGAAAGAAAAACAGAGCTTTATCCAATGGATACAAGTCAAAGGGTGGATGATGATCGAAATCACAAAAGCAATCGACAATGTCGATTACTATGTGTACAGGACGAATGCAAGTCAAGAAAAGGACAAGTCTAAAACGGCTATGTTTGAATTTCAAACATAAGTCACAAGGATTCCTACCTATAAATAGAGGACTCTGATTCGAGATACAAGTGATGAAAATTGAGGATCTATCTTGAGCTATCGATTTCAATCTATTAAACACCTCACGACCCTACCGAACTTAAAGTCACGATCTTGTCAAACTCTTCAATCAGTAATCGCTATCAAGCTATATCAAGTTTACACACTTGAAGACCTCTCAAGTCGATGATCATATCATCCTGATCAATTGTGAAAAAGTCAATCACTTACTTCATTCAAACTTTCTTTTATAAGAAATCAATGAAGACAAGTGAAGCATCTTTGGGTGTCAAGGACTGTTGTTTGTGGTGGAGCTGGTGAAGAGGCAATCCTACCCTTCAAGGACCAGTGGAAGAATTTGGAGCAGCAATCCTACATGTTCCAAGTGTTCAGTTTGTGAAGCCATCGTTATTGGTGAAGGACAAGCAACTTAGAGATTTTTGTAACTGCTACCTCAAGGATCTCTAGTGAATTACCTCCAATATCACAGGAGAAGAGTGGACTGACAGGATTACACCACCTGGAACCACTATAAAAATTGACTACTTACTTTCTGCATTTATATTCTGCATTAGTATATTTAGCACATCAATCTACTGAACTAGCAACTGAATCACACACATAAACTACTGAGTATCTAATACTTGGTATCATATTTTAACAACAAGTAATAAGGCTTAATCTAAATATATTCCGCTGCAACAAATTCATTAAAGTCAATAGTCAGCAGACTACTGTTAAGGGTATTTTTATACGATTTATAACGATATATTTTACAATTATTTTCCCCATATTCATATTATTTTCATAGAAATCGAGCTTTATATTGAAATATTGAGCAAATGAGTTTTAAAAGTGTCTAAGTGCAAATTAGGCCTAATTATGTGATTTTATTAGATAAATATCTTTATATATGAGATATTACATTTTGCACGATGTTATCATGAATGTAGGTACGTTTGCATGGCATTGAAGGAGTTTAAACGAGGTTGGGTGAAGCTTCAAGAAGATGGAAGGAAGAAGAATAATTTGAAGTTGAAGTGAAGAAGTTTGGACGAACGTCCAAGGACATGAACGAGCGTTCAACATGCAGAAGCTTGATTTGAAGTTGAAGTGAAGAAGTTTGGACGAACGTCCAAGGACATGAAACGAGCGTTCAACATGCAGACAAATGGACGGGCGCCCACCAAAGCAAACGTCGTCCCAAGAGGATTAAAAGGAAGGGATAAATGTGGAATTATCCTTACTAGGGTTTTAGTTTTTTATTCCTTAAAAGAAAAGGATAATTATTAAGTCTTAAGTCGGTTTAAACAAAGATCTATATAAGCACGCATGCGTAACGAGCGATGAGCATGATAACCCTAGAGACCGTATAGCGGCCGCAGATCAAGGAGCCGGACGCTCGGTCGATCGAGTGCTCCTGCTCGGTCGACCGAGCCACTTTTATTTTTTTTATTTTGTTTTTCGTCTGTTTCTGCAACTGAGGATGAGCTAAGCCGTCCTGAACGAGCATGTGAAACCTGTTTCAGCAACGAACTCAATTTCAAGCCTTGGATGTTTTGTAAGTTTAAATTAAAGTTGCTTTCTTTTCTATGTTTATTTGTTATCTTGCAATTTCAATCGAGAGATGTCTTTGCATGTTGATGTTTGCCGTATGACGAGAGTCGGTGTAAACTTGATCACCATAGAAAAGATTAGAGCTTTAACCTTTTTAACGAGAGTTGTTTGGTTAGGAGTCTAGGTTCTTCATGAATCACAACTTTAGTTATTTCGTTACAAATTTATCTTAGAAAGAGATTGAGGGATATTATCATCACCGGAAAAGATGAGATTTTGTATGCGTTTATTTTATCAAGTTGTACTTGTTCTACCTTCATGTTTTATGCCTCATGTTAATAGAACTTAGAAATACGAGAGTTGATAAGTTCATTAGATTACCGTGAAGAACAGTAGCAATAATTATTCCAACAAACGAGAGTTGAGGGATAATGTTGTTAGATTAGGGTTTTTAAATCCGTATCGTTGCTTCGTATAGATGTTAGTTAAACCGAGAGGTAACCTAATTAATTGCGTGATAAATCGAGAGAGAAAACGCATCTTTAGATAAGATTTAAATCCAAGGTAACTTGTGAATAAATTTTTGTACTTCTTATCAATTTCGGTGAGGTGATGGTTGCGGGAATTGGTGGATCATTGCTTGTTCGTTTTAATTATTTTCGTTTGTTTTATTTTCGTTTTGGTTTTATTAGTTAAGTTCGCAACGATCTTTCCTGGCTTTGGACTGACAATCCTCTGTCCAGTTTATCTTTTCGTTTTTAGTTGTTTTAGGTTTAGAAATAAATAGTAATGACAAATTAGAATAATTAATTAAACTAGATTCAACAGCCCAATTCCCTGTGGATCGACCCCTTACTTATTCCGCTTTACTAGCAATTACCCGGTATTCGGCCGGTTAGGAGTTAGTTTTGCATATATAGGTTAGGGTTTATAAATTGTTTTTGTTTAATGATGCAAAACCATCCAAACAACTACTGAGCTATCAAGAGTTCGTTGGTTCTTGAGTTTGTTAACTCCAAAAGTTTTAAGTGTTAATTTTATTCACCCCCCTCTCTAAACTTAACCAAAGCCTTTTCAAGGGACCAACAATGTTCCTCAATGAAATTTACATTTTTATATTCAGTACATTTGTGTACAAATATTTGTGATAACTGCAGGCTAGACCAACAGTAACTTAAATCTAAAAAACAAAAACAAACATTGGCGCGACAGACTAATGGTATTTAAGCTCAGAGGCTAAGCATAAATTTATTTTAACTGCAAGGGCATAATAAGCTCAGTGACTGAGCATAAATTTATTATTTAAACTGCAAGAGCAGAATAAGCTCAGAGACTGAGCATAAATTTATTTAACTGCAAGAGCAGAATAAGCTCAGAGACTGAGCATAAATTTATTTAAACTGCAGAGCAGATAAAGCTCAGAAACTGAGCACAAAGTTGTTTAAGATAACATTAAATAGGTTCGGAGAGCGACCATAACGCAAACTATGGTCGTGCAGTAATAATCCCGAATGCCCTTAGCAATAAGTGAAGGGATAGATCCCTCCAGAGCATCCCGAGCAGATCGTGCCTCGGCCCGACCTCTCTCTGCTTCGGTCTTCATAGCCTTCTTTTGAGCCTGCAGAGCCTGTATTTCTTCAGCATGCTTTGTCCGCAGAGCTTGCACCTCACGCCCGTGCTGTTTTTTGAGGTCGGTCACCTCCCTCTTCCTGGACTCATACAAGTCTTTGTATTTCCTCTTACTGGCCTTCAGCTCGGCTACAACTTTCTCGTGCTCGTCAGCAACGGCCTTGGATTTGGCCAAGCGGCCGAACACCTCCTGCCTAATGCGGGCGCCCTGAAAGAGTAAAACCACAAAGTCTTAAGTTATTAGTGCAAGGGAGCGGTAACAAAAACTTGAAAAAGATGTGAAAGTATATACCATCTCGGCCAAGTCCGCCGTGGACATAGAGTGAAGTGCCTCATGAATTGTGGAAGCTTTGCCCTCTTCGCTTCCTCCTGCCCCGAGCAGAGTAAGGTGGCGCTTCTCTTCCAGGGAGCTCCTCCGTAACTAATGGAGTCAGAGGTGTCTTGATCGTCCCCGGGGATGAGATCATAAGTTTCCACATCCTCCTCTTCTAGAGCCAGGGGAGGAATCACGGCCTCATTAGAATGCTCATCCAAGGATCTTGCGGCTTTGGAATCAAGTAAGGAGCCAGATGCTCGGGTCAGCATTGGCTCGCGATCAGTATGTGCCTCGGAACCTACAGGAGCCTCTTCTTCGATCTGAACATTCCCAGCCTAGCTCCAGCCCCAGATAACAAGAAATCCAAATCAGCCACTGTACAAAGAGGAAATTTAGATATACAATAATATTATCAAAAAACACAAACAAGTTAAGGAAATTCCTACAAGATTTCTCTTCATCCACTGTGAATGGCACGTAAGGCTCGGGCCCGGCATCGTGGAGGCGGGCTTGGTCAATCAGCTCGGAGGTATAATTCTGACAGTTCATAGAGATATCCAACTCTCTAATGACCCAGATTCATTCGGTTAGGTCGGTGGTATTTGGAGGCAAGTCTGGGTCCAAAGTTGCGGAATTCCATCGACTTAACCGAGCGTTCCCCTCATGACGTATGAAGAAAACCTCTCCTTCCATCTTTTGAAGGATGCTTTCCCCGGATGTTGTATAGGAATATCCACCAGAGGACCAGGTAGGCGAAGGAAATAGTACCAGCTGGGGGAGTTTGAAACTTTAAATCGCCGGTAGAACAACCGGAAGAGATCTATAGAGAACCTGGTCCGTACTAGCCGGCACCAGATTGTAAAACCCACAATGGACCGAATTCCATTGGGGGAATCTGGGCGACCCCCTGTTGATAGTAACGAAGAGTGGTCATAATGGCCGGGCATAAGGGTAATCTCATACCACAGTCAAATTGTTCTTTGTAAACTACGCAATAACCATTGGGGGCTCAAAGGCATAACGGCCGACGACCCGAGCGTCGGTTCTAGATTGAGGGCTGATAGGAATTTGGGGGGCAAATCTGGTAGCATCTATATTGTACTGATTACAAAGGAAATCAATGGAGTGTTGGGAGATGATGGATTCAATTCCAAAACTACCCATAATGGATTTTGTGGCTGAAACCGCTTTGAGATGTCTCACAAAGGCAGAATCCCTAGTGATCTGAGGCAGGCACACCAGGCCGGAAAACTAGTCCCATCAAGAAAAAGAAGGTGGAAGAGCCGGAAATGCTCTTTGGAAGACGGGAAGGAGGTACAGAAGAAAAATCGATTCCCGTGGATCGGAGGTAGCAGAATCGGGCTTAACTCCTTATCCACAGAATCGTCAGATGGAGTAGAATATCTCACCCTCATAAATACTGAAAATAAAAGCAACAAGAAATGCTGGAAGAAAAAAGAAAAAACGGAGACTTACTTGCAGGAATATGAGGGAGAGAGACGTTAGCTTGCACTCCGGATATGGGTATAAAATGGCAATGATAGTGGAGGAGACGTTTGAATAGATGGGTTATAACCCCAAACGGCACCTTGATTGGTGACCTACTTTATGGCAGAAATTATTGACGCCTCGGTTCTCGCATTAATAATGACAAAGGCATTAACGCCTTTGACACGTGTCATGGCAAACCTCGGTCGGTCCCAGCTTTCGAGCGCGATCGGGAACAGATCACGTAAGACCTAGGGTCCACATTGACTTGGGGGGCTTATGACGATGGTCGGCTATGCCTTGTTCACGTGTCATCAGTAAGGAGTTTAAGCTCAATAAATGTATCTGCTTTAAACCTTAAAAGAGAGCCTCCCCTTTACCTCTGACCATCGCAGGACGATTGGTCTGCAAGGGATACACAGAGCACGACCGTTAGGGCTCAGCCCGTAAGGATCGAGCGATCAACTGTTGACATGCGCATTTCCGTCAAATACAGAAACACGTGGGGAATGAATCCGGCCTCATTAAAGCTCTGATTCATTCCTAATTGTAGGGGACATTATCATCTCCTAATAATCAAGGATTCATAGCAATCCCAATTTTTGGAGTCCTTGAAGGACACGGCGCTTTTAGGGTTGAAACTCCTATATAAAGATCCACTAGAACTACGGCCGGCTTGATTCCAATGACCTTCAATTGGATCGTGGCGACTTTGAGAACAACTCAAGTTCGATCATAATATAGCAAAAGCACATCCTTGTTGGCATTTACCGTGACCGGAATACTACCACTAGATTAACCAACCCGAAATAATTGTTGGCGAAATCCGACTTCGTCAACACACTTTTGGCTTTTATCAAAAATAAAATGAACTCACCTCCGGTACGATCGTGTAGTTAGACGGTAAGGTTGGATATGCTTAAACATGTTTGACAGTAGATCCTCGCTCATTGTAAAATCTTTTGAATGCTTATATTGTCCCGATATAGTATCAATTTTGGTCGGTTATCTTCTTTTATAATCTATCACTGTTGCATGTCAAAACTCAATGGACACAACATCTAATTATCCAAAACACTATATTTTATTTTGGCAGTATTCCCGAGCCCACTTGGAACCCAATTACTAAACACAACTTCCAGCCATACTTATTAAATAACTCTATCAAATATCACTTCAGGTGGAAATGGTTGATGAGTGACAATTTGGCGGACGGAAAAATACGATGATGCAGCATGGTATTAGCACCCAAGAAATGAAAACCTTAACTCCAAACCTCAGTTCTAACTCTTTCTTTCAAACGAGCTTTCAGGTTCAATGGGTAACCATTAGCTAGAAATTCACTTCCATACTAATTGTGTATCTTCACATTCTGAGAATCATTGTTACCATCACCAAACAAATCACAAAAAAAGTTACTTCAGAAACCCGATCATGATCGATTACGATTCAAAAGAGTCGTAAGCCAGCATGATACTCTAGAGTTGATTGATCCATTAGACGTGAGATCCTTCATGGTGGCATGCTGCGGCTTCACCGAAATCGACTTTAATTGAAATCATTTGGCTCTGATGAAAATGATGAGTTTGAAATGGGTTGTACCTGTCATCGGATGGCTTATGTATGAGATGGTTGTTCTTGTTCAATGATGTAGTGAAAAGAGATGTGATCCAAGGCAGAAGATGGCTGAAAAAAATTGGGATAGTGACAAAAATGCTACCATATGAATGACTTCCATTTAGTAGAAAGCTATGAGTGGCCTATTTATAGTAAAACACTTCATGATCCTAAAAGAATTACTAAGCTTAAACGGAAGAAACTTTAATATGGATTTTAAACTGATAATTAAATCCTTAACCGTTGAAATTTATCTAAACGTATTGGAGATAATGATTAAGCAACTTAAAAATACATTAAGTGAAGGTGTTAATGGACTCTTTGTTTAACATCATATAATATAATAAGTAGTAGAAATATATTTCACTCTTCAAATAAATTAATTTCTTAAATAGTAAAAATAAAAGACATTAATCCAAACATCATTTAAAAATTGACGTGGATTTAAAATATTAAAAAAAAAACAAAACAAAACAAAAAACTAAGCATATGCAAAATAATTCTAGAATAGTATAGTGATATCGATAATAATAATTGTGTTTTTATCGTGTGATTAATCACAGTTTCGATTATAAGAAAGAGAGAAAAATTTATAAAAAATAAATTATTCTTGACAAATATACCCTTCTCGTTTTATTCATAAAATTAGGGGCGTTACACCACTCACGACCAAACTTCCACCAAGATAGAAAGAAGCAAACAGTATTTCTGTTGAGCTACCACTGCTGTTAGGATTACCATCATCTTCCGTAGAAACACTGACGGACGGCAGTCCGGCAGTGGCCATCTGGCTCTGATACCAAGTTAGAAAAATCAGTACAAGAGAGAATATTTCATTGATCTTCAATGTCCATAACATTACAACAGAGGAAAGGAATATATTCAAAACATTGATAACAGAATGGAACACTTGGAGAAAATATATTGGCTAGACTAGATACACTAAATTTACCAAAGACTGCTTAACACTAGGGGTAATACAGTAAAAAAGCTAATTATTCAAACATTTCTTTCCACCAAGGAGCACTATACCATCAACACTTAGTTTTTACTTACTAAACTTATTATCATGGATAACAACTAGATTAAGGATCATATGTTTAAATTAATTCTCATATCCTATAATCCTCTACACCTTAACTTCCATGGTGAAAGAACGACACATATCCTTTCTTGATAAATAACTTAAATGGTTTTGAAAATTTAGGTACATACATCTACCATGAAATGGTTGACTTGTACAAAACAAAATTAACTGATTTTGAACATGATTCAAAGATAAAAGTTGTAGGTATTTGAGTTTTACATATGGTGTTGAAAATCATTTTTTTTTGTGGAAAAGCATAGGTTGATCAAAATAATTATTTTTGTCAACTGCTGTAAGTTGTCACAATTTTTAGAAATTCATAAACCGACTTATGTTGAAAACTATGCTCAAACAAGAATAAATTTTCACTTGGATCCAAAAGATAGTTGTAGGTCAGTTTCAACATAGCAAAAACTCATTTCATTTGGATGTGTTTAGACAAGTCAAAACAAGCATAGAAATGAGACGATTGTTGTAGATTTTCTGAACAGAGTACTCAATATTGCCATGCCTTTCCCGAACAATTCATAATGAAAATTAAATTGAGTCGGAAGATAAATCTTCAATAAGTCAATTTCTATGTGTTTGAAAATTTGAAAAAAAAAATTGGAACGACAGAAATAATTTTACACTGCACGAAAACACGTGAACAACCCGTGTACACATGTTGCATAACACCAACTTACAAAAAAGGATCATTAAAACCATGTGTCACAAGCATAAACAAGATGGAAAGATCTAAAAGTTTCAAAAGGAAAGATGTTGGTCCCTTGGAAAGGCTTTGGACAAGTTTAGAGAGGGGGTAAATAAACTTCTCACATAAAAAATTTTACGGAGTTAAGATAACTGAGCTGAGAAAAGGTCTGCTGACTTTTTCTACAATCAAGTTAAATGCGTGCGAATTATATTTAGCCTTTTTAAACGTTAAGTTGATCTTTTGAAATAATGTTGAACTGAGTTTTGGGGAAACTCAGTTTTGTGCTAGATGTGAGTTTGACGATACTGGATCTCGTCTGGTAATAAACCCATGCCATAATAACCTAGTGACAATCTATTCAAGACCAAAAGATATAGAAAAATATGAAAACATAGGGTGGGTGTTTTGTGATTTGAGACTGAGCCTGAGATAATGTTTATCCCAAGTAGCTTACGTATCTGAATAATGTCAGGAATCAAGTCTCTCTTAGTTCTTTGAGATCGTTTATAAAGAGGACATCTCGTCCAAGGCAAGCATGTGCCATATCCTTCAAGGACTGTATTTCGTATTGACAAAGGATTATTTTCTGTCAATCCTTATTATTTAGGAGATAATGATGGATATTTTGAATATAGGATCAGAGTTTTAAGGACTTGAGATTCTTTCCAAGTTTATCTTATAATTTATGCACGTGAGCAATATCGGATGAGGAAGGCTCTGGCCGACCTGCGGCGAGCTCTTCCGGACCGTCTCGGCCCATACTGCATGTACCCAAGCTCCCCAACATCCTAGCCGACCTACGGTGGTGCTGTTCGGAAGAACATGTAAGACCTCCCACCTGGGGTTCAGGTCTGCCCCTAGGCATAAAGTGGGGATCCTGGCCTTTAACGTTGTAGTTTCTCTGTCTTCACTTAATGGTTAGTCAATATAAAGATGACACATGGCGAGGCTCAATTCGACCATCATCAGAGTTCAATCAGTTTGCGAGTCAGTTTAAGCTAGAGTAAGTAAATTAAATAACTGGAAACGAAAAGCTTAATGTAAATAAGCAGAAATAGAAACACAAAGAATTATAGAGGTTCCAAGTGGTGTAATCTTGAGGTTACAACAGTTAAAAAAAGTCCTAGTTGATTGTCCTTGACTAATCCCTAGCTTCACAATCTAAACACTTGGATAATAGGCAGAATTGCTGCTCTCCAACACATTCATTGGTCCTTAAAAGGTTGTATTGCCTCTTCACCAACTCCACCACACACAATCTTCCTGACTGCAATCAATTGTCCTTGACACCCTAGACCGGATGCTTCACAGTCCAAACCTTTGATAAAATCAAAGTTGGGTTGAATCAAGTAATTGATTCAGACTTGTAGAATCTTCAAGTGTTGGTTCTTGATTGATCTTGAATGTTTGAACACTTAGAAAGCTTGATCATCAACGTTTTGATTTTCTTCAGTTTAACTGATTGGTTGATTAACTGAGTTCTTGATTATCTCAGTTCTTTTGTTGATAACTGAGTTTGAGCAATAACTAAGTTTTTAATCTTCTTCAAAACTAAGTACTCTTCATTCATCTGATCTTGAAATTTGATAGGTCAGAGTACACCATTTTTATCTTGATTTTAACTAAGATTACATTGTCCTTAAGGATCTTAGACCTTCAATACAAGATCTATAAAATCAGTTCAGGACATCATATACTTACCTGCATTCTAACTTTACAGTCTCAGTGTAGTCTTCATAAAATCTGAGTATGATCCCTCAGCCTTCATAACTGAGTTTGTCCCCTTAGTCTTGAGTCTTCAGCTTTGAACATGATCAACTGAGCTTGATCCCTTGTTGGGAGGATTTTGCATCATAAAAACAAAAGAAAATTTATAAACCTATACTTAACATGCAAACTAACTCCTAACCGACCAAATATCGGGTAGTTGATAGCATAGTAGGTAAGTAATGCAAGGAGTCGATCCACAGGAATTGGGATGTTGAATCTAATTTCACTAATTCCTTTCAATTATTACTTAGGAAAAAGCGAATAAACGAAAGAACAAATAAAATAAACGAAAGAGCAATTAAAATAAATCTAACCTCACGAAAATAAAATAACACAACCTAAACTAAACTAAAGATACATGGGATCAAATAATTGCACAAACCAAGTGATCTCAATCCTAGTTATTCCCATGATTTCAATTCAAATTGTGGTTTAACCTTGACTCGAGATCCAAATTCCTAATTCCTTAGTGAATCTATTTCTCAAGCTATGAATTCCTAATTCCTTAGTGAATTCAATTATCGATCTCTCCTCTTCCGAATGTTGAGATCGATATTCAAACAAAAACGAAGGTGTAGATTCAAGTTAACTCCCGTATTTTAGAATCTAACAACCTACCTAATTAATCAATTAATTTGTCACGAATTAACGATTAAAGATCCTATCTTTCTATGGTGATCTAGCGTTACTCAACTTCCGTATGTTGTAACTATCAATCGTAAACGATCTCCCGATTCAATTCACACATAGCATCATAATCATAAAAAGATACAAAATAAATTAAAGATCATGAAAATAAACTAGAGATTGAATAAATTAAAAGAGATTAAACTCACAAGGTTTGGTACATGGATGAACTCATGAATCGAAAACGGAAAAAAACTACATCTAATCTATCCCGGATCACCCGAGCACAAGGCTCGGGTGACCGGCCTTCAACTCTCCAAGATGCGGCTGTGCTCTCTTTTTGATGTGAAGAAAAATATGGATGAATTAGGGTTGGGGCGACGGCTGTTTAAATAGAAGATTAAGTCGGTTTAGGCAAAGGCGGCGGCGGACGCTCGTTTGAATACATGGGCGCCCGTCCATTTTCCTTGGACGGAGAGTCAACGCTGCGTTCGACTTTGCGCCTGGAGACTCAATGTAAAATCTCTTCTAGGGCGCTCGTTCACTTCACCAAACGCCCGTCCACTATTGAACGCTGCGTGCGCTTGGATGGACGCTCGTCCATATTGACTTGAAATCGAATTTCTTGATTTTTCCATCTTTATCTTGATTTATTTCTTTCCTTATCTCTTTTATTCTTCCATATCTTTAATTGATCCTCTTCCATCTCGAATTTAGCCTTTTAGGATCATCTTTTCCATCATTAATTGGGTATCTACAAATATAAAAAACATACCAAAACGTAATAATTTCCAAAATAATATAAAACATCAAATAAACATAAAAATCGATACGTTTTCATATTTAATCATTAAAAACCTCATTTACTCAATATTTGACTATAAGGCCCGATATCTATGAAAATAATCCATATATGGGGGAAATTGATATAAAATATATCGTTAAAAACACTATAAATTCACCCTAAACAACACCCCCACACTTAGCTTTTTGCTCGTCCCCGAGCAAAACAAAACAAAACCAACTCGAGATAAATAAACATCTATGCAAATATGAAGCATATTTATTAACTTAGAAGTTCACCCAAGTGAGTGTGTGCATAGCCATAATAAACTTCCACTAAGTTCCACAATTTGAAAGTTATTCAAACCAAAACTAGCCCGGTTTCCCATCTAAGTTAGAAATATTCAAAAAACTATAACATGCACTTTACAAAACATACATATCCCAAAAAGAAATAGTGGAGAATATCTAAAACATTTCTGACAGACTTAGAGGATAATCCCTACAACATATCCTTCAGTTTATACTGGGGATAAGGTAGACGATAACTTAGTCTTATACTTATTCATAATAATATATTCCAATATTTTCACTTTTTCACACTTTTCTAACACACATCGTAATAAGCTTTTGCCCTCATAGCGAATAGGACATTTCAAAATAATCCCTACCTTACTCCAATCATAAGGCGACTATAAACCGACCGTCGTGAGCTTTGGTCATCATAGTGGAATAGGACATACGTGGTACACCCTACCTCACCCAAATCATAAACCAAACTTCCGACACACACAATTACAATTATGTTTACTTAGAGATTTCTCGGGTGGCGGTGGAAAAGATTATTTTCTAGTAGCACAGTACCAACCGAGCATAACACCTCAAGTAAACAATTTATTACTATTGCAAAGACTTAATCACGTTTCACTTATCACATTCAAACTTACAGATATTCACAAGTATGTCATACTTTAATCCTAGAATACAAACTACTAAACTTTCAAGAATTGTACATAAGCAAAGAAACATGCTATAATCATCAAAAATCTCCAACTAAAATGGGGTAGGCTTTTAACATTTAGCTCATCATTTACTATGGCATGTGAAAAGAGTGTCGGGTGAAACAACTAAAATTACTAAATATACGAATATAGCAAAATGATATAAACTCAAGCAAAGATATGCCTTTGTCTACTCGGGATATAACAAAAATTGAAAATTAAGCACTTTTCATAGAAATACTAAAAATATGAGCAAACGAAAGTAGACACATAAATCATCTATCCCTTCCCCACACTTAGATTGCAACTTGTCCTCAAGTTATACGTAAATAATACAAATAGAGAACTTAGGTGATTGGATGTCGGCAGTGCGAGGAACCAACAAGAACCAGGATTGCTTGCATAGCTCAAGAGATCAGTGGAGCATCACAGGTAAACTGAATACATCGTGAAAGTGCACAATCGCTATAGAAAGTATCCTGCAGACTTGATTAGTGCAAAAAGAGTCTTCGGGGAAAAGATTAGACTTATACAAATAAAGCACATAAGGAAAAGAATTTATAGAGATATTCAAATTATGCTCACATAAAGATGGACACATATACATGAAAATATCACAAACTCGTAGGCTAGGTGCAACTACATGAAAATATACTACAATGCGGCCTACATGACAAATCCTAAAAATAAAAACGAGGTAGTATTACGGAAACCGACAGTTAACTACGCTCAAGAAAAATAAAAGAAAATAGAAAAAAAAAATAAAACAGAAACAATGCAACTAGATGACTTGCAACTAAATGATATGCATCTGAATGATATGCAAAAATAAAAGAAACTAAAAGAAAGAAAACTAGCCCACTCATTTGCAACATGACATGTATATAATAAACATCTACCAGATAATGACAGGTTACGATAAACGACAGTGCTGTTCATTACTTGCAGTGTAGACGCGCTTTAAGACTCGTCAAAGGTGATAGCATTATGGAAACCAACAGTTAGCTATACTAAACAGATATAACTCATATGGAAAAGGACGTAGCATACGGAAAACCGACAGTAGCTACCCATATGAACTATAAAAACAAAGGAAGCACGTAAGTCTTAAAAGCTTAAAAGATTCATCGGAGCGGTATGTAGCATACGGAAACCGACATTAGCTACTAATTAACAATCAGACCAGTTATAGCATACGAGAACCGACAGTAACTATAACATGCCTAGATGAATCATGTATAAGGAATTGATCAATTATCTAACATGGATTCGTAGATGGAAAGATAAAATCACATAAGTTCAAGACATCTACGTAAACATCAATTAGCCACAGAAGCTCAGATTAAAAACATCCAAGTCAAATAAAGCATTAAAAATCGAATAAATAAAAACTTTGGAACCTGGTCGTAGGGTTGGACGCTCGTCCAACCCTTTGAACGTGCGTTCTGAATTTCAAACGGGCGTTCACCTGGAAAGTTTGCACTGGACGGGCGTTCAATGGACCGAACGCCCGTCTGCCCCTTCGACACAGCAACCTGCAACTTAGTAAACGCAACCGCAAACCCTAGACTAACATCTTAAACTCATAGCAATTCAGGATTAACAACTCAACGACCACCGATAACTTTTAGCACAGAAGATTAGATTAGAAAACACACCAACATATACTTCACGTTTCATAAATTGAGTAAAAAACTTTTTGCACATTCTTAACCCAACGGTTATCGAAACACGGCAAAATAAAAAAACCTCAATTTATTCAACGCTACTTTTATTGAAAAACAAAAACAAAAAACACGTAACGAAATAGAAAAATTAATTCAATTAGATTCAACAAAACACCGATTCCCCGGCAACGGCGCCACTTTTGTTGGGAGGATTTTGCATCATAAAAACAAAAGAAAATTTATAAACCTATACTTAACATGCAAACTAACTCCTAACCGACCAAATATCGGGTAGTTGATAGCATAGTAGGGTAAGTACAGGGTCGATCCACAGGGAATTGGGATGTTGAATCTAATTTCACTAATTCCTTTCAATTGTTACTTAGGAAAAACGAATAAACGAAAGAACAAATAAAATAAACGAAAGAGCAATTAAAATAAATCTAACCTACGAAATAAAATAACACAACCTAAACTAAACTAAAGATACATGGGATCAAATAGTGCACAAACCAAGTGATCTCAATCCTAGTTATTCCCATGATTTCAATTCAAATTGTGGTTTAACCTTGACTCGAGATCCAAATTCCTAATTCCTTAGTGAATCTATTTCTCAAGCTATGAATTCCTAATTCCTTAGTGAATTCAATTATCGATCTCTCCTCTTCCGAATGTTGAGATCGATATTCAAACAAAACGAAGGTGTAGATTCAAGTTAACTCCCGTATTTTAGAATCTAACAACCTAGCTAATTAATCAATTAATTTGTCACGAATTAACGATTAAAGATCCTATCTTTCTATGGTGATCTAGCGTTACTCAACTTCCGTATGTTGTAACTATCAATCGTAAACGATCTCCCGATTCAATTCACACATAGCATCATAATCATAAAAAGATACAAAATAAATTAAAGATCATGAAAATAAACTAGAGATTGAATAAATTAAAAGAGATTAAACTCACAAGGTTTGGTACATGGATGAACTCATGAATCGAAAACGGAAAAAAACTACATCTAATCTATCCCGGATCACCCGAGCACAAGGCTCGGGTGACCCGCCTTCAACTCTCCAAGATGCGGCTGTGCTTTCTTTTTGATGTGAAGAAAAATATGGATGAATTAGGGTTGGGGCGACGGCCGCTTAAATAGAAGATTAAGTCGGTTTAGGCAAAGCGGCGGCGGACGCCGTTTGAATACATGGACGCCCGTCCATTTTCCTTGGACGGAGAGTCAACGCGTGCTCACTTGCGCCTGGAGACTCGAATGTAAAATCTCTTCTAGGATGCTCGTTCACTTCACCAAACGCCCGTCCCACTATTGAACGCTGTCAGCTTCGGATGGACGCCGTCCATATTGACTTGAAATCGAATTTCTTGATTTTTCCATCATTATCTTGATTTATTTCTTTCCTTATCTCTTTTATTCTTCCATATCTTTAATTGATCCTCTTCCATCTCGAATTTAGCCTTTTAGGATCATCTTTTCCATCATTAATTGGGTATCTACAAATATAAAAAACATACCAAAACGTAATAATTTCCAAAATAATATAAAACATCAAATAAACATAAAAATCGATACGTTTTCATATTTAGTCATTAAAAACCTCATTTACTCAATATTTTACTATAAGGCCCGATATCTATGAAAATAATCCATATATGGGGGAAATTGATATAAAATATATCGTTAAAAACACTATAAATTCACCCTAAACATCCCTCAATGAATCATTCGAGATTCAATTTCAGTTTCTGTTCTAGACTTAACAAAAAACTATATGTTACATTGCTTATCTAATTTAAACTATACAAACCAGACACTAATAAATCCTATAAATTTTAATCTAGACATCTTTTATCTTTTCACGATAACAGCTAGTGCCAGTACTTCATCAATGGGATTTAAACAAACAATTAAATAACAAGTGATGAATAATCAACAAAACTCAATTTTATTTCTAACATAAGAGATATTCAATTAAGGAGTCTAAAGAGAACGCAACTAGAGAGTATCACAATTTAAGACATAAGCATAAAAACTCACTCCCATCTTTCACATAAAGTGACTCTCAATTTAGACCACACACAACCTAACCACAGCTTATGGATGTCAACCCTACGAAAATTCATCACTTAAAAGCTAAAAAGATAAATCTAACCACAAATCCAAAACTCAAGGGCCTAAATTTAGCAGGAAGTTCTACGGAAGCAATGAAAATTTGCTTTAATGCCAATCGAGAAGCCTCGTTCCTCGGATACCGAGCCCTTATATGGAAAAGTATACTCGACGTATAACATTGTTGGTCCCAGAGAAGCGTGAAATATGGTCAGAGGGGGGGGGGTGAATGACTATATTGTGAGTTTAAAAACTTTAAACCTCAGGAGTTACAAAAACTTTTATGATGAAGAGCCTTTGTGAAGCGGAATATTAAAACCCTTCTAAAACGTATTTTCAAGCAATCACAAGCATATAAATAAAGTACTAAAAGTAAATGTTGTATGTAAATAACACAAGGTTTATAGTGGTTCAAGGTAGTGTAATCCCTTAGCCCGCTCTTCAACTGTGATGATTGGAGGAATTCACTATTGTTTTCCACCAATACAATAGTGTGATTGTCCTTGGCTACCCAAGCTTCACAATCTCAAGACTATCACTCCCTGGCTACAAAAGCTTCAGTGACACAGTCTTCAACACACTGCTCCTTGAGAACAAATCCTTCAGTAGCTATCACAAAAGGTTGCAATTCCTTCTTAGAAGATCTGAAGAGTTGTGAATTGAATTCACAATGTCTTGATCAGACTCAATACTTGATATAGATTTGATGCTCTGTTTTCTGAGTTTGATCTTCTAAATATGTCTTTTAAGTTCAGAAAGAAGGCTTGTGAAATTGACAGAGTTACAACACTTAGAGTTCTTGATCATTTTCTTGATTCCTTGTACTATATGTGTCTGTCAATCCCTTCTATTTATAGCCTTGATTACCTTGATTTGAAATTTCGTCCGTTGGGTATTTAATATGGAGAATAATCATTGATTCAATCCTTGATTCTTCCTTGATTTTATTCTCATTGATTTCGTTGATCTCGGATTTTCTTCAAGCATTCTTCATAAAATCCGCTTCTTGATTGATTCTCGCATTAATTACTTGATTTCCATATTTTCCACGCTCAATCAAATACAAACAAAAGATACTTCACTTTGTTGTTGCTTCACTTGGTCATTGCTTTCCAGGTGACTCATTTACTTATCTGGCGGTCACCGGTCGCTATCGATCTCTTTTTCTTTCTCTTATATTGATCTACTGGGTATCGATGTAGGTGATGAGCTTTACTTCACCGATCCTTATTTTGTGTGAGATCGTGTACACCATATTTAAAAATAGATTTCATCACTTGTAGAAAGTATTTTGAACTTATCCAAGTTCATCATAGACTTCCACAGTTATAAATCACCCATAAGTCTTCACTTTACTCTGCTGGTACTTGGTCGCTTTCACTCACCGATCATCATCATTCTTCATTTTATTGAGCCGTCCTACCAAAGCTAGTACAATGCTTGTCCTGACTTAACTTATACAACATGTCGACTCTAAGTAAAGTCTTATAAAGATATTACTAACTTATTTCAGAGCTTGCTATAACAAATAGTATGACCATCATCAAAACAAATAAAATGTTCCTAACAAACATTAAAAAATCTAACATTATATGACGAGTCTTACGTCATCCTATCATAAGTAAAGAGACACGGTAGCTAAAAAGACTCAGGAATAACATGCCAAGATTCCAAAAGAGTTACAATGCTGCTGAACTAAAGATAGAAATATATCTTACAACATACGAGCTTATCTTACAACACATTTATAACTGGGAAACTCATCTTACAAAAGCATAACTTAGAAACCAAAATATAGGTACACGTGGTATTATTGTAATTAAAGAGTAGAAGCTCCTTGTAAAACAATATAATAAAGAAAGCATGATAACAGATCACATTATCATAATTCACATTAACCTGCAAATCTTCTCGGAAACGGAAACATACAAATATGTACATTGAGTAATTAACAAGAGGTAGAAGCTATTGAACAGTTAGTTTTATAATTCAAGGAAAGTAAGGACAATATTATTAAAGGTTATCTTTTCATAGTTGACACAACTTCTACGTGTCAATTCATGTTCATACCACGTTTTGAGTTTCCTATTTGTCTCTAACTTGTCTTATGTTTGTTACATCAAGTATCCAAGGGCACTGTGCCTAGTCATGTACTAAGAGCCATTGGGTGCAATCTACTATAGATCAACTCTAGTAATCCTGGGCTTGTCCCGTTAGTGTGTGTGTTGATCGTCGCGTGCTATCTCAAGAGTTACGAGCAAGAATATTATGTCAATCATAGCATAGTAAGGGCAAGTCAAGGTCGATCCCATAGAGAAAATGCAACACAAATTACAAACGTATTGACCTAATTAAGAACACACATAATGGTCTTTAGACCAACACAAAGACAGAAAAGAAATTGGCTTTTCCTTCTCACTGATCTTTTAACTTGGTGTACTTAATAGTCATGTTTACTTTTCCCCGTAATTCCCCAATTCAATCAGAACATACATTTTAATTCAATTTTAACTACGAGTGCAATATCCTAACCTAATTTACTTCCATAGGACGGATAGTAAACGTCTATGTGAAGTTAACCTCCTTCGTTGGTTGTATTAACTCACATGAAATATGTTCTAAAAAGTGTCGGATGAGGACCTAGAACCTCCCTAAGCAGCTCCTAATTAATGTGGATTGACTAGCACGTTCCTATGGATTGATCCAGACTATGTCCTAACTAACACTTCACCTTGTAAGTCCTTCATGTTAATTTACGATTACATGTAATTAGTTGACCAGGCTAAAAACATGTAAATTAAATCTGTCAATCAACGTAGCTGATGCTGAATCTCCAGACTTAGTGTGACCTAAATTTGCCTCGCAATTGCGATATAGACCGTCGTAATAGCGAGTGCGGCCGTTCCTACTCCTGGAATATCATAGTTTTGTTTTGATTAATTCTGGTAAATTACGGTTCGTTTAAACATTTAGATTAACTACATCACGTAAATCTAAGCTAATCAACCATGTTAAAAACATAAAGGAATGTTCAAAGCTTTTATAAATGGCGGATCTAGCTTGATCGACTCAAGCAAGTTGATGGTTTGGAAGAGAAAACCAATGGAAGAACTCAAAGGAATAATAAAGAGACTATTTTATTTCATAAATGTTGAAAACACAGACGAGAAGTTTGCAGTTTGAAAGATAAAATAGAAGCAATGCAAACATAAAGAATGATGGAATTGATAAAACATAGAGAACACAGTGATTTAACGTGGTTTCCGGAGTTGTGCCAACTACTCCACGGATAGAAAAGGAGATATATTATTATGCACAAAGTTACAAGGTATTCCACACAAAGTGAAAGACACACTCTTGCATTGATTACAACATTGGTATTTATAGACACAAACCCCAAACCCTAACTGCCAAAGATCTTTGTCAGAATTGTCATAAATACCCCGATGTGGAACCCAGCTCCAGCTGTTATCCACTAGATGAAACTCAGCTTCAAACTGACTTTCTAGACTTGTAACCAACTGCCCAGATGTAGAACTCAATATACTCGAAAAACTCAAAGAGACCATAATCGATCACGACTTGAAAGAAACTCAATTGCACTTCATCAAACCGACTTTCACAGAATCGAATATACTTAATCGAATCGACCATCATTCTCGGTCTCGGTTTCTCATTAGTTCCACTGATTATTTATCGCTTTAGAGATCAAGTCACCAAAATCGAAAAATCTCCACCTTGACTTGAACTCTCATTCACAATCAATCGATTGCATAACCAGGATGTACAAGTACTAGATGAATTTGTCAATGCCAGGATGTACAATGATTGACTTCTCCTTAGAATCCACTCAAGTTGATCTCGCCTCAACCGAGTCTAGATTTCGCTTTTACAAGCTTTGAATATTCAAAGAAGTCCAGACACAATCGAAACTTGCTCACTGAATCGTTTAGTGAACATATCGGCAGGATTATCCTTGGTGCTGATCTTCTTCACTACAACCCTCTTCTCATTTCTCAAAAAATGATACCTCACATCAACATGCTTGGTTCTCTCATGATGAACCTGATCCTTCACTAGACAAATTGCACCCAAACTATCACAATAAATCTCAGCTTATTCCTGATGTAGCCCCAAATCACTGACTAGTCCCTTCAACCAGATACCCTCCTTGGCTGCTTCAGTAAGAGCCATAAACTCAGCTTCAGTAGTTGATAAAGCCATTGTTGCCTGAAGAGTTGCTTTCCAGCTGACAACTGAATTCCCTAATATGAAAACATAACCAGTCATAGATTTTCTACTGTCCACATCACCTGCATAATCAGCATCACAAGACTCTCGTGATCGGTTTACAGTATCACCTCCATAAATGAGACAAACATCAGTTGTACCCCTAAGGTACCTGAACATTCTTTTCACAGCTTTCCAGTGTTCCTTTCCAAGTTGAGCCATAAACCTGCTAATGACACCGACTGCCTGAGCCAGATCAGGCCTAGTGCACACCATGGCACACATGAGACTGCCAACTGCACTCACATAGGGAACTCTTGACATGTACCCCTTCTCCTCGGCTGGCTATGAAGCAAAAACTGACAAATGAACATTTGATGCCAAAGGAGTATTGGCATAGCAGCTGACATGCCAAACTTTGACAAATCTTCTGTATATAGCCCTACTGAGATAAAAAAACAGTTTTTTCTGAATTCTCTCTCTCCAGATCTCCATCCCTAAAATTTTCTTGGCGGCACCCAAATCTTTCATTTCAAATTCAGCACTGAGAAGGTCTTTCAAATACTAAACATCAGACTTTTTTCTTGCATCTATCAGCGTGTCATCCACATATAACACAAGATAGATGTATGATCCATCTTCCAACTGAATGTTGTAAACACAGCAATCATAAGGACTTCTGTTGTAACCCAACTGGATCATGTAACTGTCAACCTTTTATACCACTGTCTAGGAACTTGTTTCAGTCCATACAAGGACTTCTTCAACTTACACACATGATCTTCTTTTCCAGGAACTTGGAAACCCTCCGGCCGAGTCATAAATATCTCTTTATCTACCTCACCATATAGAAAAACTGTCTTCACATCTAACTGCTCAAGTTCTAAGTCCTGATGTGCCACCATTGCTAGTAACACTCTGATTGAAGTATGTCTGACTACTGGTGAGAATATCTCATCAAAGTCCACCCATTCTTTCTGACTGAACCCTTTTGCAACCAGACGTGCCTTATACTTAACTCCTTCTGCCTCAGTCATTCCTTTATTTTTCTTCAAGATCCATTTGCAAGTAACAACTCTCCTATCAGCTAGATGTTTAACAAGATCCCAAGTCTGATTTTTCAATAATGACTCCATTTCATCTCCCATGGCAGCAAGCCATTGAGATGCTTCAGAACATGTCACTGCTTCCCTGTAAGTAGAAGGTTCAAAACCATACACTTCTTCTGCAACTTGAAGTGCGTATCCAACCATATCATCAAACTCATACCTCTTGGGAGGTACCGCAACATTGGATCTTCTAGATCTACTGACAGATATACTTTGCTGACCCACGTTCTCAGTTTGATGCTCAACTGACATTTTCTCAGTTGACTGGCTTGGATTCAGTTCTGGTTCAATAACCTGATCAGATGAAAACTGACTTTGTTCAGCTGAGTGTTGCATCTCAGCTGACTCCACCTGAAGCTCCACCTTACTATTAGTTTTCTCAGTTTCAGCATTGGTTTCAATTTCAGCAATCCTCCCCACTGATGAGCTGATCATAGAATTCTCATCGAAAACCACATCTCTACTGAGAATAACTCTTTCTCTGCTGATGACCAGATTCTATAACATTTCACTCCATCACCATACCGCACAAACACTCCTTTGTTGGCCCTTGGTTCCAGTTTCCCTTCACTGACATGATAGTAAACTATGCTTCTAATACCTATAGAACTGAATAAATTGTAGGCTTTCCTGACCACATCACAACTGGTGTTTTGAGACTGATCCCTGTGTGAGGACTCCTATTGATTAAGTAGCAAGTTGTGGTTACAGCCTCTACCCAAAATCTCCTTGACAAACCAGCATGAAAAAGCATACATCTTGCTCTCTCCATAAGAGTTTTATTCATTCTTTCAATACACAATTTTGCCGAGGAGTATTCTGACAAGATGATGTCTAGCAATACCCTCGATCTTGCACAATGTATCAAACTCACCCAACGGAATTCCATACCATTATCGAGACTGAAGCCTCTTGATCTTCTTCCCCAACTGGTTTTCAACTAGAGCCTTTCATTGCATGAAGCTTTTGAATGCCTCACTTTTGTGCTTCATCATCACCACCCAAGTCATCCTTGAATAGTGTTAAAAAGGTGTCCTAAACCCAATCGGGTTGGACCGGATCCGACCGGGTCGGGTCATTTACAGACTATATTAGTTCATGTAATAACTTTATTATGATTAATAAAATCACTTTTGTTATTATATATTGTTTATCTTCTTGTTAATGGTTGTATATGTATAGTAACGTCCCTAGTGTCAAACTGTGATAGAGAAACCATGATAGTGATTATGGTTGATGATACCTCTAATCATTTTAATGAGATTGATACTTAAATGTCTCTAGTCGTATGTACTGTCAAATGGGACATTGATAGTATGATTAGACTAGTACATACTGGATGTCTTCTATTTTATAGAAGGTAGGGATAGATCTCGTCTATCGAAGTGTAGAGACACACTTGACCGTATGCGTGGGCGTGTATTAGAGAATGCGACGTTAGGACTCACTCACTTACATTAAGTGACGTACTATGTGGCAATTGTGTAATTATCCTTAAAGACTGGAGTCTTCATGGCATCACGGTGTAGATTGTCATGCTTTGACACTATTAAGATTTCCCTTATCCACGGGGCGATCATGCGGTAGTGATCAGTGTGATACTGAAGCATGCGGAGTATACATGTTAGTTCGTCCGGGAATCGCGTATCCTATGATTGGGATTGAATATCCGAAATGACCTTCTTATAATGAATGTCTATCTCTCGTGAATCTTTGCAAAGTGGAAGTAAATATGTTATTCCGAGAGAGCATGATATCCAGATTATAAGATACGATCGATAATGTATTGACACTCGAGATACGATCGTATGGATATTATTATAGCGATAGAATTGTAAGTTACACGGTAAATGTTTCACATGAAAGGTAGTAGTCATTGCATTTGACTCTTCCGATGATTGAGGGTCACGGTGTGTTGCTAGACGCTATCCCGTGATCGTTACGCATGAAGGGCATTTTCATAATTTGCGCTTCCTGTCTATGGCCAACATATTTGGAAGCCTATCGGGTCACACACATATGAACATCGAGTTGGATTAAAATGCGGTTATAGTTGATAACCAAATAAGGAAAGTTTATCTCTAGACTATAAAGGTTATAGTGGTAAATTAATATGGTGGTATTTATTTATTATGAATAAATAAAATATGAGATATTAATTATACATAAATTATATTAATTAAAAAATATTTCGGATGCCAAATATTGGCAATTTGGGGCGCCACATTCAAGGGTATAGGATACACTTGGATTGTGCAATTTAATTAATAAGATTACCATAATATTAATATTAGATATTAATTGATTTTGGAAAAATAGATTTATGGTAATAAGATAAATATAATCAATATAAAATATTGGCAATATTTATTATAATAAAAGAGATAAATCAATTAAAGCAATTTTCCTTATTTTATTGGGAAAAGGTTTTTCTCTTTCATCTATTTTCTAGGAAGCTTCTCCTAATCAGTTTAGAAGACCTAGGGGCACCACCTCTCCTATATAAGAAAGGGGTTGGCTAGCTCTTTTGTACATCACAATTCCAAGAGCTAATAGTTCTTGTGTAAGATAGAGAGCATCCTATAGAGAGTTACAGAGAAAGGAAAAGGCTGGTCTAGTAGCCGGATTTTTCTGATAGCAATCCAAGGAGGATTCCGGCGAGGAGTTCGTGTGGATCAACGATAGAGGCCGGACGCGTGGACGGCTTGCGCACAGGACTACTCTCGGTTGACGGTCAAAGTGACGATCTTATAGATCATCCAAGGTATATTCCGTCAAACTACTTAACGTGTGTATTGCATTAAACGAAGACAATCTAGAAAAGGAAATCAAAATTTTAAATTCCGCTGCGTTAAACTAGTGATTTCCTAACAAAAATTCATTAATAAGGACATAAAAAAATCTATGACCACCCAATGACTCCACCTTTGATGGCCCCCAACAATCAGAATGAATGTAATCAAGTGATGACTTTGTGTTGTGTCCCCCTTTTGAGAACTTGCTCCTATGAAGCTTCCCAAACACACAATGCTCACAAAAGTCTAGATTCTTGACCTTACATCCCCAAGAAGATCTTTCTAAGAAAGATCCTGCATCCCCTTTTCACCCATGTGACCAAGTCTCATGTGCCACAGCTTTGTAAGCTGTGACTAATGAATCTCAGTTGATCCCACAGCAACAGAACTAGCAACATCTGACTCTTGTAATATATACAGAGTCCCTTTCTTGATTCTTTTGAGAACCTTAACTGAGTTTTTATAGACACTCAGTACACCACTTCCCCCTTAAAACTGAATCCTCTGTTGTCTAAAGAACTGAGATATACCAAGTTTTTGGTCATTTGTGGAACATGTCTAACTTCACTCAGTTTACAGAATCTTCCATCCTATATCCTCAACTGAACTGAGCCAATCCCAACTACCTTGCAGACCTTGTTGTTTTCCATAGATATATGCCCACCATCTATATGCTGATAACTTGACAACCACTCTCTGTGAGGGCAAATATGAAATGATGCCCCAGATTCCAGAATCCACACATCAGTTTGATGTGCTGACTCTCCTGCCACTAGAACAATGTCCTCATCTGAATCATGCTCAGCTACTACAGCAGCTATGCAAGAACTATTCTCTTGTTGTTTCTTCCTATTTGGACAATTGGATTTCTAATGTCCCTGCTCCTTATAATAATTGCAAACATATGTGGATTTAGGGCCTTCGGACCTTGTCTTCATGGAATTTTTCTTCCTAGACTGACCATGCTCTTTTCCACTGCTGCTACTGACTATCAGTCCTGCATCCTGATTATCTGCCCCAGCTGCCTTATGTCTCAGCTCCCTGGCATGTAAAGCTGACCTTACATCCTCTAAAGCAACTGTATCATTCCCAACTATAAAGGACTGCACAAAGTTCTCATAGGAAGTTGGTAATGAAACCAGCAAAATCAAAGCAGCATCTTCATGCTCAATCTTAACATCAATATTCCTGAGATCAAGTAATATTATGTTCAACTGATCAAGATGAACTCTCAGCTGAGTCCCCTCATGCATCCTTAGGTTGAATAGTCTCTGCTTCAGCAACAACTTGTTGGTCAATGACTTAGTCATATACAGGCTTTCAAGCTTTAACCATAACTTGGCAGTGGTGTCTTCCTCAGCAACTTATGTGATAACATCATCAGACAAGCACAACATGATGGTTGAATGTGCTTTCTCCTCCAGACTGGCATAATCTGCAGAACTGGCATCCCCCTTATCAGATAAATGAGTCCACAATCCTTGTTGCTTTAACAAGGCCCGCATCTTGATTTGCCACAAACTGAAATTGTTCCTCTTTGTAAATTTATCAATCTTCACGTTCATTGCTGACATCCTTCTAATTAAAGAACAAACCTTTGATCACAAAATCCTAGCACCGGTAACCGGCCTTGGTGAAGATCAACTCTGTTCAACCTGCAACTCTTGAATCTTGAACCTGACCCTCTGATACCAGTTTGTTGAAAACACAGATGAGAAGTTTGCAGTTTACGAAAGATAAAATAGAAGCAATGCAAACTTAAAGAATGGCGGAATTGATAAAATACAGAAACAAAGAGAACACAGTGATTTAACGTGGTTTCCGGCGTTGTGCCGACTACTCCACGGATAGAAAAGGAAATATATTATTACGCACAAAGTTACAAGGTATTCCTCACAAAGTGATCGACACACCCTTGAACAACACACTCTTGTATTGATTACAACATTGATATTTATAGACACAATCCCAAACCCTAACCGCCAAATTTTTTTGTTGGAATTGTCAGAAATACCCCAGATGTGGACCCCAGCTCCAGCTATTATCCACCAGATAAAACTCAGCTTCAAACTGACTTTCCAGACTTGTAACCAACAGCCAAAATGTAGAACTCAGCTATACACAAGAAAACTCAGCAGACGAAGCCATCGCTAACTTCGTAAGAAACTTCGATTGCATTTCATCAAATGCAGACTTTCACAGAATCGAATATACTTAATCGAATCGACCATCATTCTCGCCTCTCGGTTTCTGATTTGTTCCACTAGATTATTTATCAGTTTAAAGATCAAGTCATCAAAACTGACAATAAACTTGATAATGAATTGAGTATATGTTACAATGGACTGGTACAACCTTTATATAGATCTCAGAAAGCGACTTAGACTTTCTAATCCCTAACCGACTTAATGCAAAAACGTGCAAATTTTGTTTCGTGTTTCCCAGAGCTCGATGATGCGGCTAGGGCATCCGCACTGCGAGCTCAACTTCACCTTTTTTTAGCTTCATGAGACTTCTTCGTGGATTTCCTTGTCTTGGCCCAATGACTCTTCTGAAGCTCGGACTGATGGAGGGCCATCAAGCCATCATCATTTCATATGCATCTTTTATGGTCCATGATTTCACATTGATGATCGTTACCTGTCTGAGGCTTATATCAAGAGATTTGTGTGAGATTCGCATGCCCTTCAACATGGAAAAATTATGGAACTTAAATTTATTATTCATATTGATATTTTTAAGGTTTATCATAATTATCAAGGGCCGGTTCATTAGCGGATACAATTTGTCCTTTATTTGGGCTAAATTCGACAGGTTTTCATATTCTGGCGGACTTGCACATTTTCATCGCCTCACTTGTCATCCCATTGACTATTATTATTTAAGAGAAGCTTAATGTGATGAAGTACATGTCCAAATGAAGAGAATGATTTCTCAAATTGATTATTTTAACACATTTGGGCCAAAGAGCATAGATCAAAAATTCAAGAGAAGAGAATATGGACTTTTGGTACTTTATTTTTATTTGGATTCTCATTGTTATTATTGGTGTCCAATAAGCCTACCAATTCCATATAGCACAAAATTTAGGAGTCTTATGATGATTGATTTCATCAAATCTTCTTCTTATTTTGGTTATAATCAATCAATCTTATTGGATGATTATTTATTAATGATTGATTTGAAGATTTCTTTTATTTTAGAAATTATCTTTTTTTCTTTATTTCACCTAGACTTACAAGATCATTTTTATTTTACATTTTCTTATTTTATTTTTATTTTCTAGAAAATAAATGCCAACTTCCTTAGCCTATAAAAGGAGTGGCACACCATATGTATTTCTCACCTTGAATTGATTAATAATATTGTTATTGTGAGTTGTTTTCTCATTAGAGTTTTACAACTTTTGTTAAGTGCATTTTAAGTTTGTGAGCAAAGCTTAAAGTGTTCATTGTAGTCTTTGGTTTAAGGATCATTAGAAAGGTCTTGGCTTCTTCATAGCCATTGGTTCTTCTACTCTCATCCTTGAGTTAAACTACTTTTTCTCAAGTCTTTTCCTTCATCTTATTCTATTTTTATTTTTCATTTTGGGATCTAAACGTGGGTTTTCATTGTATTACTTGGGGTTCTTCATAATTTCATTGTTAAGGGTCCAAGGTATACATCACGGACCCATCCTCTCAGCTCCAGAATATGGTACACCTGAAAATCATAGAAAATGAGGCAAAACAGTACCATATACTATGCATAAATATGTAGATGCAGAATTAACTACCAAGGAACAAGCACTAAGCAATCGATACAACTATCTCTTGTCAATTGAGCACGATTCGGGGCAAATAATGGTGTAGCTTATAGTACTAAATACTATGTGATCGTGTAATCGACAAAGTCCCTCTACTTTTCCAGACAATCTATGTGATCGGCGAAGTTATCCACTTTTCCTGCCCACACCACATATCGCGATATTTCTTGTGCCTTACCCAGAATAACATTGATTTTTAGTCTTTTATCTAAGCAAGTATGTGTGTTATTAATCGTTAACTAGCCACTAAAGTGATTTCAAGAAAAGGCTCACTTACAATTCTACTCCATCATCCTAGACATCTAGACTTTAACCAAGCCCAACACATACACTGACATTGATGAATACTAACTCATCAAAGCACAAGGCCAATTCTAATCTTCTGTCGGTCCCATACCCCATCTCCAAAAAGAATCCCTTCGGTGCCGGACCCAAACGCATTTGAAGCTTATTCAAGGATTTTTAATGTTCAATTTGCTTGTTTTTATCATTACGTTAGGAACCAATCCCAACTTCCTACACTCGAAAATATGCACACAAAAAAAAGGCAATACAACACTCTAGGACCATAGCCCCGCGCCCATGAAAACATTGTCATGCGCCTATGAGTACTAGGATTTCCCAGAACTCTCTGTACTCATTGATCCATGCCTAGCAAGGCCATAGGCGTGCGCCTATCAAGGAAGGATGCATGTCAAGATGATTTTTCATTCATGTGCGATTTCCACCTTTGTCAACCCGATTACCAGGCTTTTACACCCAAAACAACATAATACTATCAACCAAACATGTTATAACATCCCATACATCAAAAATCAATGATAAACATGAATTCTACAAAGATTCATAATCGCAATTACTTCACCTAAACATCATAAATCGTGAAGTGTTCGACATGAAAACCCTTTTACCTTGATTTCAAGCCAAACCAAAATAAATTCACAAGCAAACAACGTATCCTTGAAAAACATTTCAACCAAAACCTATGAAAATACTATCTAATCTTGAATTATCTATAAACAAAGGTTCTAAAACATGAAGAAGTACGAATTAATCAACTTAAAACCTTAGAACAAAATCACAACTCCAAGATTCCAAAATTAGGGCAAAACCATATATTTTCAAAACTCTAAAACTTTGATACTAAAACGTTTCTTCTCTCAAGAGGATTCCGAAACTCTACTCGAATCCGAAACTCATCAAACGGTTGATGAAATAAGATGAAAAGATTCCCTTTTTCCCTCTTTGTCTCTCTCTCTGAAGTTCAAGTTCGGACTTCTCTGATTTTTAAACTTTTGACAACTCCCAGCAAATATGGGAAGTTTATTTGTCCAAAATAACTTCCATGTGGTTATTATTTATTAAATTAATTTAAAAAAGGAATAAAGGTGGTATACTCAATATTTTTCATAAAGGACGATATTGCCCTTTTACCAATATCCGGGATGTTACATTCTTCCTCTCTTGTAGAAGTTTCGTCATCGAAACGTGCAAAGCCCTGCACCTCGCCAAAACGAGGGATCTGATATGCATATAGTCTATTAGGAGTTGTTATGAATTTTGAACCTCGCATCAGAGCGTCCAACTCGCTAACTCTCTCACAAAGTCCTTGTCACATCCTACGTTTTTTCATCAACGTGACAAGTTAGGATTGCTCCGCGTCCAACTTGAAGTGTGGTATTAGAGATAAAATAAAAATATACATTTGTAATATTCTTAGCATGAATTGTAGATACTTCTAGATTATTAAGACATAATTATAATCCCTTGTATTTATGATAGCTCAATCTAGAATATTCGCCTAGTACATATATTACATTAAATCTCATAATATAAGTCATCCAAACATTTTTCATCCGTCCCAATATAAGTCGATCTCACATTTCAATGCAATAATTAATGCTTTTTTTTCTTGTTTTACTCTTATTCCTTGTTCCGAAGCTTTACATTAATCTAATCAACCTAAACTCATTTTAGTCCAAAACTACCAAAATTGAATCATTTATTGAGTTTTTTATATGTGTTCATAAAGATAGGATATAGATACATTGTGATACTACTCTAAAATTAAAGGAAAAGTATTTAGGCACCGGAATTTGGTACCACTCATCCCCCGAAAGATGTATTGTGTGGTCCAGAATTTTTGTGTTTTTTTTTTCTTAAGTGTTAAAATGTGTGGTTATAAAGTGTTGTGTGGATGATTTCTGTGTATTATTTCGGTGCCTAAATCACTGTCCAAAATTAAATACGATAATTATTCTTTCACACTCTTGTCAAACCCGTATATAATGAAAGGACGGTGATGAGGCACACTTTCTTAGCACGGATCTTGTCCCCCGAATAATTTTGAACCATACGCTTAGGATATTAAAATTTAAAATATAAAAAATAAAACTAAAATCCTGAGCCATTCATAAACATAAGACTGACTCCAATGGATACTTATTAAGCAACTCCAAAGCTCTTTTAGAGTTTACTTCATTAACTTAACCTCTACAATGGATACTTGATATATTACTTCAACTTCAAATTCCTCTAGTTCCAACTGAAAATCTGGAGTAAGGATTTAGTATGAACAGTAGCAAAAAGCATACACAATCTCTTCCCTCTCTCCACCTTTTTCTTCCCAACCCTTTTAATTTCAATACCTTTTTTTTTTTAAAGAGAATTATATGAAGAGTGTTTGTTGTAGTAGATTGATTTATAAAGTATTAAAAAGATATAACTGAAACGAAAAACGATATAATTAAAGGGTGATATAGAGTGTTATTGTTGGAGATAGTCTAATCGGATGATAAGTGGCACACATTTTTGTGACCTTCATCATTTTCCATAATGAAAATACAGTTTCCCTTCAATTTCATCGGGAACCTATTTTTTGTTGTTAAAGCTTTTAAAGGGGTTATTACGATGCGAGGAGGTTTGATAGAGAGCTGCAAGAATCGTCCTGACCACACAGCCACGCCAATGATGCACTCCCCACTATTGAGGATGAATCTGCATGGTCAGGATGTTCGATTATGCAACTCTCTATCGCCTCCTCGCATCGTAATAACCCCTTTTAAAGACCAACAACAAATCGAAAATGATTTGACATGAACTTAACCATCAACGACACCCAAAGTTGATACTTTATTTGTTCAAAATAGAAAAGAAATTCAAGATCGCATTGCAACTTTAATAGCTTCAATTTTTCGCAACAAATTGTCTACGTAATGATCTTGCTTAACTTCATCACAAAACAATTTCTTCATTTCTTTAACAATTTCTCGATAAACTTTCCCTTCTTCCTTCACCATCACAAGCTTCAATGACTTGGCTACTGAGTCCCGAGTGAACGATCCATCCTGATCGTTTCTTGGGATTGAATAAGCCATTTTTTTCTCCTCCAAGATCCTAGCATTCACTCCTTGATCAGCTAAAAATGTCAAAAGAATCAAAGCCCTTTCAAACTGAATAGCCTCCACCACCGAACTCCAACCCGAGTGAGTCAAGAATCCACCCACCGAGTTATGACTAAGGATCCTTAGTTGAGGTGCCCAACTCGTCCACACCAACCCACGGTTTTTCACCCGATCTTCAAATCCTTCAGGAAGGCTAATAATATCTTCATCTGATGATCCACGTTTGGTCCTCAGTACCCAAAAGAAAGGCAATCCAGAAAGCTCTAAACCAAGTGCAATCTCACTGAGTTCAGCTTGACTCGGTTTCGCCTCGCTCCCGAATGCAACATAAACCACCGAACCTTTTTCTTGCTTATCTAGCCAATTCTTGATTCCTCTCCAATCATCATCGTTTTCGTCCTCTGATACGCCGTTCCCGGTGGTCGGCAGCTGACCAACCGGGATCACCGGCTTTCGGTGAAGATCTTCCAAAACCTTTAGCCATTGAGGTTCAAATTCAGAACAACTCCTAATAGCCAAAAAATCACATCCTGCAATGGACGATCCGGCACGAAAAATGTCGGTAGGACCTTCTCCATCCCCGGTGACAATATCGAAAATTCGCAGAATCTCAAACAGCTTGAATGCTACCGTGGTTTCAAAATCCACCCACTCCGGTGATCTGGTGAAATCCTCGGGCTTTGTTCTTTTATTTTCACTACTCCCGTTGAGTTCTTCCACAGGTCCCATAAATCCCAAAAACGGCGCAGTGAAAATACTGAAATAAACAGAGGTAATGCCCAATTTCTTAGCAACTGGAGGCAACCAGTAAGAATTGAAATCAAACAATATACAATCAGGGACAGATTCTTGAAGAAATTGAGTTAAGGGTTCTTGGAGGCCGTCTTGTGCTAATTTGAGGTACTTGACTTGGTCATAAGGGACATCAACAGTGGCCTCTGCGTTTTCAGGGAGTTGATCCAGATGGGGTAAAGGAAGTTTGATGAATTGAAGATGAGAGGAGAGATTTGGTTGGAGTTTAGGGAGGCGATCGATGTTTCTTGGGGTAGATATGAAGGAAACTCTGTGACCCTTTTTGGAAATGAGCTTGGAAAGCTCTAGATATGGGATCATGTGACCAAAGGCCAGCCATGGGAAGACAGCTATGTGGAGCTTTCTTTGTTCAGCCATGGATAGATGAAGGAGGAATTGCTGGTAGGGTGGTGGGTGGGATGGTCATGTTATACGTACAGGACCCCAGGATGAAGCATAGTCAGTAAAATTGCAGGTATATAATATTTTTTTTTTTGTCCAATTTGATACGAAATTGGCCAACTTGTTCAATTTTTTTTGTATTTGCCTTTTGAATTTTCCTACAAGACCAGTCCTTCGATTGACTCACCAATAAGTGATGCACAGACACTTTAATATTGTCGTCGTGCATCATGTCCGATACAAAGCATACGATCGACACACGCTTTCGATAACTTCCGATATCGCGTGTCGACACGCCGTGTCGGTTGATTAAATTAATATTATTTAAAATTTAAATATCCGACACACTGTCAACACGGCACCGACACTCCCGAACCCAATTTTTTAATTTTTCTTTTTCAATAAAAACGTTAAAATACACGATTTTTATTTCTATAATAATTAAATAAGTAATTTGCCGTGTCAAGTTTATATATTTTTTTGTTGATAAACAATCATTTTTACAATTAGTAATATTTTGAAGGTCAATCACAATTCTTTTGGCACCGTATAAAGGTTGAATATATATTCTTGATATTCATAGAGTTTATGTAATACCTATCTTATTTTATCTAGTTTTTTCAGATTTTATGAATATTTTTTTTGATAAAATTGAATTTTATTTACATTATATATATAACGTGTCGACGGCGTTTCGTATCCTTAAATTTTGGAATTAGCCGTATCGCTGTGTCTATATGGTGTCGTGCGACGTGTCCGGATCCGTATCTGTTTAACGTAGCTTACCCCCAATAAAGATAGTCTCATGTCCTAATTGCTAAACTTTAATTGGCCCTTTCTGTGTAATCAAATACTACATACACTTAATTTAAAATGTTGAAATATATATTACATATATAGTGACGTTTTTTAAGAAATATAATGTCTTTTTTGGTTCGTAGAATGAAATGTAATGAAATGAGTTTTCATTCTTTCCAATGATCAAATATGACTATAAGATAATAAAATGTAATAAAATTTTATTTCAATAAAATGAAAAATATTCATTTGTATGTGTATATGAATGATATTTGGTGACAGAAAATTCAGTTTCACTTATCCAAAAATTTGTTCAAGTTACGGATGCCAAATTCTCTTTCAAACCAGTCACTCATTACCTAGGTATGGAAGCACACAAGATGATACAAGGTTCCTCACTCAAACAACTTATGCCACTCAACTTCTCAGCAGACTCAAGTTGGACAGCCTTAACCCTTGTCCAACTCAAATGATCACTGGAAATAAACTATTTCCCACTCAAGGAGAGCCTCTGCAGAATCCTTCCATCTACATAAGTGCAATTGGGGGCCTTCAATACCTCACATGTACAAGACTTGATATCACTTTTGTTGTCAACTGCTTGAGTCAATTCATGCATTCTCCAACAACAGATCACTCGCAAGCTGTTAAAAGACAACTGAAAAATATCAAAGGAACAATTGGATATGGCATCCACTTTAGACATTCAGATGATCTTCACATTCCAGGATTCTCTTTTGCAGATTGGGGATGTGCAACTCATGAAAGGAAATCAGTGGCAGGATATTGTGTGTATATTAGGGATTCCTTAGTGTATTGGGGTTCAAAGAAATTGTTGAAACATGGATAAAACTCATAGCTTTAAGAAAGATAAAACCAAAGCAATGCAAACATACAGTATGATGGAAATTGTTAAAACACAGAAACAAAGAGAACACGGTAATTTAACGTGGTTTCCGGCGTTGTGCCGACTACTCCACGAACAGAAAATGAGATATTTTACTACGCACAAAGTTACAAGGACTTTCATACATTTGTGAAAATTAACACTCATGAAAGATACACTTGCATTGATTACAACATTGGTATTTTTAGCACAAATCCCAAACCCTAATCGCCAAAAATCTTTGTCGGAATTGTCATAAATACCCCAGATGTGTACCTCACTCGGATGTTATCCACTGAGATTTAAACTCGACTTCAACTGACTTTCCGGACTTGTAATCACCCCGGATGTAGAACTCGCTTATACTCAAGAAAAACTCAAGACCAAGCAAACTGATCACGATTGTAAGAAACTCGATTGCACTTCATCAAACCGACTTTCACGAAATTAAATATACTTCTTCGAATCGCCCATCAATCTCAGTCTCAGTTTCTCAGATTAGTTCCACCAGTTTATTCATCAGTTTAGAGATCAAGTCACCAAAACTGACAAATATCCACCTCGACTTGAACTCTCATTCTCAGTTAATCAGAGTGCATAACCAGATGTACTTGTTCCAGATGCATTCGTCAATGCCAGAATGTACAGTACCAGACTTCTCCTCAGAATCCACTCAAGTTGATATGCCCTCAACTGAGTAACCAGATGTCAGTTTACAAGCTTTGAATATTCAAAGAGTCCGCACACATAAACTTGCTCTGCTGAACTGGTTTAGTGAACATATCAACAAGATTTTCCTTGGTGCTGATCTTTTCACTACAACCCTCTTCTCATTTCTCAGAAAATGATACCTCACATCAATATGCGTGGTTCTCTCATGATGAACCTGATCCTTAGATAGACAAATTGCACTCAAACTGTCACAATAAATCTCAGTTTGATCCTGATGTAGCCCCAAATCACTGACTAGTCCTTTCAACCGTGATACCCTCCTAGTTTGCTTGAAGAAGAGCCATATACTCGATTTGAGAGTTGATAAAGCCATTATTGCTCAAGAGTTGCTTTCCAATGACAACCGAATTCCTCAATGTGAAAACATAACCAATCATTGATTTTCTACTTACCACATCACTGCATAATCGGCATCACGATGTCATGTGATCGGTTCTTGAGTATCACTTCCATAAATGAGACCAACATCGCTTATACCCTTAAGGTACACGAACATTCTTTTCACGGCTTTCCAATGTTTCTTTCCAGATTGACCCATAAACTTGCGACAACACCGATTGCTGAGCGGATCGGGCCTGAGTACACACCATGGCATTTAAAAACCGCCAACCGCACTAGCATAGGGAATTCTTGACATGTACTCCTTATCCTCTGCGATTGTGAAGCAAAAATGACAAATGAACATTTGATGCCATAGGAGTATTTATTGTCTTAGCAGCTGACATGCCAAACTTTGGCAAAACCTTCTGTATATAGCCCTGCTGAGATAAAACCAGTTTCTTCTGACTTCTATCTCTCTAGATCTCCATCCTCAAAATTTTCTTAGCTGCACCCAAATCTTTCATTTCAAACTCAAGACTTGAGAAGGTCTTTCAGATTCTCGAACACCGGACTTCTTTCTTGCAAATGATCGAGATGGCATCCACATATAACACAAGATAGATGTATGATCCATCTTCCAACTTATAATTGTAAACACAACAATCATAAGGACTTGTCACAGAAATAACCGGATCATGTAACTATCAAGCCTTTCATACCACTGCACAGAGCTTGCTTGATCCATACAAGGACTTCTTCAACTTTCACACAAAATCTTCCTTACCAGGAACTTGAAACCCTCTAGCTGAGTCATGTATATCTCTTTGTCTACCTCACCATGTAGAAAAGCTGTCTTCACATCTAACTTCTCAAGTTCTAAGTCTTGCCGTGCCACCATTGCTAGTAACACTCTGATTGAAGTATGTATGACCAGTGGTGAGAATATCTCATCAAAGTCCACCACTTCTTTCTGACTGAACCCTCTTGCAACCAAACGTGCTTTACACTTAACTCCTTCTGCCTCGGTTATTCCTTCCTTCTTCTTGAAAATCCATTTGCATGTAACAACTCTCCTATCAGCTGGATGTTTAACTAGATCCCAAGTCTGATTTTTTAGTAATAGCTCCATTTCATCTCCTATGGCAGCAAGCCATTGAGATGCTTCAGAACATGTCACTGCTTCCCTGTAAGTAGAAGGTTCAAAACCATCCACTTCTTCTACAACTTGAAGTGCATATCCAACCATATCATCAAACCCATACCTCTTGGGAGTACCCCAACATTAGATCTTCTAGCTCTCTCGACAACTATACTCTGCTAACCCATGTTCTCGGTTTGATGCTCAATCGACATTTGCTCACCGATCGGCTTGGATTCGATTTTGGTTCATAAAATGATCAAATGAAAACTAACGTGGATCGCTTGATTGTTGCATTCCAACCGACTCACATGAAGCTCCACCTTAATATCGCTTTTCTCGCCAGATCGTTTCGATTTGATTATCCTCCCATCGATGAATCGAGCATAGAATTTTCATCAAAAATGTATCTCTCACGAGGATAACTCGCTTTCTCTGATGACCAAATAACCCTTAAATCTATCACCATACCCCCACAAACACTCTTTTCTTGGCCCTTGGTTCCAGTTTCCCTTCATTGACATGATAGTAAATTGTGCTTCCAAATACCCTTAGAACTGAGTAGTCAGCAGGGTTGCCTGACCACATCTCAACTGGTGTTTTGAGACTAATCATTGTGTGAGGACTCATGTTGATTAAGTAGCAAGTTTTGCTAAAATCCTCTACCCAAAATCTCCTTGACAAACCAGCATGAGAGAGCATGCATCTTGCTCCAGAAGAGTTTGATTTAGCCTTTCAGCTACCCCCATTCTACTGAGGAGTTTGATTTAGCCTTTCAGCTACCCCATCCTTCAGCTACCCCATCCTCTCTCCAGAAGAGTTTGATTTAGCCTTTCAGCTACCCCATTCTATTGGAGAGTATTCCTGGCTATGTGATGTTTGGCAATACCTCATTTCTGCACAACTCATCAAACTCACCAGGCAGAATTATAGACCATTATATGTACGAAGTCTCTTGATCTTCTTCCCCAACTGATTTTCAACTAGAGCCTTCCATTGCATGAAGCCCTTGAATGCCTCACTTTTGTGTTTCATCATCACCACCCAAGTCATCCTTGAATAGTCATCAATAAATGACATAAAATATCTGTGACCACCCAATGACTCCACCTTTGATGACCCCCAACAATCAGAATGAATGTAATCAAGTGATGATTTTGTGTTGTGTACCCCTTTTGAGAACTTGCTCATATAAAGCTTCCCAAGCACACAATGCTTACAAAAGTCCAGATGCTTGACCTTACACTCCCCAAAAAGATCCTTTTGGGAAAGAACATGCATCCTCTTTTCAACCATGTGACCCGAGTCTCATGTGCCCGCGGTTTTGTAAGTCGTGACTAATGAATCTCACCGATGCCACAAAGTGAGAACCAAAGAATAATCGACCATTGTAATATATCTGAGTCCCTTTCTTGATTCCCTTGAGAACCTCAAATGAGTTTTTATAGACACTCGTGTTTCGGCTTCACTTTTGAAATTGAATCCACTTCATTGTCAAAGAAATCGAGAGATGCCAAATTCTTGGTCATCCGTGGAACATGTCTAACTTCACTCAGTTTACATAATCTTCCATCCTCTGTCCTGAACTGAACTGAGCCAATCTCAACTACCTTGCAGACCTTGCTGTTTGCCATAGATATATGACCATCATCTATCTGCTGATAACTTGAGAACCACTATCTGTGAGGGCAAATATGAAAGGATGCCCCAGAGTCTATAATCCACACATCACTTTGATGTGCTGACTCTCCTGCCACTAGAACTATATCCTCATCTGAGTCATGCTCAGCTGTCACAACAGCTGTACCAGAACTGTTCTCCTGCTGTTTATTTCTCTTTGGATAGTTGGATTTCCAATGTCCCTGCTCCTTACAGTAATTGCAAACATCTGTGGATTTAATGCCCTTGGACCTTGTCTTCTTGGAATATTTCTTCCTAAACTGACCATGCTCTTTCCACTGGTACTGACTACTAGTCCAGCAGCCTGATTGTCTGCCCCAACTGCCTTATGTCTCAGCTCCTTGGCATGTAAAGCTGACCTTACATCCTCTAAAGCAATTGTATCATTCCCAACTATGAAGGACTGTACAAAGTTCTCATAGGAAGCTGGTAATAAAACCAGCAAAATTAAAGCAGCATATTCATCCTCAATCTTAACATCAATATTCCTGAGATCAAGTAATATTGTGTTCAACTGATCAAGATGATCTCTCTGCTGGGCCCCTTCATGCATCCTCAGTGAATAGCCTCTCGCTTCAAAGAAGAACTTTTTGTCAATGACCTAGTCATATCTGAAGCTTTCAAGCTTTGAACATAACTTGGTAGCGGTGTCTTCCTCAACAAATTATGTGATAACTGTTAAGAAATCTACATGGGAACGCAGCGGAATTCAAAATTTTATTTCCTTTGACCAGGATCGACTTCGTTTTAGCAATAAACAATTAAGCTAGTAGGCGGTAGTTACCTTGCTAGATCTAAACAATTGTTGCTTTGACCGTTTAAGGAGAGTAGGCGTACACGGAGCCGCCCAAGTGTTCGGCCTCCACCGCCGGGTCCACATGAACAACCCGCTGGAATCCACCATTGGATTGCTCTTTAGAAAAATCCGCCGTTAGACCGGCCTTTTCTCTCTCCCAAAAATCTCTAAGAAACTCTCTATTTTTCACAAGAACTATTAGCTCTTGGAATAATGGTGTCTGAAAAAAGCTAGCCAACCCTCCTTTATATAGAGTAGGTGGCGCCCAAGTCATCTCAAAATCCTTGGGAACAAGTCTCGAGTGGAGTAAGGAGAAATAAAACATTTTCCTAATAAAATAAGGAAAATCCAATAGATTGATTTATCTCATTTAATTTAACATCTTATATAAAATATTTTCAAGATATTGTCAATATCTAATATTGATTATCTTTATCTTATTATCATAAATCTATTTTTTCAAATCAATTAATATCCAATATTAATATTATGGTAATCTTATTAATTAAATTGCACAAATCAAATGTATCCGAATACAAAATTTGCGCCACATTATTTGCCAATTCACGTGTGTATACACACACAAATTTTATATATATATATATATATATATATATATATATATATATATATATATATATTTATTTATTTAATTAATAATATTATTATATCTTGTATTACATTTTAATCGAAGATCGTGTATAAAATTTGATCAATATGGGCATATTTACAAGTATAAGGAAAACCGCCTTAAATTATATAACAAATTGGAATTTTTACTTGATTATTTTAAAATCTACAAATAAATATCTTAGCGAATTTCAAAAGCCAAAACCCTAAAACACCACACAGGCTAAAAGCGGGTATAAACGGCTACAAAAGGCTAAGCTTTTTATTCATGCCAGAAATAATCAAAACCTTGTTATATAAGATTGCCAGTTTTCAACTCAACCCTTAATCATTATATACACATTCTTAAAACAATACAAGACCATACAATGTATTTAAATTTGCCTTCACATTATATTTTAACACTTATATTCTTTTAGCCTATCATTAGGCTAATATCTGAAATATAAAATAAAAAAGTTAAACAAAACAAAAAATAAAAATAACTTACAAATTTAAATTATAATCGCCAGTAGAAATTTATTTATCACACTGAGTTTATTACAAGAAAGAAAAGAAGGCGAGAAAGCTCTCAAGCTTACCTCCCGTTTAAATCGATATATATAGGGGAGAAAACGCGTGTAAACAAGAAAGAAAAGCAAAGCAAGCAGTAAAACGCATAATTGGCTACAGTATTTGCCAAATTTCTAAAAGTAAACAGTAATTTTACTGTTCATGAATAGTAAATGGCCGACATGGATAGTGATTCACTGTTCATGAATAGTGCCCGAAATTATTTTCTGATGACGTCGATCTTTCAACAATCTTGATGTCATCGCTTGATGTAATTCTTTGATGTCGTTTTTTAATCTTTGTCAATTTCTTCTAATTGTTTCATGAAATGGTGAATATCATCAATGTCTTCATTAGGGTCTTGTGCATCTTCTACCATATTTGTTGATGATGTCATCGAGATATCTGATTTAGAGTCATCTAATTTATGACCAAAATTCTTCAACAAATCTTTTTTCAATTCTGCCATATAACATTGTAAAATTTCTTTTTTAGAGATAATTCCCTTAACTTTCAATTTTCCTGAGATGCTCTGGAACGGACTTTGAGTGCAATCCGTATTTAATCTTTCTTATTCAAAATCTTCCATTTGACAAATTTTTGCCTTAATTTCTTGGAATAATTCTTCACCGAATATTTTGCCAGTTTGTGGATCTTTCTTTGATAATTTTGTCCAAAACTTTGAGAAATATTTTCTCTTAATACATGGTATACTATCTGTAGTTATATCTACAATAGGTGACTATTTCAAAATCCATGGAATAGAAAATTCCAAAGAAATACATTGAACGCAACATTACATTAGATGTCCGTGTTTACTCAATTCGAGATAGTTTGGGAGATATATCTACCAAATGAATATATAATTCTCGAACTTTTACGGTAAAATTTTTATAGAAGGTCCATATAATAACCACCATTGTTGGAACCAATTTGGTATATATTCCAGATGTTTATATACTTCTGGACATACTTTTACAAACCAAGTATGTTTTTGCTTTTTATTTTCATATAAGAAAATATTAGTAAAAGCTTGGATATAATCCCAATAAAAACATTTTATAGAAATGTTTTTTTCTTGAAAAAGATATTCTTTTTCTTTAAATAAAGATAATCCCCATTCATTTGGAAGATAAATCCTTTTTATAATAATTTTACTGAAGGTATATTCCTTCTGATCATTAGCCATAAAATGTGTTATTTCACATTAAGAAGCTTTCAACAAATTTTCATAATATGAACGCTGCTTATATGCAGTTGCTGGATATGGAATATGATGAATATGATGATTATATAAAAAAGAAAAATGACCCATGGTCATTAATGGAAAAATATTTGACCCATGGGTCATTTTTCTTTTTTATATAATCATCATATTCATCATATTCCATATCCAAAGAATCGCATATAAGCAGCCGCTTCATATTATGAAAATTTGTTGAAAGCTTCTTAATGCTAAATAACACATTTTATGGCTAATGATCGTAAGAAATATACCTTCAATAAAATTATTATAAAAAAGATTTATCTTCCAAATGAATGGGGATTATCTTTATTTAAAGAAAAGAATATCTTTTCAAAAAAAAACATTTCTATAAAATATAATTATTGGGATTATATCCAAGCTTTTTACTAATATTTTCTTATATGAAAATAAAAGCAAAACATACTTGGTTTGTAAAAAGATGTCCGTAAGTATATAAACATCTCAATATATACCAAATTGGTTCCAACAATGGTGGTTATTACACTGACCTTCTATAAAAATTTTACCGTAAGAGTTCCGAGAATTATATATTCATTTGGTAGATATATCTCCCAAACTATCTCAATTGAGTAAACAAGGACATCTAATAAATGTTCTCAGTTCAATGTATTTCTTTTGGAATTTTCTATTCCATGGATTTTGAAATGGTCACCTATTGTAGATATAACTACGATAAGATACCATGTATTAAGAGAAAATATTTCTCAAAGTTTTGGACAAAATTGTCAAAGAAAGATCCACAACTGGCAAAATATTCGGTGAAGAATTATTCCAAGAAATTAAGGCAAAATTTGTCAAATGGAAGATTTTGAATAAGAAAGATTAAATACGGATTGCACTCAAAGTCCGTTCCAGAGCATCTCAGAAAATTGAAAGTTAAGGAATTATCTCTAAAAAGAAATTTTACAATGTTATATGGCGCGGGAAAAAGATTTGTTGAAGAATTTTGGTCATAAATTAGATGACTCTAAATCAGATATCTCGATGACATCATCAACAAATATGGTAGAAGATGCACAAGACCCTAATGAAGACATTGATGATATTCACCATTTCATGAAACAATTAGAAGAAATTGACAAAGATTAAAAAACGACATCAGCAATTACATCGGCGAAGACATCGACATCAAAGTCGAAGTCAAAGATCGACGCCATCGTAAAATAATTTGGCACTATTCATGAACAGTGAATCACTATCCATGTCGGCCATTTACTATTCATGAACAGTAAAATTACTGTTTACTTTTAGAAATTTGGCAAATACTGTAGCCAATTATGCGTTTTTACTGTTTGCTTTTTCTTTTTACTGTTTACACGCGTTTTCTCCCCCCTATATATATATATCAGATTTCAGAAACGAAGGAGGTAAGCTTGAGAGCTTTCTCGCCCCTTCTTTCTTTCTTGTAATAAACTCTAGTGTGATAAATAAATTTCTACTTCTGCTGATTACAATTTAAATTTGTAAGTTATTTTTATTTTTTGTTTTGTTTAACTTTTTTATTTTTATATTTCGTATTAGCCTAATGATAGGCTAAAAGAATATAAGTGTTAAAATATAATGTGAAGGCAAATTTAAATACATTGTATGGTCTTGTATTGTTTTAAGAATGTGTATATAATGATTAAGGGTTGAGTTGAAAACTGGCAATCTTATATAACAAGGTTTTGATTATTTCTGGCATGAATAAAAAGCTTAGCCTTTTGTAGCCGTTTATACCCGCTTTTTTTTTGTGTGTATGCTTAGGGTTTTGGCTTTTGCAATGGCTTAAGATATTTATTTGTAGACGGAAAATAATCAAGTAAAAAATTCCAATTTGTTATATAATTTAAGACGGTTTTCCTTATACTTGTAAATATGCCCATATTGATCAAATTTGTATACACAGTCTTCAGTTATGGTCTTGTATTACATTTATTCATAATAAATAAATACCATCATATTATTTACCACTATAACCTTTATAGTATTGAGATAAAACTTTTCTTATTTGGTTATCAACTATAACCACATTTTAATCCGACTAGATGTTCATATGTGTGTGACCCGATAGCTTCCGAATATGTTGGCCGTAGGCACAAAGTGCAAATTACGAAAATGCCCTTTCATACCTAACGATCACGGGATAGCGTCTAGCAACACACCGTGACCCCCGATCATCAGAAGAGTCAAATTAGTGCTGTAAACGAGCCGAGCCGAGCCGAGTAGCTGATGTTCAAGCTCGAGCTCGTTTATTATCGAGTATGCTCGGCTCGACTCGTTAAGACAAACGAGCCTAAAAGCCTGTTCGAGCTCGGCTCGATAAGAAAGAAAAATGTTCGAGCTCGAGCTCGAGCTCGAGATCAAGCTCGCGAACAGGCTCGAACTCGAGCTCGGCTCGTTCAAACAGAAACAGCTAGCAGACTTGGTGCTCAAAGGCTCACCAAATGTGATTTCAGCACAGCAAGTATATGTATATATATATTGCACATCAGATGCAGCAGCAAAAATTAATACACAAAGTAGCTAGCAATCAATTCCCTTTACTAATGCACACAAAACATATATATATATAGATAAGAAACAATTAAACCCTTAAATTAATTCTCTAATTAATAATATTAGCGCATACTCCCTTTTCCTCGCTAATTCATCTCATTAGCTCTCCACCCCACACGACTTTTACCTCGTGATGGTAATAATTTAAGTGGTCTTTGAATCATTCACTAACTTCAATTTCAATTGTTGTGTTGAATCATCCATTTCCTTCAAATTATTCATGCTTCTGGGAAATAAAGGATCTCCTTTTAAAAAAAACAGGAAGGAGAGGCGAAAGAGATCAGTGGGTTCAAACAGAAATCTTCGGAATAGCATTGAATATGGTTGAATAAAGAAGGTAGGAAAATATAAGGAGATGAGTCAAAAAGAAATAAGTTTGTCCTTTGAAATTTTTTGGCCATTTCAATCCGTAATCTCGGCGTTGGGAGGAGGGATGGGTGGGTGGTGATGGAGGAACTTAGCCGTAAAGACTTTCCGGCCGGTTTCGCTTTTAGGCTGCTTCGCTTCGCTTTAGATCATACTGCGCAGCCGCAGACTTGGGAGAAGGCGAGAGATGCGGAGCGGCGGCGGGGCAGGTTGAATCGGCCGAAACTTGAAAGAAATGCTGATGGGCAATGGCTGAATAATTTGGGGATATAAGGGGATTTTGGAATATATATATTTGTTATTATATATTTATTATTTATATAATATATAATATATGTTCACGAGCTTAAACGAGTGTTCGCGAATGCTCTCGTGTAAGCTCGTTTATGAAACGAGTAGTAGAACGAGCTCGAGCTCGGCTCGATAGCATAACTGAACGAGCTCGAACGAGCTTAAACGAGCCGAGCTCGAGCCTCGTTCGTGAACACTCGGTTCGTTTAACACCTCTAGTCAAATGCAATGACTACTACCTTTCATGTGAAACAGTTACCGTGTAAATTACAATCCTATCACTGTAATAATATCCATACGGTCGTACGTCGAGTGGCAAACATTAACGACCGTATCTTGTAATCTGGATATCATGCTCTCTCGAAATAACTGATTTACTTCCACTTTGCAAAGATTCACGAGAGTAAGACATTCCTTATAAGAATGCCCTTTCGGATATTCACCCCTACTAATAGGGTACGTGATTCCCAGACGACCAAACATGTACCCTCCGTATGCTTCAGTATCACACCCAATCACTATCGCATGATCGCCCCGTGGCTAGGGGAAACCTCAATAGTGTCAAAGCATGACAATCCACACCTTGATACCACGTAGACTCGGTCCTAAGGATAATTACACAACCGTCACATAGTGTGACACTTAACCGTGTAAGTGGGTCAGTCTAACGTACGCATTCTCTAATACACGTCCACGCATACCCAAGTGTCTCTACACTTCGATAGATTTAGATCTATCCCTATCCTTAAAGACAGTAAGACATATAATAAGTGATAGCATGTTGCATCTATCAATGCCTCTTTAATAGTACACCACTAGAGACATTTAAGTATCAAACTTACTAAAGTGATTAGAGATCTCATCAACCATAATCGCCTATCATGGTTTCTCTATCACAGTTTAATACTAAGGACGTTAACATATAACAATTCATAATTGGTTTTTTAAAAAAACATATATATATATATATATATATATATATATATATATATATATAACAACATAAAAGCCATTTAATATATATATAAACATAAAGAAATAGTAGAAATGATCCGACCGGTCGGATCGGGTCCAACCTGATTGGGTTTAGGACACTATTACAACAATAACATCATCAGACAAGCACAACATGATGGTTGAATGTGCTTTCTCCTCCAGACTGGCATAATCTGCTGAACTGGCATCCCCTTTATCAGATAAAGGAGTCCACAATCCTTGTTGCTTTAACAAGCCCCGCATCTTGATTTGTCATAAACTGAAATGTTCCACCACAGAATTTATCAATATTTACGTTCATTGCTGATATCATTCTAATTAAAGAACAAACCTTTGATCACAAAATCCTAGCACCGGTCACCGATCTTGGGAAGATCAATTGCTTCAACTCCGCAACTTCTCTCAATCTTGAACCTAACTCTCTCGATACCGCTTTGTTGAAACACGGATGAGAAACTTGCGCTTTAAGAAAGATAAAACGAAGCAATGCAAACATAAAGTATGATGAAAATTGATAAAACACGAAACAAAAAGAACACAGTGATTTAACGTGGTTTCATTTGTTGTTGCCGACTACTACTCACGCACGTAAAATGAGATATTTTATTATGCACTAAGTTACAAGGATTTTCACACACTTGTGAAAATTAACACTCTTGAAAGGCACACTTGCATTGATTACAACATTGGTATTTATAGGCACAAATCCCAAACCCTAACCGCCATAGATCTTTGTCGGGATTGTCATAAATACCCCAGATGTGGACCCTACTCAAAATGTTATCCACTAGAAACGAAACTCGGCTTCAAACTCGACTTTCGAACTTTTAATCAACTGCCCAGATGTAGAACTCAGTTATACTCAGCAAAAACTCAACAGACCAAACTGACTGCTGACTTCAGAACCCAGTTGCACTTCATCAAACTGACTTTTACAAAACTGAATATACTTACTGAATCGACCATCAATCTCGGTCTCGGTTTCTCTCGATTAGTTCCACTAGTTTATTCATCGCTTTAGAGATCAAGTCACCAAAATCGACAACATGTTGTCTCTAGATCTAGCCCTCGGAATATAAAGCTTTTGTTGATATATCTGTTGAGATTCTATGGATTAAAACCTGATATCTGATCTTGGTGAGCCTATTTCGAGGACTCCCACATCATGGTGTGACAATATTGGAGCATCCATGTTAGCTCACAATCATGTGTACAATGCCCAGACCCAACACATTGAAATAGATGTTTATTTCATCAAAAATCAAATGCTTCAAACACAGTTGAGGTGAATTACATTCCCTATTCTGAACAAGTGGCAGACTGTCTAACCATAGCCTTGTCAGCATCTCAATTCTGCAATTTCAGAGACAAACTCAATGTTGAACATGCACCATTTAGTTTGAGGGGGGATATTAAGATATATAAGTTAATATTGTCTATTAGTATTCATGACACTTGTCTTGTTATTAATGGTTATTGTAATACCTAAATTTTAGGGCTCCCTACTATAAAAGCATTGCTACCCTTCATTTATGATGTAATGAACACAACTGCAGCATTTCGGATAATATCAATGGAGATTCATATTTAAAAGATATTCATTGCAACATTCCTTATTAGCTTTTCATTCAAAATCTGAGCCACACTCAAAAAATGATTCAGTTTCCAGAATTAAGGCCACCCGCCCACCGGTGCCTGTTTCCCATTCAGGTGCACTTCTGATGTTTAAAAGATACTTATGTTGTCATCAAATAATATTACATGCTGAAATACATATTGGATGATTAAATGAATTGAAAATCATGAAGGTGCTTAAAAACAAGAATTAGAGATACTTGTATAAAAGTAGCTCTTATACCACACTCCTTACTTTTAGCTTGATACTCTGCTGAAATATCTGATTCTTAAGGTATGAATTTCCTTCAACCTATAAACACAAGATTTCTTCATGAATTCATATTCATATTCTTGATTATACATTAAGTAACTTCATGACTTAAAATCATGGATATATAAATCTTACCACAAACACCTCTCTTCTTTGTTTATGATCGTCCTATACCACACTTATGTTGATGATTGTATGCTGAAATGCATGATCAAAATGTTGAGAACTTCCTCAACCTATTAGCATAGTAAATCTATACGAGTTCATGTACTTTCATGAATTCATGGCTTAGATTATGAATCTTAGAAATCTTACCATTATTCTTGAATACTTGATATTAGCCTCCAAGATCACCTTGCTAATGATAAGAGTAGGATGTTTATCATTACATAATACATATTAAGTGTCCATAAAGGAACATTCATTCTTGAACAATTACCATCTTATTGAACTACAAAGCTTATAAGTAATGCAAAAGACTTATCAATGCTATACTCTTTATGAAGACTTAATGGCTGCTAATTCGCCTTGATTATGCTAGGAAAATGTTTAAAGGAAACGCATAAGTGTTGAAAGGGAATGGAAAAGTTACATTATGTGGCTGAAGGAGTGCTTATTGCAATATGAGCAGCTCAGCTCAGCTGACCAATATGAACTCGGCAGAGTGCTGAGGACTTAGCAGGATGTCTTTATGGAGTTTGTAGTTAGAACATTTATTTTTCTATAACTACCATGTAACTTCTTCTAACTGCTTCTAACTGATTAATGCGGTGTATGATACTATAAATGCCTCATAATCAGCACCATTGTAACTTAACTCATTCATTATTCTCTTGAGTAATAAAATTTTGCATTATATTTTGTCGTGTTCTTAAGTTTCACAACTTTAACATGGTATTAGAGCATGAAACTTGAGAGTTTCAATTGATTTTCTATGTTTTCTTTCTAATTTCTAGAGAAACTTGAGAGTTTTCTTCAATTTTTCTTATGTTTTTCACAATGTCTTGAGAGAAATTTGCGTTTGTTCTAAGTTCTTCATCGTTTTCTGATCGTTTTTGGTATAATCTGGCGTGGAATTCATGTTTTGATAGCCATGGCAGCAAAGAAACAAGAGCTGAGCCCTTCCAACCATTCTATGTTCATCCAAATGAGAATCCTTCATTGGTGGTAGTGCAGCCATTGAGGAATGGAAACAATTCCATTTTCTGGAAGATGTCTATGGAGATGGTATTAATCACCAAGAACAAGTTTGGATTTGTAGACGTCACGATAAAGAGTCAGAAGTAGTTTCAGCAGACTTCCATCACTACAAGAAAAACACATTTTTGCTACACTAGTAATCGCCACACAAAAAAAGTGTGGCTAATATATACTTAGTTGGACTTATTTTTCACGCTACCGTTGTTAAAAGTAAGTATATAGCAAAACATACCTTGGAAAGGCTAACACAAGTTTAGAGGGGGGGGGGGGTGAATAAACTTGTCACCAAAAACTTTTATCGAACTGGAAAAGCCCCAGGAACTGAGTTTCTGTCAAACTCAAACTAATACTCAGCTCAGTTTTGTTCATGTCCTGAAACTTGTGCGGAGTTCAGCTAACTCAACTGAGTATAAGTCAATGCTAACTTATATTTGGTTTTGTTAACTGGCAGCGGATATAAAATAGCCTTTCAACTAGTTAACTTAGTTTCGGAGTGAAAACCACATAAATATAACTATAATAAACTAAATGAATGCGTAAAGTAAATAGACAATATTTATAGAGGTTCCAGGTGGTGTAATCCTGTCAATCCTCTCTTCCCCTGTGATGCGGAGGAAAATTCCACTAGAACTTCTTTGAGATGGCCCGGTTACAAAAAGTTCTAAACTGATAGTCCTTGACTAATCTCTAGCTTCACTATCTAAACACTTGTCGAACAGGTAGGATTGCTTTGCTCTTCAACTGCTTGAACCACTGGTCCTTGAAGGTAGAATTGCCTCTTCACCACCATCACAAACACAGTCTTCCCGATTGCACTCAACCTATCCTTCACACCTTCTTGGTGTTTCATGATCTAGACCTTTGATAAAATCAAAGTTGAGACTTTGAATCAATAACTATGATTCAACTATGATTTGAGCTTTTCTTCTAGATGTTTAAATTAAGCACGGCTCTGTATTTCTTCAAACGAGTGAACTTGATTAAGCTTGAATGCACTTTGAACACTTGAAGAAATTTCTCGATCTTGCGATAAAGTGCTTAGCAGGTATTCTTTTGAATTTGGCTTTCCCCCTTAATTAAATTTTCCACATACACACACCCCCTGTTGACGCGTGTAGAGGTGGTCTATTTAAAGGGTTCATTCAACGTTCATCCTGCTCGAATCTTGCAACGGCTATATTTTATGACCGTTCTGATTTGTCAGTAGTTCATCCAATAAAATCACTTCCTTTGTGACGTTCGACTGTACGATCAGTTTGTTGGATGGCTGACTTATAAAACTGAGTTTCCTTATCAGTTTCAATACTGAGTTTATCACTTGTCAGTTTCTTGACTGACTTGGAGCATTAACTGTGATTTTACTCTTCTTCAAATATCAGTACTCCAGTTTTCATCTGATTATAATTGACTTAATCAGAGTACACCATGACTCATTATCATCTAAGAATTCATTGTCCTTATGATTCTTAGGTCTTCATACAAGATCTATAAAGTCGATTCAGTCACCACAATCTTGCACAAGTCTAACTTTCTGATCCTCGACTTGGTCTTCATAATCGAGTTTGAGCCTCGCTTCTTCAATCTTCAATAACCGAGTCTGTGACCCTCAGTTCTTCAATCTTCTTAGATAAGCCAACCGAGTTTGTAACTCTCAGTGAACTTATCTTCTTCAGTTTTCTGTTGGTGTGTTCTATTGTTCGATTTCTTTAAATCTCTGCTTCTTGATTTCTCGATTCCACCTTTTAACTATTACATTGCTTTGTCCGATTTAACTTATACAAATATCGAATCTAATAAATCCTATACATTGATATCTAGACATCTTTTGCCTTGCCTATATAACAAATGACTAGTTATGACACTTCGAAGGATGTATGATCTCGATCTAAACGAATTAGATCTATGCTTGTGGATGGATCACTACTTATACAACACAATACATAATTAAAGGACTTAAACTACTACAAGGGGGTTAGCATCATGTTACCAATATCGGGAAGAGACGCCTTGATCTTCCGATGTGTTCTCCAAACGGCGGTTGGTGGACACCCTTCTTGATACATGAACCTCCTTGATATGCAACACCAAAAAAAAATTTAGAGTTTTTCTTCTACTAAAACCCTAGACAAGAGAAACCAATTTTTCTCTCCTTTTACAAGTGGTGGTCGAATTTTTGCCAATCTTTTAAGGCTTGGGAGAACTCTCTTCATATAGGAGAGTAATCCTTGTCCTCCAAGGATTTAATAATTACATTAATCCTTTATTCCAAATAAAAGATAAATAAAATGATTATCCCAAACAAATTAGGATAAATTATATTATTATCTAATATTCCATGAATTATCATTTAACAAATAAAAGATAAATCACATGTCAAATAATTATCCAAGAAAACTAATTTCTCTCTAATTAAATAACATATATATTGGCGCCACCTTTAGGGTTTCCAAGCCAACATAAAATGTCTTTTATGTATATTATATTATTTAGCCCAACTAAATAATATCAATGCATATCAATTAATTAGCCCAGCAAATTAATTATCACTGAGGCCCATATAACAAGATTATTAGTCCGAATTACGAAAGCCACATCGGGGACCATGGACCTATAACCATGAGCTCCAATAATTAATTATTCATCGAATGTAATAAGTACTTTAATTATTAATTCGGGATTACGCCACCATAAACCCGAAATCGAACTCTACCGATTATAGATGTATACTTATAGTCAACCCATGTAGAGTGAATAAGCGTCCATTGATATAATCACTACATACGGATTAACCCTCCATAGATCGTCCATTCTCGAGTGGGAAGTCTTCGTGAACCCGACTTTCGAGAATATCTTATCCTTATTTACCATTAACCCCTAGTGACCAATTAGTTCACATATCGACTAGTAGCTAATTAGTATAAATATGAACTCGGCCGATCGATCACTTTCTTAGGGCTAACAAATAAGGGATCGTCTCTCTACTTCCCGAGGAAGGAATGGATTCCATGTCTGTGAAAATCGAACTACTCACTCATCGGAGATAGTGCCAATGAGAAGTGGCTTGGAACACATATTTAAGTGAACCGTAACTAACACATCAAACACTACCCGAGACAAGCAGCACCCTGTGATCACCTCAGGATTAAGGTTGATCCATATATGATCATCTAATGATTTAATAAGATTCCTCGATTACGGAATTATATCGAGAAATTCGATTAAATCGGTCCATCTATATGAATGCCATCATATATAAATGCCCCACGTAGGTACCCTCTACCGACAGTCCGGATAAGACTATCACACCCTAAGGTGTTCTGGGCGCATTATTGGTGTTTTAATCAAGAGACCCTAAACTCTGATTAAGTTCACCACGGACTAACAGATTTAAGTATATCACCACTAACTCAATCCTCACGTGCATGCCATACAATCGAGTTAATCGGTTACATATCTTGATATACTTAGGGTTTGCAATGCAGTGTATTACTTACAAGCACAAAGCAAGTAATAAGGTGAGATAAATTCATCCACCAAAAACAATTACACAAATTGTCTTTCGGGCACTACACCTAACAATCTCCCACTTGCACGAAATGACAAGTAACGATTGTTTTTAGAGCACACCCATTCTCATCTTATTCACAACACTCTCCCACTTGCTCTAAAAGCAGATGAGATATATCCTCAATGACGTACCCTCCAAGCACTCAACTTGGTACACTGATTAGTTTGGTTGTCGGCTCGATACGATCTTTAGGATCGAAACGTCGCCGGTCCATCTAATCATGCGGTACTCTCTCTCTCTCAATATGCTTTTGACCTCTGGTAGATGAGAAGATCCTTCTAAGCTATCTCTTCACTGTTTTCACAATGAAGTGATATCGGCTCACTAGACCTGGAATTTCTGCCAGATCAGGAAGGAAATTCCTAAGCTACATCGCCACTTCAGCTGCCCCGAAAGATGCTACGTATCCGATTAATTAAAGTCGAATTGGCGGTGCTGGATTTCTCCAGACTATAGCTCTATCACAATGAGTAAACACTGAGCCCGAGATCGTCCCAACGATCATCCTTAATCTGACTATAAGTCAGAATCAGTGTAGTCAACCATATTCAAGTTTGCACCCGAATATACAAGCACATTATTCCTCGTTCTTCAAAGATACTTGAGGACGTACTAAACCGTTATCCAAAGCTCGAATCCAAGATTCGACTACTATTGACTTGTGATAATCTGACTTGCCGTTATCCAAGAGAGACTCTATCCCATTTCCTCTTTATCCGAAGATTTAGAGAATCATTCCTGAGAGGTAGGGTATGACTACTCTCGTTGAATGCTGCATACGTATATGCAAGATCATCTTAACCAATAAGACGGATGGGATAGCCAATGACTTATTCTTGTGAATTTGACCGAATCAAATTCTTAGAATATAGTCCAATTCTCTCATCCGTAGAATCCTGGCGTGTCGGGCTTCCGACTTTAGATAGCACACCCATGTTGTTTCCAATCAAGGCGGTGTTATCAATTATGAACACTAATAATACTACTTTACCAATATTGATATCCATCTACGAAAGACTTATCAATATTCCGGTCAAGTCCACATATTTTAAAACATGTGAATTTAAATGACCGAGAGGTTCTCTTAAATCCACAAAGGATATAAGCCCCGGCATCCCCGCCATTTGCTCTAACCAAGACCCTTCGTTCGAATGAATCCAGACTCCGTTTGTCGGCAAGAAAGTCTCGTGGAATCACCCTATTTTATGCTTTCTAACGAAATCTAGCAAGAGTGAGTGGTGAGAGAGTTCAAGGTCCAGTTAACTCTACTTGTCGTGAATCACCCGCCCGACCACTCACTTTCTTGTTGAAAGTTTAAAATTTCCTATTCATTCGACTCTTTTCCGTGTAGATTCAATTGTTCCCACTTTGGGCTGAGACACTCGGTGGTTCTACAAGAGGTGAATGTAATGAGAACCGAAACTCCATTCACGGGTCAAGGCTTTCAAACCAACCTCTATGATCAGAATCCTATACAGCCCACCAAGAGCCATAGGTTATCAATCACCCCAGCAGACTATAAAGTCCACAAAACCACAATGGGTCAACGGTTAAACCATACTCCCACTGCGTTTTAGGTGGATTGACATTCTGATCTAGTAGTATTTATCAGTGTAGTCACCAACAACCGATGTTGGACGTGGTCTGATTAAATCAGATAGTAACTACCTTTGGGTAACCGTGCTCCAAGGCTTAAGGCTGTTACTTATAGATTCTATCAGAAGGTTTGTGACAGTTCAACCGTCACTTTCTGATCTTCAAGAATCTTATAACCAACCTTCACTCGTCACATTAAGATATTTAACGAACAGTTACAATCTGAACGTATGCGCAAAATCTCCCGTCCTACCTTCAAGCATTAAATGCTAAATGCCTACATTTACGGAAGTTGTGTGAACCGAATTCACTCCTTATCCATAAATTCACTAGCATCTTCTAGGTAGACTTCTCGGTTTACATTATAATGTTAACCGTTATTTTGCAACCATATCTTAATCGAGTTAAGCAGTGTATTGTAGCACATAAATAACTATGCAAGGCGAGGCTACGGTTTCTTCCTCAGTGAAAATCACTCCACTTGAAGGCAGGCCGAGCATCAGTCCAAAGACTATGTGATAGCCTATTTCTGAGCATGGAATACTCTATTCTCTGCTAAAATCAGAGACTCCTTCTCGTATTCTTTCGATAAACTAACCAGCGTTTTGAGTAGTTATCAGACAAAATGTCACCATTCAAAATATCCCACTAGCTTGTATCTCTCACTAGACCCCGAAGGTCACTATGGACAAGCTATGTTACCTCTTCAAATCTATTACCCTCTCCCGATTGAAAGGAAACTTAGTCATTGTTCCTTTAAGACAGTGTTCCAAGACTGGGAGATAGGAATCACCCTTAGCCAGTCGTCAGGTCTTATCTCTAGGACATATGCACTAATTAATAGATATTGAAAGGTCGTTTATCTTAATACGGAAACCTTTTAGCTTTAATAGTTTTAGATGTGTTACACATACCTATTCAGCTTTTCTTAGTGGTTCTGTCTTTATCAAACAAAAGTCCGAGTCTCAGATTCGTACTACAAATGTCATCTTCACTTTGTTTAAGGCAACTGTAGTATCGAGATGAAAGTGAATCCACTTGTTTCAACGAATCTGTAAACAGAAAAATAATTTTTCTGTGATATTCAAGGATAGAATCCGAAATTCATTTCCTTATATCACTCCCACTATTCTAGCTGAAACAACTGCCCGTTGTCTACTCTATTAATTGTTAATGCACAACTTCCTTGTTCTTCCAAAGAACTAAGCTACCGAGTCAAGTTACTCTGTTAAGAAAGTCGCTAAGGATTCATTGGTTAAGTGATCCGGAATCACTTTCCTTATCCTATACTTTCTTTAATTAATGTTTCTGTTTAGCCTCAAAACTTTAGTTAAGATGATTAACACTTATAGACATTCTTTCCATTCTTAACTTTCCTTAAAAGGAAAAAGTCTTGAACCAGCAGTTCAATTGAGTAGACACTACTCGTGAACTGTGGGATGTCTACTGAAAGCGTTACATAGTAGGACTAATTTTCTAATAAATCAGAAAAACAAAAGCTCCCACTAGTTTATCGGTTCCAAATACCGTCTAACTAGCGACACTTTAATTTATGATTCTCCAATTTTTCTATTAGAAAATTTCTCGTGTAGACTACACAATTAAAATTCACTAGAAGAATTTTATCGTCCCAATCATCTTTCAAACTGAATATGGTTGTCTCTCGTTCAACACGAGTGACAGCAGTGACATACTTATTTACGTCACTTAAGTCTTGAAGGTTCAAGAGAAATATCTCTTCCGAAAAATTAATTGCATGTAAGATTAATAAGCACAACGTTCTAGTTACTTACCACTTTTAACGAAGTCGTTACTAGTCAATTTATTACATACATTAGCGATCTAGTACTTGAGAGAGATATTTAAATAGTTGTAAATAAAATTGATGAAAAAAATAAATCCAAATTATACACTACTAATTGATTTTAGGAACTATAAACTAAGTACTTATAGTCTATCCTACTGCTTCCAAGGACTTAATCTCTCCCTCAAGCCGCCTTAGGGTAGGTCAAAGAGGTTTCGATTAATATTAAAGATCAAATTGAGAATCAAACATCTCATTTGTGATCGTCAATCACCTTTCCTTTTCACCCAAGGTATTACCAAAATACCTTTTATGAGTGTGACCTCATTTTTTTGAGATCTTTAGGTAGACCCAGTGTGCCGCCTTAGGGTCGGTCGTTGACTCGGCGAGTACCCAAAATCCTATCCTTTGGAGACCAAGCCTTGAATTTTGATAGCGGTGAAGGCCTTCCTTAGGGGCGAAATCAAAGCCGCACGAGGCGTTACCATTCTCTCACGTTGCTTGTGTCAACAAGAGAGGCGTGTGGTCGGTGTCGCCTCTCCCGCTCCCACTCAATATTTTGAAAAAGTGGTGGGTTTCTCGATCACGTTTTTGACTTGATGTTACATTAAGGAACAATAAATCATAGGCCCGAATGTTGTCGGTTACGTGGGCTAACCCACCCGACCTATTCGTTGGAACATATGTGGCCGTCGGACGGGTCAAAACTAGGGAGCTCCGTTGAGCCGTAGTGGCTCTTCGGATGGCTCGACCTTGCAAGACCCGATGCAAAACGCCACGCGTGGAGGTGAAGTCGATCGAGCCGTAGCTCACCGTTGACCACCCAACCGTGGTTAAACCACTTTCAACCATGTTTGCCCGCGATTATCCAATCCTTAAACATCAAACTTTCACGTAGACACTACGAAACAAAAACGTAATCTCGTGCAGGTAAGATGGATTTCACCGAGAATCCAACACCTTAACCACGAGGTTTCGGATTTTACTCCTTATGCTTTCGCAGAGAGTGGGATTCACCGAGAATCCATCACCCAACCTCGATGATTGAAAAAACCCGTGTTCCTCGGTTTTTACCCTAATTAGTTTCTAATTAATATCAAACAATTAATTAAAACTAATTGCGTGTTTTACACATGCCTAACTAATTCCTCGAATTAATTTCTACATGTATGCATATGGAGTGGAATTCATGATATGATGCATGTCATGGCAATTTTCCGGTTCTACACATACAATCTAAACATGTATACTAGTGCAGAAAATAAACACCGAGGTGGACCGTTGGCACCCCCGTATCTAACCTATTAGAAAATAAATAACCAAACCCTAACTAGGGTTTACTACTTTCTAACATAAATCTGCAGCTGTTCAAAAGCTTCGGCGATCGGCAAACCAAACGAACTCGGATCGCGACGAAATTTTCCAGATATGTTCTTAATTCCTCGGGCTTTAATATGGACGGTTGGATCGGAGCTTTGACTTGTCAATTTTCGCCAGTGAGCCGCCCAACCTGCTGCTGAATCTGACATTTACAGCAGCGCATCAAGGGCTTCCCGAGGCCAATCGGGAATCGAGATGAATCCCGATTGACCTGAAATTTTTATGCCACGTCAAAAACTCCAAATTCATCGATCTGACTGGTTAGATTTTCGTTTCATCAGTCCAAACTCTCCCAGAAATTCGAGGAAGTCACATGTAGGGTTTCTGTGAATCGTGCGTTTTTTTGTAACAACAGCTTCCTTGCAGCAACGAACGGATATCAAATCGGACTCTGATCGACGCCAAATTTTGTGAAATTGTTCATCATCTTCCAATCTTGATTCTGACCGGAGGGATCGTCGTTTCAACGGTTCGATCAATGGGAAAAACGAAATAACTAGACAGCTACTAAACAGATCTATTTTCTGGAAATTAAAATTGCAATAAAAATAAATTACATAATTTCCTATACTCATATGAACGAATTTTCATCGTTTATATGAGTTTACAATAGATCTAACGGGTAAACAGTGCCAAGCCCCAATCCATCTTTTCAACCATAGCAATTAATCATTATCAAAGCATAAAACGATAAATAAAATTTACCTACACGCAATTCCACTCCTTTAAATCGTTTAATTATGATTATGACTATATAAATCGTTGATACCACATGAAGGATGTAGGATCTCAGATCTAAACGAATTAGATCTATGCACAGCGGATGGATCACGACTTATACAACACAATACATAATTAAAGGACTTAAACTACTATAAGGGGGTTAGCATCATGTTACCAATATCGGGAAGAGACGCCTTGATCTTCCGATGTGTTCTCCAAACGGCGGTTGGTGGACTCCCTTCTTGATACACGAACCTCCTTGATATGCAATACAAAAAAAAAACTTAGAGTTTTTCTTCTTCTAAAACCCTAGACAAGAGAAACCAATTTTTCTCTCCTTTTACAAGTGGTAGTCGAATTTTTGCCAATCTTTTAAGGCTTGAGAGAACTCTCTTTATATAGGAGAGTAATCCTTGTCCTCAAAGATTTAATAATTACATTAATCCTTTATTCCAAATAAAAGATAAATAAAATGATTATCCCAAACAAATTAGGATAAATCATATTATTATCTACTATTCCATGAATTATCATTTAACAAATAAAAGATAAATCACATGTCAAATAATTATCCAAGAAAACTAATTTCTCTCTAATTAAATAACATATATATTGGCGCCACCTTTAGGGTTTCCAAGCCAACATAAAATGTCTTTTATGTGTATTATATTATTTAGCCCAACTAAATAATATCAATGCATATCAATTAATTAGCCCAGCCAATTAATTATCACTGAGGCCCATATAACAAGATTATTAGTCCGAATTACAGAAGCCACATCGGGGACCATGGACCTATAACCAGTAGCTCCAATAATTAATTATTCATCGAACAGAATAAGTACATTAATTATTAATTCCGGGATTACGCCACCATAAATCCGAAACTGAACTCTACCGATTATAGATGTATACTTATACTCAACCCATAGAGTAAATAAGCGTCCATTGATATAATCACTACATACGGATTAACCCTCCATAGACTGTCCATTCTGAGTGGGAAGTCTCCGTGAACCCGACTCAGAATATCTTATCCTTATTTACCATTAACCCCCTAGTGACCAATTAGTTCACATATCTGACTAGTAGCTAATTAGTCTAAATATGAACTCGACCGATCGATCACTTTCTTAGGGCTAACAAATAAGGGGATCAGATTCTACTTCCCGCAGAAGGAATGGATTCCATGTCTGCAGAAAAATCGAACTACTCACTCATCGGAGATAGTGCCAATGAGAAGTGGCTTGGAACACATATTTAAGTGAACCGTAACTAACACATCAAACACTACCCCGAGACAAGCGAAGACTCGTGATCACCTCAGATTAAGGTTGATCCATATATGATCATCTAATGATTTAATAAGATTCCTCGATTACGGAATTATATCGAAATTCAGATTAAATCGGTCCATCTATATGAATGCCATCATATATAAATGCCCCACGTAGGTACCCTCTACCGACTCGGATAAGACTATCACACCCTAAGGTGTTCTCACATTATTGGTGTTTTAATCAAGAGACCCTAAACTCGATTAAGTTCACCACGGACTAACAGCTTAAGTATATCACCACTAACTCAATCCTCACATGCATGCCATACACTGAGTTAAGCGGTTACATACTGATATACTTAGGGTTTGCAGCAGTGTATTACTTACAAGCACAATGCAAGTAATAAGGTGAGATAAATTCTGTCACCAAAAACAATTACACAAATTGTCTTTCGGGCACTACACCTAACAACTTCATCAATGGGGTTTAGAACAATAATTGAATAAACGATTAATCATCATCAAAACATAAATTTTATTTCCAACAATTTCCCCCTTTTTGATGATGTCAATACCCTCCTTAAAAGCAATGCAAAAAGATAAAACAAAATACAGTAAATAACGCAATGAACTGAGAAACTGAGAATTTATTCGATAACTGAGTTACAAGATAGAGTAATAAAATACAACATGATAAAAGGAAATAGAAGATAGTTTCTTTTTACTTGGCAGATTGAGAAACTTGATTATCATAATTTTCTGCAATAGATCTCATAGCATCATTTGTAGCTGAGCTTTCAATTCCATGGTTGCTTGCCCAAATGTTCCATGACTGAGATAGATTGTTTTTCTTAAATATTTGTTTTTGAAGAACTGCAAAAGTGAAGACAGTTGTCCTCAATCATTCATTGGTGGTCGTTCTCGTGAGATTATTAACAAATTCGAGTTCACCTTCTCGATTTTCTCTCGATTCTCTATCTATGGTACCATCTGCTTCCCATTTCTTGATTTATTCCAATAGTGCATGAGCACCTTCTCGTGATGTGTAGAACGATTCTGTAGATTCTTCTTTCGATACTCCTTCCCTTTCTCGTAAGTTTCTCGAATAAAGCTGTATGAGCGAGAATCCAAACCAACTCTTTTGCCATGAGGCTCTGAGAATTTAACAATCGTTTCATTTCTTCATCAAGAAAATCTCCTCTTGCTTTCTTGATTCATTCAACTTATCATCAACATTTGTAAGGACTTGTGGTATCTCAAATTGCATGGACTTTTAAGATATCCAAACTTTCCCCTTATTGACATCATCTTTATGAATCAGCTTTTGATGTAAGCATTCAAGGTTTGTTGAGTTGATGCCAAAATGGTTTGAGCCACAACCGAGTCCTTCATGCCTGTTCCATTAAGATCATTCTATCTCGCGATTATTCGAATAACTTCCCATCTATCTTGAATTTCATCTCTTCTTGCATCATGCTCGATGGTTGTTTTACAAGCTCAAGCGAGGTGTTTTGACAGTTATCATTGACGGTATCCATTTTCTTTTCAAGATTACTTCTTTCATCTTTGTTGGCATCTAAGGCATGTAGAACCTTTCCAAATAAGCTGTTATCGTCTTTCTGAATTCTGATTATCTCATTATGGTAAAACTTAATGAGATCCACTTGAGTGGGCAAATCTTTTGAACTGCCAGCTTGTTGTTCTTTTCCTTTATTTGTCTCAGCCTCAGTTGATTTAGCTTGCTTTAGAGGTGAGAGAACAACTTGCTTCAGTTTTTCTCTATATTCAGTCGATTGTCTTCTTTCTTCAGATTGTCTTTTAACTTCTTCCAAGCTTGATGGATCAATAGCTTTTGCTGGTGATAGATGTACATTGAGTTCATCATCTGACTCTTCACTAGGCAAGTTTGCCACAGTTCTTGCTATTTCAAGTGTAGACTTGTCAGTGGGAGATTGGTAACCTCCTTCTTCTTCTTCTTCATCTTGTTGTGTTTGGATACACTTTTAGAACTTGAACTTTCACTGCTTTCTCCGTAACTACTAGAATCTTTATCGATGTAAGTTCTATTGCGCTTTCCTTTTCTTGTATAGAGGCAAGAATCCTTTTTGTAGGACATGATCTTCCTCAAAATCATCATCATTCTTCTTGGAACTTCCACTAGCTATGGCTTCCCTCCAATAGCTATTTCTGATTAGCGCATATCCTTGATTTATGAACTCATCGGTATTGATTACCTCTGTTAAACTTGTAATGTTGTAGAGATTGAATACCCAATTTTCAATAATTTCCATTTCTGCTTGCTGACTTCTTTGATTAGCATTAGAACTGAACTTCCAAGTTCCATATCTGCGCAATCGCTCATAATCAGCTTTCATAAGTTCTCCATGATCAGATGTGGATTTGAATGGTGTGAGAGTATCTTCTGATTCTCTTGTGATCTCATGGTCTTCTTCTTGAATAGAAACTTCAATCTGTATGGGATAAGTTCTTGCAACAACATCAGTTTCCATAGGATTGGTTCTGCTGATACCTTCCTCAACAGTGTCAGGGACGACTGATGTCCTTTTTTCAATGACTGAAATTGAGATTGTCGGCTCAGTTTCCATAACTTTCTCACTTACAAGTTTTTCAACAACTTGTTTTTCAGTAGGTTCAAGTTCCAAATCAGCAATAGGAATTTCATCCATTGTATGCTCAGTGGGTTCATCTTCATCGACTTGATCATCCAACTGAATAACCTTGGTTGATGCTTTTTCTGCTTCAGCCTCCTTTTCCTCTGAGTGAGAAATTGAGGATTCTTTAACTGTTTCCTCAAGTTCTAATCTGGGGGCAGATTCTTGAGAAGTAGACTTGGATTTTGAAAGCAACATAAGCATGTTCAATGTTGTTTCATCAATCAGTCTTTCATCACAATCATATTCTACTTCATCAGGCTCATTTCTCAGGGTCTGTTCCCCCTGAGTTTCAGCTTCTTTCTGCAAATCGGTTTCAACAGTCTGTTCTCTGTTGACAACTTTAGTGTCTTTTGATATTTCCATTTCTTGTGATTGCGTAGCTGGTTCTTCACTTTGTCAAACCTCAGTTACCAAGACTGGAATAGATTCGGTGAGATTTGCTTCAGTTCTCACTACTGGTGCTGATCCGTCAGCAACTTCAGTTCTTGCTTCTTGTGTTGGTGAAACTTCTATTGATTTTTCAGTTACTTGATCAGTTAAGCCTTTTTCTGATTCTTCCAACTGTTTCCTTCTTTTCTTTAAATCTACAATCTGTTCTAAAACTTCATCTCCAGTTGCAGGTTTCTTCGATTTCCTGCTTTTCTTCTTCTTGGGTTCAGTCACAGATTTCTCAGCTTTCCTTTTTCCAGCTTTTTCTTCCTTAACGACAATTTTCCCATCAGCAACTGGTGTTTCTTTTCTCTTAGCAACTCCAAAATGGTCTAGTATTCTTTGGACAACTAACACAAGATACTTTTTGTGATAAAATCGACCTTTCTTTCATCGGTCTTCTTCTTGGGTACGTCAATTGACTGTGCTATCAATTGATCAAATAGATACCTTGCCCAATTAAAATCTTCTCCAAACCAAATCACATATAGCAATTCTAATTTTGCTCCAGATAGATTGCTAAAGTTTCCTGCATTTCCAATAATGCAATTTGCTAACATTTTTGAGAGAAAATTAAACTCTGGCTTGAGTAAGCTTGTGCTCCCAGTCTGTGAGACGGCGGATTCTCCACTAATCGCTATATCTCTCCATAGTTTCTCCTTTTGTTCCTTAGTCAGCTTGATGGCTGCTGATCCTCCGGATTTGTCGAATCCAAAGATTTACGCAATTAGATCTTCGTGACCTTGATCTCCTTATTATTCACAGTAGTAATGTAGGTTTGTTTGTCTTCTCCTTCTACAGTTGTTCTACCAAATTGATAGAAGTCTCCAATGCTTTCTAAACATACACTTTTCAGATCGATGTTGAAAACAGCATCCAAACCTTTAATTTTCCAGATTTTTGTTGCAATTGAATTTACTAGAGTTTGATCAATATATTTTTCAATATACTGTTCAAGAGATACGATCATTCCGGGTTCAACAAGAGTGAAACTCATTTTTCTGGATTTGATTGATTTGAAAATTTGAGATTCGAGAGTGGATTCAAAATTTAAGCGTAAGAAATTACAAAAGAAAATTCAGGTATTTATAATTTGTAGTAGGGGTAGTTAAGAATTGAGTGGGTGATGACGGAAAAATTCATAGTTATTTTTATAACTTTTTACCCGTTTACGATATCATTTTGAGCATTTTATATCATTTCAAGTCATTAATTCCTTAGATTCATCCAAATATGTTAGTAGTAGTTATTATGTAAAATATCGTATTTTTATCGTGTTTTTATAAGTTTTGTACCGTTTAGTAACCGGAGTGTCGTGTCAGTTCGATTGGTATTTTGGTGGTTTATTGCGAAATTATAGGTTGACCAAAATCCCGAGTAATGACACGTTTTGAGGCCTAAAAGAGGTATTTTTAGGGATATAAGAGTGTGCCACTAACTTAAGTGGTCAAGTGGCTTCTCGATGTTAGTGGTACCACTAACGAATTATATCTTCGACGAACAAATGGCTCATTAAAACGGCATTTTATGAAGAAGTGTCCTTAATTAAAATTGTAGATCTTTGCAAGAGCTTTCCAACGCACTTTGAATCACGTCAATCGGATGTCTACAACTCAAGATATGGCCATTTTACTGAACTGCGATACCGTATAGACGAATTTTGACAATACGGATCGATCCTAGATGTTCCCGGATCGATCCGGCTGTTCTAATGATGAAAATGAACGTGCTGTTCATCATCTTCATCAGCCATATACATTCATATACATACATACACATATCTCCTATATATACTACCCCAAAATCCATCAAAAATCTTGGCTATTTCACCTCTCTTCTCCAACCTCTCTTCTTCAACCTCTCTTTTTCTTCTTCCCCCTCATCTTCTCCATCGTCCATGATCATCATCCATGATCATCAAGCTTTTTTTTTTTTTTTTTTGTGATGTAATTAGATCCATATATATATATATATATATATATATATATATATATATATATATATATATATATATATATCTATTCTTAGTTTTTCTCCTTTTGATCTTCTCCATCTTTTATTTCTTCATCACCATCTCTTTTGGGGCTAAATATATATATAGATATATGTATATGTCTATGTATGTATATATATATATATATATATGTATATCTTTTATATAAATTAGTTAAAATATCGTTTGTAATGGGATAATTATCAATAGATTAATGTTTTCGAGCTTTTATTTACTTTTACGCACTTATAACTATATATATATATATATATATATATATATATATATATATATATATATACTTACGCATTTACTTACATTTATTTAATTACATACTATATATATATATATATATATATATATATATATATATATATATATATATATATATATATATTTACTTTTATGCACTTATATATATCTATCTATCTATGTAACAACTATAAGCACTTATTTACTGTTTTTCATATGATGTTGAATTCGCTTTTTACTTACTCGTTTAGTATAATTTCCTTTAATCATTCCGTTGTTATCACCATCATGAGTAACTAAATTTGTGTATAGTCGAATTATGTAAAATCGAGTGAAAGCATACAAAGGGATTGAGCGGGAGTTGTGCAAAAGCGTAATTTTATGTTTTAATAATTAATCCACGTCCTAAAACTTATTTTAAACGTCTTTGAATTAGATTGATCACCTAGTTCATTTGTCACACACATCGAACCTATAGATGTATTTTGCGGTGAGATTTGGGATAAGGGGTTTTGGGATCGTTATAGATTCGGCCTAGTTGTTAGGACCGTTTCCAATCTGAGGTTTGTCATTGTTGTTCGGCGACTCTAAGAGCGTAATCATGTTAGGTTAATCGGTTTTCTAAAGGAAAATTAATTAACTTCACATAGGGTGTTGAGTGAGAGTTGTTCGAGATCTTAACACCGAGTTAGGAGTTGGCACCCGTGGATGTCGTTAAATTCTTGTGGAAAGGTAGGTTGGTTAAAACACGCTCCTGTCAAGTCTTCTCTTAGGGGCAAAAGTAACTCGTTGGATCATAATTCGTCTATACCTTTTAATAACTAGAACTACAACCGTTAGTTAATCTTTAATTTTGTACTAGTGTAATATCTCCCTACCATAATCTTGACCTGAACTAAGTTCTACGTCGACTTTGGTACTTAAACGTTATTCCCTGTGGATTCGACCTTGTTACCATTATACTACTGTTGACCCGATACTCTGTCGGTTAAAGTTAGCAGTTAGTTATTTTGCTATCAAGCTTTTTGGCGCCGTTGCCGGGAGGTAACGTTTGATATCTTGTAAGTTGACCGAAAGCTTGGGCTTAGGTCGTTTTTATTTTTTTCTTGTTGTTTCTTGTTTGTCAGTGCATGACCCGAAGCTCCAAAGAACCACTCATCGAGCCAATTGAAGAAATCGAAGCTTACGCACGTCATCGAAACAGTCAGCGCCGAGGAGAACCTCTGATTGCCAGTCTGAACCCTTTGTTTGAGGAAGAAGGGATAGTAGAGAGTTCATTGTCAGAATCCTCAGAGGGAATGGAGGATTCACCAACTCATAGAGATGGCAAAGAGCCCTTAGCGAGCACAATGTACAAGGGCAAACCTCGACACTACTCTGGAGGTAACGCAACACTACCATTGCATACTCCACCGAGGACCTCGTCATGTGCCGTCAAGAGATGACAACACAGTGTTACGTCGGTTAGGAACTCCACGCTTTAATCGAGGCCGAGGATTGGGCGATGCGGAGGCGGACAAGATGCTCGGATACGCAGAACTTAGGACCCGAATTAGACCAAGAGGCGGTAAATCGAGTGCTGCGGATCTTTGGAGAATCAAGAAATCAACAGGGTTCCAAAACCCGTATAACCCGTATGATCCACCTCCTCAGCAGCCGGTTTATCAGCAACAGATGGCTCAGCAAGCACAGGGGGCCGAGGTTTGTCGAGATTACGTCACTACCCCACGAGAAGTTATAGGGCACAACCCAATTAGGGTACCCCAATTAATCACGCGATAACATGGATATTAAGCAAAATATTTTGAACATGTTGGGGGAACACGCCTTGTTCCACGGGAAATCGACTGAGAACCCGAATAGCTTTCTGGATCACTTTCTCCAGATTTGTGGAACAATGAAATATAACGGGGTAAGTGACGAGGCGGTAAAATTAATAGTTTTTCCGTTTGCATTAAGAGGAGCTGCTAAAGATTGGTATGACTCTTTACTAAATGATTAGTTACATACATGGGCCGATGTAACAAGAGTGTTTCTGAAAAAGTATTTTCCTCCGGCGAAGATTCTAGATTTGAAGGAAGGAATCTCTTCGTTTGACGGTCTCGAGGGAGAGACCTTAAAAGAGACTTACGAGAGATTCAGGGGTCTACTGAAGAGATGCCCTCCACACGGTTTTTCTACAGTGGAACAGGTTATTATATTATTCAGGGCCTTAGAGCCAATGGACCAGAATAAGTTTGAATGCCGCCCGATGGCGGAGATATCATGAATCACCGCCGGAGCAAGCTATGAGACAGTTGAGAATGCGGCGGATGATGAGAAAGGACAATGGGGTCGAGTGAAAGAAGAAGAAAGCCCCGGAAAGTGTGAAGTCGCTAAAAGAAGAGCTTGATAGAGAGACGGCCATGCATGACAAGATACAATAAATGGTGCTAAAGATGGACCGAATGGAGTTAGAGCGAAAGAAGGCACAACAATGCCAACTTTGTGGAGGTGGACATTCGCCATGGAATGTGCATCATCGAAAAAACCCACTTATCCACAACGATTGACACCTACTCGAAGACAACAAAGATCGGCAATCGAAATGACCAAAGCCGGATGAATGTCTATGCGATGAGGCAAATGGATATGAATCGGCAAGAGTTTGGCCAAACAACGGTGGAATCAAAACTTTGATAATCGGCAAGGGCCACAAATGGATTATGGTATGGGTGATGGTTCACAACAATATGAAGTGAATTATGTTGGACAAGGAAACCAGGGCAATGGAATCGAATCAGCGAGAATCAAGGTTGGAACCAGGTCGAATCGAGTGGAATCGAAACGATGTCGTAACCAAGGCTTTAGGCAAAACCAAAGCCCGTATAACCGACCTTGGAATCGAACCCCGAATCGAGTTCATACCGAATCGAATCAAGGCCGGAATCAAAGCAATCGAACCCGCAATCTCGATCCACAAGGACAACAAAGAATCGAGTGGAACCAAAATCAAGGTGGAATCGAATCGTGGTCGACAAAACAATCGAGAATCGACAAGTGAGCGGCCGTTGAGAAGTACTAATTCGCACACTATCGGCATCCGAATGCTCATCTGCACTGAACAACCAAAGCAATCGAGAATCAAACAATTACGGTGTTCGAAAGACGGCGCCGAGATACTTATGGAAAGATTAGACAGATCGCTTTACGAGCTAAACAAGAATCTTTGTAGAGCAAAAAGTGGCCACACATTACGCCATTCGGAACTTGGAGACCCAAGTGGGTCAAATAACCGACACATTGAAAACAAATCTTAGTGGTGGACTTCCAAGTAACACTGAGAGGAACCCAAAGTGTGTGAATGCTGTGTTCACACGAAGTGGTAAAGAAGTTGGGCTGAGTGATAAGAAGAAGGAATTATGGGCTGAAAAAGCGAACCGATAAAGTGAGAAAGAGAAGTCGATCGACCGTGAAGGGCCATGTATGGTGAAGTCGACATTGAGGACTTGGAAGTTGGCAGTGTGAAGAAAGAAATGGCTGCAATGAGGAAAGAATTGGAAGCGACGAAGAAGGCATTGGCTGAGGCAAACCAGAAAGCAGTGGAAGGGGCAGCACCGAAGAACGACTATGTGGTCTGGACATCAAAGAAGAAGAAGCCTCACACGCTTTAAAGAAAGAGGTAAGAAAACAGAATTCCTCCTCCCCCTCGATTTTGATGTTAATACTTTACCCTATCCTCCCAAGGGACCCGAAAGGACATACTTGACCAGGGTCGAGCAAAATTTCTGAATCTCTTAAGAAAGATAAAGATGAATATTCCCCTATTAGAGGCAATTTCGAGCATTCCCCCATATTTTAAATTTTTGAAAGGAATATTGTCGAGTAAGGAGAAGATGCAACAGATGGTACATTTGAGTGAGGAATGTTCTGCAATCTTTGATAATAGAATACCCCCCAAGTTGCAGGATAGAGGTAGCTTTACCATCCCAATTACCATTGGAGAAACTGTGTTTAAAAATGTGCTATGTGATCTAGGGGCTTTTGTGAGCCTGATGCCTAGAGGAGTGTATGAGAAATTGGGGTTGGGTAAGTTAGAACCAACAGGGATGACCCTACAGATGGCAGATAGGTCTGTTAGGAAACCTCTAGGGGTAGCTGAAGATGTGTTGGTACAGGTAGACAAGTTTGTTTTCCCCGTTGACTTCGTAGTCTTAGATATGGATGCCAATGCCCCACTTTTGTTAGGTCGGCCTTTCTTGAACACAGGAGAGACCTTGATAGACGTAAAGAGAGGAGAGATCATACTACGAGTCGGGAAGGAGAGTGTAGCCATAAATGTGTATAAGGCAATGAAGCATCCCGATGATGAAAAGAGTGATTGTTTTTACCGTTGATGCTATATATCCTTGTATTTTGGAGCACACTAACTCTGCGCAGGATACCAAGAACCAATGGAAGAATGCTTGATGAAGTCAAGCACCGCAGAGAGATGACGATCCACAAATGAGAGTTCGGTATATCATTTGGAGGCAACTCCTTTTGTCGACGCATAGTTTGGAATAAGAAGCTAGAGCTCGGTTTGGTGGCAAGCCGCCAAAGCCGTCAATCGAGGAACCACCTCTCGATCTGGAGTGAAGCCACTTCCTAAGCATTTAAAGTATGTGTTTTAGAACTGATGAATTACTTCCTCTTATTGTTTAAATGCACTAACCGTTTTGCGAGAAGCTAAGTTGATCCACGTCTTGAAGAAACACAAAAAGGCCTTCGGATGGAAGATGGTTGACATAAAAGGGATTAGTGGTGATATCTGCAAGCACAAGATCATCCTGGAAGAAGGTGCCAATCCGGTTAGGCAATTTCAGAGACGGCTAAACCCACATATGCAAGAAGTGGTGAGGAAAGACGTGGTAAAGATGCTTGAGTTAGGGATAATCTCACGCAATCTCCGGCGGTGAATGGGTGAGCCCATGCAAGTCGTGCCTAAGAAAGGAGGCATCACAGTTGAGCTTAATGAAAAAGGTGTGCCCATTCCTACTCGTTTAGTTACTGGTCACAGAGTTTGTATTGATTTTCGCATGCTGAATGATAAGACTAGGAAAGATCATTTTCCCCTACCCTTTATTGATCAAATGCTAGAGCGTCTGAGTGGTCATGCATTTTACTGCTTTTTGGACGGTTTTAGTGGCTATTATCAAATTCACATCGATATACATGACCAGGATAAGACTACATTCACATGTCCGTATGGCACCTTTGCATTCAAAAGAATGCCGTTTGGGTTGTGTAATGCACCATGACGTTCCAATGCATGATGGCTATCTTTGCCGATATGATAGATAATTTCATGGAAGTTTTTATGGATGACTTTAGCGTTTTTGGTGATACTTTTGACGAGTGTTTGTCGAACATTGATAAGGTGCTTGCGTTGTGAGAGACAAACTTGGTTTTAAATTGGGAAAAGCGTCATTTCATGGTAATCAAGGAATTGTTTTAGGACATAAGGTATCGGGTAAAGGAATAGAGGTCGATAGAGCAAAAATAGAGAGGCAATTTCTAAGCTTCCTATGCCTACAAATCAAGACTCTACGTTCATTCTTGGGACATGCGAGTTTTTATCGTAGATTCATTCCGGTTTTTCCCACATTGCTATACCTCTTACTCTTCAATTGATGAAGGGTGCCCTTGTGTTTTTGATGCGGCATGCTAGATGCTTTTCGAACTCTTAAGAAACTTCTTACTTCGGCTCTATCTTGGTGGCACCCGATTGGTCCAAGGGGTTCGAAGTGATGTGTGATGCTAGTGATTATGCCGTAGGAGTCGCCCTAGGTCGGAAGGTTGACAAGTTGTTTCGCCTTATCTACTATCACGAGTCATACTATGAACTCGGCTCAACAAAAATATGCCACAACCGAAAAGGAACTTTTAGTTTGTTGTTTTGCTTTCGACAAGTTCCGGTCATATTTGGTTGGATCGAAAGTCATAGTTCACACTCGACCATCTTTGCGTTGAAATACCTATTTGCCAAGAAGGATGTAAAACCACGCTTGTTAAGGTGGATCTTGCTTCTTCAAGAGTTCGATGTAGAGATTAAGAATAGAAAGGGTGTGAGAACGTAGTGGTGACCATCCGAGTAGGATGGAGCCGAGTGAAGAGAGATGTTTTACAAAAGTTGAGATTGATGACCGTTTTGGGATGAGCGGTTGTTCGTAGTGGATACGATGCTCCCGGTTAAGCGAGGAAATTTTAGAGAGAGAGGAAAGAAAGGAAACCCATGGTATGCCCAATTCGTTAATTATCATGAGTGTGGATTAAGTAGATCCCGAGTTTGATGAGAACCAAGGAAGAAGAAGTTTTATAGTGAGGTGAACCGATATGTGTGGGAAGATCCCTTACTTTTTAGGCTATGTGCAGATGGAATCCTGAGGAGATGTGTTGATGACAGTGAGATAGTGAGTATTCTCTCGTTCTGCCATGATAAAGAGGCCGGTGGCCACTTCTCGGGCGAGAGAACAGCATTGAAGGTGTTACAAAGTGGGTTCTACTGGCCCACTATTTTCAAGGATGCACATGCGTATGTTAAGACATGTAACGCTTTATCAACGCTTTCGGGAGGATTTCAAGAGGAATGAGATGCCCCAAAACCGATAATAGTGTGTGAAGTTTTTGATATATGGGATTAGACTTCATGGGACCATATCCGTCTTCTTTCGGGAATCGGTACATTCTTGTCGCTTTGTGATTACGTTTCAAAGTGGGTTGAGGCAATTGCTTCGCTTACTACTAACGATAAACATGTAGTCATACGGTTTCTTAAGAAACATATTCTATCCCGGTTTGGAATACCTCGAGCAATAATCGGTGACAATGGAAGTCACTTTACAAATAGAGATTTCAATAAGCTTTTAATGAAGTATGGGGTCACTCATAAGTTAGGCCTTTGCTACCACCCTCGACTAGTGGCCAAGTAGAAGTGTCCAATCGGGGAATTAAAAGAATCTTGGAGAAGACAGTCAATTCTAATCTTAAGGATTGGTCAAAGAAGTTAGATGATGCGCTTTGGGCACACCGAACTGCGTTCAAGACACCAATAGGTATGTCACCCTACATGCTTGTTTTTGGCAAGGCTTGCCATATCCCCGTAGAGTTAGAGCATAAGGCCTATTAGGCGATTAAGAATCTAAATATGGATGACGATTAATCGGTGAAAGAAGGATGGCTCGATTGAGCGAGTTAGATGAGTTTCGCTTTCAAGCTTACGATTGTTCGGCGAAATATAAGGAAAAGACCAAAATGCTTCATGATAAGTTGATCAAACCTCGTATTTTCGACGTAGGTGATGAGGTCCTTTTCTATAATACTCGCCTCCATTTATTTCAAGGCAAACTTAAGTCAAGGTGGTCTGGACCATATACGGTATTGCGAGTTTTAGACTCGGGGAGCCATCGAGGTAACACATCCGAAGCGCGAACGTTCATCACGAACGGCTGCGTCTAAAAAGTATAAGAAGTTACCATTCGATGAGGCTCTCGAAATTGTGCATTTGACTGATCCTTTAGTCTTGATAAATCGTTTACGAGTTTTAGTCGAGCCAACGACGTTAAACAAAAGCGCTACCGGAGGCGACCCGTTAAATAATAATAATTTGGATAAGACTAGTCTTGATGAAATGTAGAATCTGTGGAAAGTATGATCATAATGAAAGGTGAACACAAAGCACAACCAAGTCTCGAGATGAAGGTTTGAATGTCATTAAACAGGGAACGATTAGGTGGTTATCCGAAAATCCCGAGGAGAATACTGAGAGAAAATTCAAACACTACATTTCTAGGACTTAGGTTGTTAGAACAATTTGAAAGAACCCTTGAGAATCTGGGTATAAAAGGTTCACTACATTTTATGATTTAGTCTGTTTCCAATTTGAATTGATGCCTTGACTATGATATGTATATGCTCTATATGATATGTATGCACATATTGCCTATCGAATTTTCTACGACGTGATGGGGGCCATTTCCTTATTATTCCCATATCCCTATTCGATGTCTTGGCATGAGGACCATGTCCCGTGTTTTCTTTGTTTTGGTTTTGTATAGGGATTCGGTCGTGCTTTCATGGTTTATTACGGGATTCGGTAGCACCTTTCTCGCCAGGTTTATAAGCTAAGTCTTCCTCTCTATCTCATTCACACGCTTGGGACATTGCAAGTTCGTAAGTGGGGGTAGAGTCGAGGTTGGTCTAAGAATGGCATTAAGTATTTATTTTGTATCGAGAAAATCCCTTAGTTTTTGATTTTTTTCGAGCATTATTTAGTTTATTAAAATAAATTGTATAAGGTATATATTTCATGGATTTGATGATGTAATGATCGATTTGGATGTATATAACCAAAGTGAACCGTAAGTTCATTTTAACCCCAAATTTATTTGTGTAACATGAATTCATTGTTCACGTAAGCCTTTGATATTGAAGCGAAAATTTTAAAATCAGTATCCATTCGAAGATCCTAGTGGTTATTCTAGAGATAATTGCGAAGAACTTAGTACCTAATTTTTGAACGTGTCTTGTGTGAATATCTCAAGGTTTGAATGTGATAGAAAGGATATAAGTTAAGTGGAATGAAAAGAAAAATACCAAATTAAGATGAACTATATATATGTCGGTTGTAGCTACCAATGATTTGAGTGCGATGAGGCGTTATCACGAAACGTCCTATATCACTATAAGGTTTAAAAGCTCCCGATCGCTGATGATAGTAGTCCATTAAGGGTGTTATCACGAAACATCCTATTGCTTTGGGAATGAAGGCATATGCTACACATGTGAAATTTAGTCCAGGGTGTTATCACGAAACATCCTATTGCCGGGAATGAATTAAGCATGGTTGAAAACTTAGTTATCTTCCGACTATCCCCAGTATAAATCGAATGATATGCTTTAGGGATTATCCTAATAAGTACACGGAAGGACTTTGTGTGGAAATGTTACGCTATACCTAGGAAAGTCATTAGGATCGTATGCGAATGGATATTTGTGCGTTTGCTTGAATTATTCAAGAGAGGATAGTGGAAATTGAAATGGCTTGTCACACACGCACTCATTATACATTTATATTGAGGTTAACGTGTGGTTATGATTCAATGGTTTCATCATCCAGTTGTCCCTTACATCTTATCTCTTCATGAATTTTTCCTCATTCATTTTATTTTATCGCATGTTTTGCTTTAGGGACGACCAAAAGCTAAGTGGGGGGTTGTGATGACGGAAAAATTCATAGTTATTTTTATAACTTTTACCCGCTTTCGATATCATTTTGAGCATTTTTATATCATTTCAAGTCATTAATTCCTTAGATTCATCCAAATATGTTAATAGTAGTTATTATGTAAAATATCGTATTTTTATCGTGTTTTTATAAGTTTTGTACCGGTTTAGTAACCGGAGTGTAAATGTCGGATTTACGTTTGGTATTTTGGTGGTTTATTGCGAATTATAGGTTGACCAAAATCCCGAGTAATGACACGCGTTTGAGGCCTAAAAGAGGTATTTTTAGGGATATAAGAGTATGCTACTAACTTAAGTGGTCAAGTGGCTCAGTGGTTAGTGGTACCACTAACGAATTATATCTTCGACGAACAAATGGCTCATTAAAACGGCATTTTCTGAAGAAGTGTCCTTAATGAAAGTTGTAGATCTTTTCAAGAGCTTTCCAACGCACTTTGCATCACGTCAATCGGATGTCTACAACTCAAGATATGGCCATTTTACTGAATCTGCGATACCGTATGATTTAATTTTGACAATACGGATCAAGATTTTTGACCCGGATCGATCCTAGATGTTCCCGGATCGATCCGGCTGTTCTAATGATGAAAATGAACGTGTTGTTCATCTTCTTTATCAGCCATATACATTCATATACATTCATATACATACATACACATATCTCCTATATATACTACCCCAAAATCCATCAAAAATCTTGGCTAATTCACCTCTCTTCTCCAACCTCTCTTCTCCAACCTCTCTTTTTCTTCTTCCCCCTCATCTTCTCCATCGTCCATGATCATCATCCATGATCATCAAGCTTTTATTTTTTTTTTTGTGATATAATTAGATCCATATATATATATATATATATATATATATATATATATATATATCCTTATATATATATCTATTCTTAGTTTTTCTCCTTTTGATCTTCTCCATCTTTTTATTTCTTCATCACCATCATCTTCATCACCATCTCTTTTGGGGCTATATATATATATAGATATATGTATATGTCTATGTATGTATATATATATGTATATGTTTTTATATAAATTAGTTAAAATATCGTTGTAATGGGATAATTATCAATAGATTAATGTTTTCGAGCTTTTATTTACTTTTACGCACTTATAACTATATATATATATATATATATATATATATATATATATATATATATTTACTTTACGCATTTACTTACGTATTTACTTACGCACTTATATATATATATATATATATATATATATATATATATATATATATATATATATATATATATATATATATATACGCATTTACTTACGTATTTACTTACTTACTTATATATATATATATATATATATATATATATATATATATATATATATATATATTTTACTTTTATGCACTTATATATATCTATCTATCTATGTAACAACTATAAGCACTTATTTACTGCTTTTCATATGATGTTGAATTCGCTTTTACTTACTCGTCTTTAGTACAATTTCCTTTAATCATTCCGTTGTATATCACCATCATGAGTAACTAAATTTGTGTATAGTCGAATTATGTAAAATCGAGTGAAACGCATACAAAGAGGATTGAACGGGAGTTGTGCAGCGCGTAATTTTATGTTTTAATAATTAATCCACGTCCTAAAACTTATTTTAAACGTCTTTGAATTAGATTGATCAACTAGTTCACTGCCACACACATCGAACCTATAGATGTATTTTGCGGTGAGATGTGGGATAAGGGGTTTTGGGATCGTTAAGCGTAGATTCGGCCTAGTTGTTAGGACCGTTTCCAATCTGAGGTTTGTCATCGTTGTTCGAGCGACTCTAAGAGCGTAATCATGTTAGGTTAATCGGTTTTCTAAAGGGAAAATTAATTAACTTCACATAGGGTGTTGAGTGAGAGTTGTTCAGACCTTAACACCAGAATTAGGAGTTGGCACCCGTGGATGTCGTTAAATTACTGTGGAAAGGTAGGTTGGTTAAAACACGCTCCCTGTCAAGTCTTCTCTTAGGGGTAAAAGTAACTCGTTGGATCATAATTCGGCTATACCTTTTAATAACTAGAACTACAACCGTTAGTTAATCTTTACTTTTGTACTAGTGTAATATCTCCCTACCATAATCTTGACCTGAACTAAGTTCTACGTCGACTTTGGTACTTAAACATTATTCCCTGTGGATTCGACCTTGTTACCATTATACTACTGTTGACCCGATACTCTGTCGGTTAAAGTTAGCAGTTAGTTATTTTGCTATCAGTGGGACATTAGAACGTCTTGTCATAAATATTTTGAGATTGTGAAAAGGTGGATGAGTGGAAGATATGGACGGTTTAGATTAAGAAGGACCACGTCTTTTCTTGACATCTGTAGCTAGAAAATAGTGAATAGAGTAGGTACGGTGTATCAACAGCTGTATATGTTCAGTTTTGTCCTTGTGCTGAATTCAAAAACTCAGTTGTAAATACTACTTAGTTTTGTGAATTCCACTTTTCAGTTCTCAGCTTAGCAGTTTTTCTCCTGCAAAACAAAATAAGAAATTTTTGGTACCCATATCTGTTTGGGTCCTAGCTGATTAGCTTTTGATGGTACAACTTTATTTTTAACTTTATACCTCTCTTGATATTTTGACTGAGTAAAGTTTGCTTTCACAATTTTTTTCTGTTTTGCCTTAAAAGTTTTAGGTTTGTCCATTTTGTGAAACTGATGTGTTGGTCCATTCCAATCTTCATCAGTGGGAAATAATCTTCCTTTCCTCTGAGTCTCATATTCCATGAATGATCTACATTCTTAGATGAATATGACTTGAAGATTTTCTTCTTGATCTCGGATCGCTTTACCGTTTTCGACTATCCGAGTCTTTCTCAGAAAATCTGTTGGCTGGTGAATTTTACCAACCGATTTTTCGCTTTTGTCGATTTGTGCGTTGGGCTATCTTTGAGTTTTTGTCGATTCTAATAAATTTATCGATTTTACGAGTTTCGACTTTTGAGTAGTCACAAATTTTATTGCAACTGATCTTGGTCTGAACTTAGAATTATACTGATTATCAAACCCTAAACCAGATCTATCTCCAAATTGTTTTCCTGGTTTGAATTGAACTCTGGAAATTGGATCAACTGATGATTCATTGATGTTTATAACTTTTGTTAGTTCATCAGTTGGTCGAATTACATTGGTTCCATTATTAGTTTTGACTAGATTGATTTCAGCATTCAATCTTGAAATTTCAGTTTTCAATAACTTTTTCTCCTTTTTGACATTCTCATAATTCTTTTGAGTTGCCTCTAATTTCTCTATGAGTATGTCCAAGGTTTTATTGAAATCATCATTTCTTTGATTGTTCATGGTAGTGTGAGTGCTGGATGTAGATGCGATTACCTCCTGATTTTTTATAGGTAGATCTTCTGTCGAGGAGTCATCATCAATTTGGACTTGTTTTCCTTTATCAACACTTTTGCCTGTAGCTCTAGCATGATATGATTTTTCATCACTTTCACCTCCATGACTTGTAGATAGAGTCTCATCAATATCTTTGGCTTTTACACTGGATAGATCTTTGGTCAGTTCTTCTTCTATATAATTAGTTACTCGCAGTAACTCTCTTTCTGCTTCTTCTGAAAGATCGCTTAGGGATGGAAATCCTCTGGATTCATCGTCATTATTCGCATTAAGCTCAATGTCTTCATCAAGACTGAAATGAGGCTCTGGATTTGTGTGAGAGCTTGTAGTACTGAATCTTTCAAATACTTGATCCTGGAAATCATAGACAACATTTTGCAAGTAGTCAGTCAAGGGGTTATTTAGCCAATTTCTAATTTTAGATGTATCCATTGAAATGAAGTACAGTAAGGATTGTCAACAACTGGTTTATAACTTAAGCAATAACAACTCGGATTTCCTCCAGAAGGAAGAACTTGCTCCGATACCAATTGTTGGTATCGGAAATAACTGATGCACAGTTCTGGATCTCTTCGTAATAGAAACACTGCTCCGATACCAATTGTTGGTCCCTTGGAAAGGCTAACACAAGTTTACATGGGGGGGGTGAATAAAATTGTCACCAAAACTTTTACCAACCGAAAAAGCCCGGAGGCGAATTTACTGTCAAACTCAAACGATACTCACTTCGGTTTTGTTCTCGCACGAAACTTGTGCGGAGTTCACTTAACTCAATCGAGTATAAGTCAATCTTGACTTATATTTGGTTTTGTTAACAGCGTGGATATAAAATAGCCTTTAACAACTAGTTAACTTAGTTTCGGAGTGAAAACCACATAAATATAACTATAATAAACTAAATGAATGCGTAAAGTAAATAGACAAGATTTATAGAGGTTCCGGGTGGTGTAATCCTCACAATCTCTCTCTTCCCTGTGATGCGGGAGGAAAATTCCACTAGAACTTCTTTGAGATGGCCCGGTTACAAAAAGTTCTAAACGATAATACTTGACTAATCCACTACTTCACTATCTAAACACTTGTCGAGCAGTAAGATTGTCGCTTCTTCAACTGCTTGAACCACTCGGTCCTGGAGGTAGAATTGCCTCTTCACCACTTCATCACAAACACAGTCTTCCCGATCGCACTCAACCGCCCTTCACACCTTCTTGGTGTTTCACAGTCTAGACCTTTGATAAAATCAAAGTTGAGACTTTGAATCAATAACTATGATTCAACTGTGATTTGAGCTTTTCTTCTAGATGGTTAAATTAAGCACGGCTCTGTATTTCTTCAAACGAGTGAACTTGATTAAGCTTGAATGCACTTTGAACACTTGAAGAAATTTCTCGATCTTGCGATAAAGTGCTTAGCAGGTATTCTTTTGAATTTGGCTTTCCCCCTTAATTAAATTTTCCACATACACACACCCCCTTGTTGACGTTGTAGAGGTGGTCTATTTAAAGGGGTTCATTCAACGTTCATCCTGCTCGAATCTTGCAACGGCTATATTTTATGACCGTTCTGATTTGTCAGTAGTTCATCCAATAAAATCACTTCCTTTGTAACGTTCGACTGTACGATCAGTTTGTTGGATGGCTAACTTATAAAACTGAGTTTCCTTATCAGTTTCAATACTGAGTTTATCACTTGTCAGTTTCTTGACTGACTTGGAGCATTAACTGTGATTTTACTCTTCTTCAAATATCAGTACTCCAGTTTTCATCTGATTATAATTGACTTAATCAGAGTACACCATGACTCATTATCATCTAAGAATTCATTGTCCTTATGATTCTTAGGTCTTCATACAAGATCTATAAAGTCGATTCAGTCACCACAATCTTGCACTCGAAGTCTAACTTTCTGATCTCGACTTGGTCTTCATAACTGAATTTGAGCCCTCAGTTCTTCAATCTTCAATAACTGAGTCTGTGACCCTCAGTTCTTCAATCTTCTTAGATAAGCCAACCGAGTCTGTAACTCTCAGCGAACTTATATTCTTGATTTTTACATTGGTGTGTTTTATTGTTCAGTTTCTCTAAATCTCAGTTTCTTGATTTCTCGATTCGACCTAGAACTATTACAGTGCTTGTCTGATTTAACTTATACAAATATCAGACTCTAATAAATCCTACACATTGATATCTAGACATCTTTTTTTTTGCACTATAACAAATAGTTATGACACTTCATCAATGGGGTTTAGAACAATAATTGAATAAACGATGAATCATCATCAAAACATAAATTTTATTTCCAATGAGATCTCATGTGCCTTTTGTAAACAAACTAAGATCATTATTAACCTGTTCATAGCCATTGAGAAGTTGTTGAGTCAACTGTTCATTCCACTGTCTACTTGCACGTCTAAGTCCATAAATAGATCTATTTGATTTACATACCATTCCATTAGTAGACAACCCTGGAGGTTGATTCATGTAGACATCTTCATTTAAATCACAACGTAGGGAAATATTATTTACATCTATTTGGTGTAGGTGCCATTCTTTAATGTCAGCTCATGCTATGAACAATCTGATAGTTTCTGCTTTGCAACTAGTGCGAGGGTTTCAAGAAAATCTATTCTTTATGTTTGTGTTACCTTTTTGACACCAGCCTTGCCCTGTATCTCTCAATGGTGTCATCTGATTTTCTTTTGATTTTGTATACCCATTGTTGGATCGAGAACACACAATAAATACTACAAGGGAGGGTGAATAGAGTATTATGACCTTTTAAAAATTCTTTAACCACTTGCAAAAATACATATGCAGAATAGAACAAACAGAGTGGTTAATTACAACATCAGAGTATACTTAACTTAGTTCAGTTAACGAACCTAGGCGGAAGATCTAGTTTCGATTAACCATATGAACCTAAGTTAACTTCATTTGATATGTTTCAAAACAGTTTGAAAACTACTGCAGAATACTTAAACAAGTTAGGAGCAGATTTGCGAGTGTTTCAACACTTCAAAGAGATTTGAACACTTGCCTAAAAAGAGACTAGCAAACTTGCAGATTTACATTTTAAGGTGTTATCTTAAAACATGCAACTTCTAAGGTGTCCAAGTAACAACAGAATCGCAAATTCAGCTTTATCTTGTTTAAAGCCTAAGCATGCAATTCTAAGGTGTGCTTTTAACTACCTAAAGCACATATGTGTGATCTACTGTAGATCACAACACACATAAGAGATTTCATTGGATGTCACTTGAGTCTTATACAAAATACAAAAACAAAGAGGAAAAACAACACTTTTATTGTTAAAGTGTTACTAACCGGATAACCAAATTAGTGTTAGTCTTAACAGTAAGATGTCTTAAATTCTTAGTAACAACACTTAACAGATTTCTACAAGACACACTCATCAAAGGAGTACTTACGAAGAATCACTGCCCGGATTCTCAAACCCGAATTTAGCTCCGTGAATTCGTAGAACCCGATCCAAATCCGTGAACCAAAGATACCAAAGAGGACCGAATCAATCTGCCGAACCACAACTTCAAGTTATTGTGCCTTGTTATCGCTTCCTCAATAACAAGTGGAGAACACCTCTATGCTTCAACAAACACTCACTAAAGGTTTCTTTAGAGCTACACTTTACACTCACACATCACCTTTCTTTTAACACTCAAGAAACAAATAGTTTACAGGAATACAAGTGTTGAAAGAAAATGAAATTGAGACTTAGTGATGAAGTTGACTGAGAGGGCTGTTCTACTTTGACAAGTGATATGGCTGGGGTATATATAGGAGGCGCCCTAGCTGTTTGCAATGAAGCTTTTGTCTTTTAGCTTTTGCATTCAGCTTTACAGAAAAGACTTATGCATCCAACGGCTCTTTTAGCTTGTACCTATCTGCACATCCTACGGCTATAAAAAAAGGAGTTGTCCTAAGAGAAAGAGTAATTGGTGTCTGCACACTTAAACAAACAAATCAAATTTGTGGATGAAAAATAAAATGGGTGCAGTTGTACTTAGTAGAGAACGGTCAAATAGCATAGGTAAAAACAAAACACATTTATCAAGGCAGTTCACATGGGAGAGAGAAAATAATACAACACATTGTTATGGATCCAAAACATTAGAACACAAAATAGGCCTAAAATAAATCTAATAAAAGTGTACTATATAACTGATGTATATATCAGGGAAAATAGATCAAAATACATATCTATATATTTACTGTTTGCATAGCATAGACCATATACAAAATAACAAACATACAGATACACAACATGCTAATATGCAAACGATTTAGGAACATGGCTGAAGACATAAAGCATGCGATATGGCATACATTTTCGGATAAAAAGATATAACAAATATAGTATATATATTTCTAATAACAAGTTTCACACACACACATATATCAAGTAGACATACATGTCACATATATATATTCAGATTTAATCATGCATCAAACTAGATGTCACACAAAGGACTCAAATTATCACAGATAAATGCACATGAAAGATTGACTAATTTTGACCACAGAGAGATTTGACAGAAACAATTGCGCAGCATGCAATATCCAATATAATAACTCTAAATATATATTATCATATTTCAGAGGTTAATTGCAGATATGAGGCATGCAAAAGATGATTTAAGAAAGTATAAAGACAAGCATTAATTTAACAGACTCGGATTAACTTAAAAGATTAAGTCTTTTGAAGGAGAGGTCTAGATTTAGACCATATTAACACGGATTAAGCATATTATAACATATAGGAGACAAAAATAAGAGCAGCATACATTGATTAGAGCATTTATCAGATCTTCAAGATTTCATAGAAATAGATGAGGTAGAAACTCAACAAAACTTAAGGTAAATGAAGACTTCCCTGATTTAGTAGATTCACAGGCTGAGTATTTTTGATTGATGTTGAAAGAACATCATAGGCCTCAGATTTTGTCCTTCATTGTCCTCAGCAAAGTCATTTTCAGTACTACATCTACCTTCATGGGTTGTTGCTCCCTTTTGCAGGCATGTGCCATCTCCAGAGTTGCAGAGGTGTAGCAGAGAGACAAAAGCACAAAGCTTTTCTTCAGAAAAACGTTTTAGAGCCATTTCAGGTGTGAGAGAGGAGCAAAGAACGGAAAGGTTCTTCCTTTTGGACTCAGAAAGAGGAATGAGGCATTTTGGTTCACATAGCAAGGAAGATTTTCCAGAGAAGTGTTGAAGAATGGGAAATTTCTTCAGTAAAGGAAAATGAAAGAGATGTTTGAGAGCGGATGTAACGAGAAGGGGGGAGTGACCACAATGGTACTCCCCATTACACTCCCATTTTATCTTATTTTTCGTTCCAAATTCACTTTTTCAACACCCTATAAAACAACAAACTTCAATAACACTCCCTATTACAATTCCTCAAAATTATTTTTTTTTCACATCTCAAATAACTAATTTAACTACAACACATTTTCCTTCTTTTTTAAAATTTTTTTTATACAAAAATCGAAATGAAATATTTTATACTTGCAAAATTGAGATTTTTATGTCGTATCTTTGTCAAAAAAGTGGCGTATACATTTACAAAGTGAATCATATTTCTTGTTTTATTTTTTAATTTTTCTTATAGTCGAATGTTATCAATATTTTGGCCATTTAACAATTTAAAATTTATGCTTCTCAAGTAGGTAATTGCCCATGAATTAAACAATTGTCGTGGCCTTTTTTTTGGTGAACAATGAAATGATTCACACCCTTTTGTTGAAAACCTGCCACTGAAGAGAGATAAAAATAACACTATTCATATTAACAGAGACCCCAAATTTGGAGGGAGTCTTAACTTAATTTAGGGATGGGGAAGGTAATTGGGTGCCACTGTGATGATAAGGCTCGGGTGTCCTCCCTATATGATATTTAGGGAGAAGAAAAAAGTACCCACTGTGGTCACTCTAAGAATGATACAGAGCATTAAATGAGAGAGGGACGGTTTCACGAGTTTTGATAAGGAAAGAGGCAGCTTCCTAGAAGCTTCTCGGGTAGTGGGGCGGCAGAATTATTTTGTTGAAATAGAGAAAAAGGGTTTAGATATATAAGATATATATTAGGGTGAAGGTTGGGCCATTGGGCTTAGGCTGTTAGGTCTGGAATTGAATATAGGTTGGGCTACAAAATATAAAGGGCAATGTAAGTGGAAGGACTGAGAATAAAGTTTTCAAAGGGCCGAACATAAACCCAAAATATACAAATATATCTTATCTAATAAACCTTATATATATAATATACTAGTGATGGTTGCCACACTGCATGCACACAAGAATCTACTTTAACTATCATTGTTGATTGGTGAGGTAGTCCATAAGAAGAAGTTGAAGTTATGCATGAAACAATGGGGGGAGAAGCCTGAAAAGTCTTTGAAGATGAAGGAGACATTTTTAACTATGTTACATAATAAAGGCCTAAGGGTGCCAAACAGTGCCTTCTAACATAATAAGTTGATGTTTTGTTATGGGCCACAATTCAAGCTAGTTTATGTGTTGCCCAGCAAAAAGAAACATAGTAGCAAAGCCATATTGCTAAACTATTACAATCATACAACGAAGTAATGGTTTACAATATTAAAACCAAAGATATATGTATGCCTTTAGTACAAGAAAGAGAGGAGCAAATAGTTATTGTCGCGATAAGTAGATACGATAATATTACAAAATACGATTAACTCTTAATCTTTTCTTGACATTACCGACACATCAGTGCATTTTCTCGGGCTTCTTTCCTTTCTTGACAGGGCTCTCGGTTGGTTTTTTGTGCTCATCTACAGCTTGTGTTCAGATCGGTAGCTTCCATGCAATGCAAGATCTCTTCACTTGTTTTCTACCTTAGCGACATGGACATGAAGTCAAGGTTTCTTTTGGCTAGTGGAGTTGATTGTTCACTCTGTTGGTTTCCATCATGCCTTCAATCTCTGTCACTATTATTTTTTACATCAATTGTCAAGAACTGGCATCATCGTGAGTCAGTAGTTTCTTGTGGTGGTGCAGCAAGAATAAGTCGCTTGTACCAAGATCAGGTTTAATAGCATCCACAGGGTATGTTTTGACAAAGAAGATATCGAATCCCCGACCAAATACCTAAAGGTGTGCACATCGTATTTCTTAATGAAAGAGACAACTTGAAGCTTATCCAATGTCATGCGTGAAGGTCATCCTCTACACCCCAAATGGCATAGAAAATACCCAGATTCGTAAAACAAATTAAGATAAACTCTAAGCACAAATTGTAGTTATGTGTAATACTCTATTTAATATACTTACAAATTCATGCGAGTCTCTCGAGAGTTGTGTTATGGTGATTCCAAATCAAGTTTTCAACGTCTGGAGAGGTCAACCACAATAGTAAAGATTTTTCTTCTCCCGTAAGTTCCACGAGTACACGGCACCTATATAAACGACATTTGAAGAAGAATGTAAGTACACTATAAAAGTACAACCATTTCATAAGACAATTAATATGAGAAGGAGAGTGTATACATACTTGAAGTCAACGCTCTCATTTCACCACAAGATGAACACCGAAGGAACCAATCAAGACTAATTTTCATTTTTTTTTCTTACAGCTTCCACAATTAATGAGGTAGTATTTCTTTATGGACGGTGTGAAGTGTAGTTGGCCAACAACCCAAGCAAGATGGACTCAGAATGTACAAGACTTGAGAGTAAAGTAGGATCATTTTTGGATGTAATGGTAGAAAGTATTATATGAATATTACCTTCAAAAGCGTGGCAACTGTTGTTGGTACATCAATTGTGTTGTCTGCAGTAGGAGGTGGCAACAACAGTTGAGTATTTTTGTATGCTTTGTAACGGACCAACTGTGTGACCTCAGCTTTGTTGTTATTGTACCTGTGCAGAAAGTTAAAAGTAGACATATAGAAAAATTTATAATTTGAAGGAATAAGAAAGTTCATAAGATAATGTTTGTTTTACCATTCCTTCAGTGAAGGGTTGTCATTCAACGGAGGATCGATCAAGAAGTACGAGTACCATCTAGTAGGAAGTGAAAGGCCTGCATATAGAACGATAACTGGAAGGTAAAGTAATCAGAAATATTTAAGTCAGGTATATCTTTCATTGAAGCGAGAAAACATGAGGCCAATACCATTGAACGTCGTTACCTTCATATTGGTTGCAATGATTACAGGCGTGTCACTTATGTTGTTTGCTATGACATTCCCTTCCACGTCTCCAAATGAATTCCATAGTGTTAGAATGATTGGAACCTTGCTGCAAATGCGACAGATGAAATGTATTACAAAGGACTGAAAACTGAAAGGTGATAACCAAACCTGGACATACCTCACATCTATGAGCACAATTTCTCGCTTGCTTGAATCAACGGTAACTTGTTTTCTTGCAAAGGCATGTATAGCCACCCCTTCACATCCAGTAAAAAAGACATGTGTTTTTAGGGTCGTGAAGGTTTAAGATAAAACAATGAACAAAATAAGTACAACAACTTACGGAATCCCACATCTTTATCAAAGATGTCAAGCGAAATTGTTGAATGCGCATAAATTGTACGAGAACGATAGTGCTGGTATGACAGGTTCATCAACCAGCTCAACTAGAATGTCATTGGTGATAATCCATGAAAAAGGATATGGCCCCACTTTGAAGAAAGAGTAAGCATGAGTCAAAGCAGCATTTGAAATCATATAACGCTTGAAAGGCTGTAGGGATGTTGAGAAGTATCGAATGTCATTTTCATAAACAATTCCAGAGACTTTGGTTCCCTATAAATCGAGAAGAAAAAATGCAGCACTGTTAAGATATTTATATGTATATATCTAGAAAGAGTAGTAAATGTAGATAATCTAACATGAAAGACAAGAGATATTATATGCTAGAACTCACATGTTCATCAACCATCAAGTAACGCTTGTATGTTTTGGGTTGTCCACCGCGCTTGCCAGAGTTTACATCAGACCTGTGACTTTCTACGACCTGAACGATGATCGCCCATAGCCCTCGAAGTTTCGATCGATGTCGAAACGCATTTGACAATTTCCTATTTGATACCAATGCCATTGCTGCCTGACATAAATGTAAGAATTTAATATTTCACAGCAATAGAAAGAAGAAGCTGCAAGCAAAGAGAAACAAGTAAAGAAGTAATATTTATACGTAAAACTAAAATAAATGAAGACCAAACAGGACATAGGTAAAGTTCTAGTCCATTTGAAATTATCTCTCGACTAATAAGATTTGTTTACGAGACATCATAAGTCGACAAATATGATGCATGTAAACATACTAATCTAGAATAAGGTCAAAATATCTTACAGCTTGTTAGTTATTTAAAAACTTCCTTGTACACAATGTTTTTAGTCATGCTCATTGAAAGTCATCACCTAAATTGTTCTTTATAAGAACCTTAACTAGTGATGATGATCTTGCATGAGATAAAGCAACATACAACTGACCATGTGAGAAGACTGGTTCTCTAAGGTAGACACCAACGTTGTCGAGTGTTTGTCCTTGTGCCTTATTTATAGTCATATCAAAGCACAAACGTATGGGAAATTGGACACGTTTGTAAGGAACTGGATAACATTCATCGTTTGTGGGTTGAAGAGGGATTCTGTGTAAGAAAACTTTCTTTCCAGTAAATTCTCCTAAAGAAATTTCAGCCTCCATTACATTTCTTCTGAGAGCTGTACATATTAGATGGGTGCCGTTACAAAGGCCTTCCGATGGATCTAAATTCCTTAGCAAGATGATGGGAGTGTTTTCTTTAAGAAATAGTCTATGTGGAGGTAGACCGTTGGATGAAAGATTATTCAAAGTATATCTATGTATTGGTCATTGGACTTATTTCTTAGTTTTGATGATGAGTGCCATACTAGTCATTATAGTGCAAAGGCAAAAAGATGTCTAGATAAAATGTATAGGTTTATTAGAGTTTGATTCATAAATAGGTTTGATCAAACAAGCATCAGTAAAAGGTCACGATCGCTTATCACCAGATCGGTCTCAGGTCGATGAGGTAGATAGGTCGATGAGACTGTCTCGAACTCTGGCCAAGATCAAGATCAAGATCAAGGTGAGGGTTCAAACTCGCTTAATGAAGGCTAAGGGATCAAACTTAGTAGTTAAAGTCAAGGATATGGAATCGAATTTTAGGCAAGTCTGTGATGACCTAAACTCGATTACATATACCTTGTGTAGTATGTCTAAGTTCCATAAGTTGGATTATGTTTGGAACTTAGTTATATTTAAAATGATGTAATCTAACTTCACAAATAAAAGTTGGATAAAAGGAATCAGCTGCATTATATTTTACAGACAAAAATATGATGTTCAGCAGACTGATTGGTATTACAGCAGACTGATGAACCTGCTGATATATACCTCGATTAATTCAAGATTATTGAAAGTTACATGGATAAGAATGTACCAACTACCTCTCGACTTATCAAGCAAATCAAAGGGCCGACATTAAAAAGACGTTAGGATGATCCATATTTTTATCCATTGATACAAGTCAAAGGGTGGACAGATCAGATCACAAAAAGTAATCCCGACAAAGGTCACCCCCATGAATAGTGACATGAATGCAAGCAAATGGGACAAATACAAGGAACGGTCACATTTGAATTTCAAATGCAAGTCACATGCATTCCTACCTATAAATAAAAGACTTTCAACTCAACAAAAGAGATGAATTTTGGGATAAACTTTAAGTGACAATACTGAAATAAAAACACCTGCCGAACTTACTCGAGCTTAAGGTCACCGATCTAGCTATTTTCTTCAAGTGCATTCTGTGTTCAAGCCGCATCAAGCATACACACTTGAAGACTGCAAGTCACTGATTATATCATCCTAATCAAGTCGCCAGAATCAAATCATTTATTTGATTCATTCTTTATTTTATAAAGAACTCACCAAGACAAAGAAGCATCCGTTGTGTGAAAGATCGTTGGTTTGTGGTGAGCTGTGAAGAGGCAATTCTACCTTCAAGGACCAAAGGAAGACTCAGAGCAAAGAATCCTACCTGCTCCTGCCAGCCAGGAAGCCATAGTTATTGGTGAAGGACAAGCAACCTAGGATTCTTTGTAACAGATAACTCAAAGATCACTAGTGAATTTCCTCCAACATCACAGAGAAGAGTGGACGACAGATTACATCACCTCGAACCACTATAAAAATCTCTCTATTTACTTATCGCACTTAAATTCTCGCATTTAGTTTTTATCCATATCAACTCAATAATCTAGCAAATCAAAATCACACATTTGCACTAATGAGTATCCAATACTTAGTATCATATTTAACAACAAGTAATAAGGCTTAATTTTGATACTATTCCACGCACAAATTCAAAGACATCAACTATCGTGAGACTCATCGCTTATCGCCACTCATCAAGTCTCAAAGAGACTCTCAAGCATCGCAGATCACTGGTTGCAGAATTTGTTAACTCCAAAGTTTTAAGTGTTAAGTTTATTCACCCCCTCTAAACTTAACCAAAGCCTTTTCAAGGGACCAACAATTGGTATCGGAGCAAAGGCTTCCGCTCAAGGAATCCTACTTGTTGTGCTTGTGAAAATTCTTTAAAACTTTCTTTCAAGTTACCGATTTTCAAGACTTGCATCATGGACAACACACACGTATGCTAGAACTATGTTGATGTGTTCTCTTGATAGATTTGATGAGTATAAACGCTCGAATGCAGTGCATATCTTGTCGCTACCCATGATGAGATGATGGATGTACTAATCAAGGACCACCTGAGATTACAAAGGCAAGAATAAGTGGTGATGAATCGAGTACATTCCTAAACCAAAAAGAGAATGGAATGCGTAAGATGTAAAAGAGCAAACCTCAACAACATTGCTATTGATATCATTTACGTAACCTTGATAGCAATATGTACATGAAGGTCAAAGATTGCAAGACTCGCAAAGGAACTTTGGGACAAGATTCACTTGATCTCGTGAAGGCACCGATGCAATAAAGAAGAACAAAATCAGCAGTGGCTGTAAAAGGTTTCAAAAGTTCAAGATGTCGCTAAATGAAACCATTGAGCAAATGGAATCAAGATTCAATGCTATATATCGATGAACTTACCTCGCCGAGTGTAAGTTATTCAAAGGAGGAAATAAACACCAAAATCTTGGAAGCTATACCTGCAAGAGATGTTTGGAAAATGAAGGTAATCGCAATTGAAGAAATGAGGAAGTTGCATGAAGAAGATACCTTCAAATTGTTTTCGATCTCAAGGCTTATGAATTTAGCAAGAAGCTTGTACCGAGATCGAAAAGGAAGAGCCAAAACCATCGCATTGGTCGCTTCACATCATGAAGAAGCATCGGAGGACAGATGATATGCTTGATGAGATGCAAGAGCAGATTGCCCTACCGAGCAAGAAAATCGAATGATGAAGACCGGAAAGGCCCCTACAAGAAATTTCACAAAGAGGCCTACTGAAAGAAGGAAAGAAGAACCAAAGAAAGACAATGACTATCTATGCTTTCATTGCAAGAAACTGTGACACTTCAGACTGACCGTCCCGAGTTGAAACAAGGCAAGGAACCTCGATTATCTTTGCTTCAACCGCAAGAAGCCTCGACATTTTAGACTGATTGTCCGCACTCATCAAGACCAAGAGTCAACAGAGAAGACATGGCAAGAAGGCTATGGTTGGCTCAAGATGAATCAGATATGAAGTGGAATCAAAAAGGAAATGAATCGGATGACACAAAGACTCAAGTTGTCGATATGGAGGATTATGCTTTGATGGCCAATATGGATGAAACCGAGGAGGTATACAACACTCAGATCTATAAACACTCCTCGCTGGAAGTGATTGTGAATCAACTTGTGGTTCAAATCCTAGAAATTCGACAACAATGAGACTTTGGATGCCATCCTTAATCAACCGAGGATAATACAATCAAGTTATGAGGTTGTGAAGGCCAAAAAGAAGCTCTTGAATTGGAAGTTGGAAGATTGAAAGTCTGAATTAAGAGTTCTCAAAGGTAAGGAAAAGGATGTTGACAGAATCAAAGATAAGTCTCATTTTGAATATCCAAAGCAGCCTTCGAATCACCGAACCATCTTGTTCTCACCGCATACAAATCTGAAAGCCTTATGGTGATAGAACAGGCTTGGATTTGGAACTCAAAGAATCTAACAAGAGTGGATCCAGAAGGTCATCAACCTAGTTCCGCACTGGTCCTAAGTTTGTACCGCACTAGATCCAACTCCCAGTAAGGTTGTCAAGCAAAGAAACTAAAATGAGAATGCTTCAAGGAAGCAAAATCGTAAGACTAAGAAGTCAACACCCTAATAAAATGAATAAATCTAAAAATAGGATCATGTGCCTTCTAAGTCTCGCCGATAGCGCACTACTACTAAGTCTGGCCTGACCACGTATGGGAAAGAAACAGAATATTCCAAGGATAAGAATCCTAAATCCAAAAATGTTGATCATTCAAGGGATACTTATCTCGTGGGGAAAGGTAGACTGCTCCTCACGATAATGATTGGAATATTCCTCGCATCTAATGCTAGAAACAAGAAGTATAACCATACTACTAGTGGTAAAACCTAGTAATAGAATCACAGAGAGACTTACACAAGACCTCAAAGAGACTCCATATTACAGTAATCGTTCCTAACAGACAAAGACACCTATGGTTATGCAAATGTTTCTAACAACAAGAATCATTTCAAACAACAATATAAACCAAAAGGCCGTAAAACATATGTGGTTCCTACACAACCCATCGTTAGAACTTATGGATGTGTGGAATACATGTATGAACCAAAGTATGAACCAAAGTATGACACATTTAGAGAAGACCTTATGGAAACATACCAAGGGTCATGCTTGCCATCGACCACTATGGACCCAAACAGTTTGGGTACCTAAAATGCATTAACTTTGTTTTGTAGGTGTCCGGTACTTTGACAAAGGGATGTTCCATACATACGACAAAGAATAAGCACTCGCCTATCAAACTTTGTGGCAAAAGATGGTCCAAGGGTGAATTTTGGCAACAAAAATACACCTGGTTATACAAGAGGATATGGCATACTTATCGAAAATGGACTTACAATCAAGAATGTTGCATATGTGGAGGATCGACTACAACTTGCCGAGCACCGACAATTCCGTGATATGGGATACAAGGTCACTTTTGACAAAAACAATTGTATTGTCATTAGTGAAAGAGGTGATCAAGTTGTACTTGCCGGGTAGAAGGCAAATGTAACATGTATGTTGTGGATTGGTCTACCGCAGCCTGCAACTCACTCGATTGTGCATACCAAATCAACTCAATTGGTTATGGCACAAGAAGTTAAATCACCTAAACTTTGATGATATTAATCAGTTGGTGAAGAAGAAGTTAGTGGTTGGTTTACCTGAGATCACATTCAAGAAGGATGCTATCTGTGATGCATGTCAGCAAGGTAAACAGATAAAGTCAAGTTTCAAATCAAAGACTAAACAATCAACTAATAGAGTGTTGGAGCTGATGCACATGGATCTTTTTGGACCAATAACTCCAACAAGTGTAACAGGAAAGAAGTATACCCTAGTGGTTGTGGATGATTACTCTAGATACACTTGGGTGATATTCATGAACAAGAAAAGTGAAACACTCCAAAGCATGCCTAATCTTTTGAAGAGATTACAAAATGAGAAAAGTTTAACTGTAATAAAGATAAGATCAGATCAGGGAACTGAATTTCTCAACAAAGTTATAAGAGAGTATTGTGAACAAAATGGTGTACTACATCAACTTGCTGCTGCTGGTACACCCCAGCAAAATGGGGTTGCTGAAAGAAGGAACATGACATTAAAAGAAGCAGGAAGAACAATGATTTGTGAAGCATTGCTACCTGAAAGATATTAATCAAGCAAGAATACAAAGATGCTATACACAAAACAGAACATCAAGAAACAAGAAGTCACCAAGACACCTTATGAAATCTGAATGGAAGGATACCTAACATATCCTATTTTCACCCATTTGGAAGCAAATGTTTTATTCTAAATCATAAAATTCATTTAAAAACATTCCAACCAAAATCAGATGAAGGAATCTTCTTAGGATATTATTCACATGCAGAGCATTCTGTGGTAATCAACAAAAGAACATCAAACATGAAGAAACAATCCATGTTGTGTTTGATGAACCTAAGTTTATCGGGTATAAAGATAAAGAGTGTGAACTCATTGAGAATCAACAAGTCACTGATCCAGATTGTGTTGAAGTTTTGGAAAGATTCAATGACTTGAAAATTTCTGATACTGCCCCTGCTGAGCACCCTGTTAATAATGTTACTGATGCAACAACTGAAGCAGTTCAAGGATCTCACGACTTCTGTAGAAGAAACTACAAAGCAGACCCTATCAAGATGATGTTCCCGAAAATCAAAATAACCAAAATCCACAATGGTTAAGGAATCACCCCGTGAACAAGTTATTGGCAATGTACAAAGAAGGTGTGAGGACTAAAGACAACCTGGAAGCTATGTTTACTTGTTTCCTATCTCAAATGGAACCTAAAGTTGTTGAAGAAGCAATTTCGATCCAGATTGGATAATTGCTATGCAAGAAGAATTAAATGAATTTGAAAGAAATCAAGTTTGGACACTAGTTGAAAGGCCAAGTCATGCAAATATCATTGGTACTAAATGGGTATACAGAATAAACTTGATGAATCTGGTACCATTGTAAGAAATAAGGCCGACTAGTTGCAAAAGGCTATTCTCAAGGTATGAATAGATTTTGATGAAACTTATGCACCTGCTGCAAGATTGGAAGCTATCGACTATTCTTGGCACATGCCGCATATAAGAACTTCAAAGTATATCAAATGGATGTCAAGAGTGCATTTTTGAATGGTATCCTAGAGGAGGAAGTGTATGTTCAAAGAACCTCCTGGATTTGAAGTTAAAGATCAAGAAGATAAAGTGTATAGACTCAACAAAGCACTTTATGGATTGAAACAAGCACCAAGAGCATGGTATGAGACTCTATCTCAATTCTTGGTGGACAATGGTTTTACTAAAGGCACCATTGATAAGACACTTTTCGTAATCGTTGAAGGGAACAAAGACTCACGGTGCAAATTTATGTGGATGACATAATATTTGGTTTCTCGAAATGATTTACTTTGTGAAAAGTTTGCAAATCTAATGAAGAGCAAATTCCAAATGAGTATGATGGGAGAAATGAATTACTTTTGGGATCTGCAAGTCAAACAAATGAAGGATGGAATCTTCATTCATCAAACCAAGTATACCAAAAGAGTTGTCAAGAAATTTGGTATGGAAAATAAAGACTAAAAATTCAACTCCTATGAGTACAAACATCGATTGATGAAGATAAAGAAGGCAAAGATGTTGATCGACTTTGTACGTATGATGATAGGCAATCGGTCAGATCTCATCGCCAAAGCAGACTGATATATCCTTTGTCAGAGGTGTTTGTGCAAGATTTCAATCTAAACCTAAAGAAAGTCATTTAGGTGCAAATAAAAGAGTTCTTAAGTATCTAAAAGAGACTTTGGGAGTAGGATATGGTATTCCAAGGAAGGAAGCTTCAAAGTAATATCCTACTCAGATTCGATTATGCTGATGCAAGATTGATGAAAAAGCACCTCAGAACTCCGCCGCTTAATGGGAAATAGACTGGTCTCCTGGTTTAGCAAGAAACAGACTCTATATCAACTTCCACTCACGGGCCGAGTATATAGTCGCTGAAGTTGTCAGGCACAAGTACTTTGGTTAAGACAACAATTAAGGGATTATGGAATTGAAGAAAGTGGAAATTCCAATCATGTGTGACAACACAAGTGCAATTGCAATCACGTAAAATCCTGCTTTGCACTCAAGAACCAAGCACATTGATGTGAGACATCACTTCATAAGAGATCATGTTGAAAAGAAAGATGTGGTGGTTCTATACATTCCTATCAAGATCAACTTGCTGATATTTTCACTAAACCACTTGATAGTGAAAGATTTGCCAAATTAAGGACTCGAACTTGGAATCATAAAGGTTGACTGATATTCAAAGAATGTAATCGAATTCACCAAGGGGATTAGTCTTTGCTATGTTGGGTGAGCTCACTTAGCGATTAGTCATTGGTATCAACAATTCCATGTACTTATATTTGAACAATTGAGCAAATGAGGTTGCCAAGGGATTGGTCTTTGTCATGTTGGGTGAGCTCACTTGATGATGATCACCATTGGTATTAAACTTCATCTTGTATTATCAATTGAACAAAACAAGGAGAAAACAAGGATCAAGAGAGTCACTTTGTCGCCAGAGTCATTGAAGCACATTATCGCTAGATCGCCGAGCCCACCTCGCCGAGGATACCTCGCCGAATGGAACGTTACTCACCAAAGTTATTAAAGTCAAAAAGCATATTGGCGGATATTTATTCTATCCATTATTACCACGCTTAAACCATCCAACGGTTACAAACGCATATGGAGAGTAATAGGCCACGTGTCAAGACATAATTTATTCAGGCTTTAATCATGGTTACCTCAATGTACGCGGCAAAGACAGCTTTCAACTACCCACCGCCTATATATTCAGGCTATCACACAAAGAGATCGCTACTTGCAAATCGCTTTATCATCGCGATCGCTTACATCGTGTGAACACAGATTTAAGATTCAATCTTCTTCATCTCATTCTTCTCATTAAAATGGCGGAAAAAGTTGATGTACAAATTGAATCAAGCCAAAGTGTTAGAGGTTTTGTTGAAGATGCAAACAGAATCGAATCGCCATTAACATTGGTCGAAGAATAAGGAGGTATGCCGGTCTGAAAAATGTGTTAAACATAAGATCGACACAATTTCTTATACAAATGTTGTCGGGCTTCGAGAAACATTCGATAAAGGAAGGAATCAAGCATTTAAGATCACTGAAATGGGCAAGAAATTGAAGTTTCCACCACCGAGAGGAAGTTTTTGGATTTGTTGAAGTGGTGGACGGCTCTATCAATCCCGAGGCAATGGGATTGGACAAATTGGCGCTTGTAGATCGACAAGACAGATGCAAATCAAATCCGCTCTGCATCAACCGCAAACATATTGGAAGTGAATATAGTCTCATCGAGCAAACTGATTGCTAAAAACATACTTGACCGGTTGAAGTATGGACACTCTATCAGACCCAAGATAGAGTTGATGATTATCATCTCAGAGGAGCATGAAGTTTGATCAATGGTTACTTCATTCATTATATGAAGAAAGTGGCCAAGGAAGATAAATTAGGAAGAGGGAAGTCCAAGGCACCGCCTTAGATTAATGGTCCAGATCACTGAATCATCTTGGAATCCTCGATGTAGCACTGTGGATATTAATCACCTGTATACAAGAAGGAAATTGATTATATTATTCCTGGTCTAGATGATGATGAAGAGGTTGCTGGAGAGGCTGCTGATGATGATATTGATGGAGATGATGGTGATGCTGGTGGTGAGCAGGTTCAGCAGACTAAGAAGATATCTATCAAACCTGCTGCACCAAAGAAAGTCGCTGGGAAAAGAAAGGCCGGAACTACATAGGAAGATAATCAAGTGTTAAAGCCTTCAAAGAAAACAAGAAAGGAAACAAAGATGCATCATCACGAGTCCACGAGGGGTCAAGTGGAGGTTATCACTTCGCTGGCTTCAAGAAAATCATGGTGAAATTTTTAGAGAACAAATGTAAGGAAGCTAGTAGAAAAAGAAAATTGACTAGAAAAGATGATGATGATGAACCCCTATCCAAGAGGATGAAGGAGGTTGCCAAAAAGAAGAAATATGGCAAGGGAAAGAGTTGAAAAACTCGAAGCTCAAAGAGTCCAAGAGGAAGCACCAAAGAGAAGAGGAGGAAGAGGCCGAGCCTCTAACTATCATTCCACCAGCTTGTTATCGCGATTCCTCAAATGAAGAAGTTATCAAGTCTACTGATGTCGAACATGTTGTTATTGAGCAATCAGAGAGGATGTACAGCAGCTTCATCGACTTTCGAGCCTGCTGTAGTATCCATCAAGAACCACAAAGAAACCACCGAACTCGAACTCACTGCTGGTGGTTGAAGAGGTGATTGAGACTTGGTTGAAGACCCCGCAAATTTGGCAATAGTTCATGGGGAAGAGCAATCACACGCTAACCTCGCCGATGAGCATGTAAGTCGTGGGGAACCAAGTGTGATACAGATGGAAGTAGTAGGTACAAATGTACAATCACAACAACTCGCCGACTTTCAAACATCCGTAGAAGAAACCATGAATCGCTTGTTGGAACCTTTGGGAGGTCAACAAGCTACCGGAGTCGCTCCTCAGAGATCTTTCATGCCATTTGAAAGGCATGTGAAAAAGAGCAAGAAAATCAAGAGTATGTGGATCCCAAACTTCAAAGAAATTGCCGATTATTTTCAATGGAAGTTTGGTTTCTATAAGAGACAAAAGCCACCACTAACCAATGACTCGATTTTGAAGAATGGGCTTTTAATAAGTTAGAGTAGAAAACTTGTCGGATCTCGTTGACACCACCTCGCCGCAATCCAGATCGATGGATCTGCTTGATGAGCAAATGTAAGAGGAGGGTATCAAATTTAGAGATCCAAGAGATGGTCCTGATGATTCTTCTTCATTATCGATAGTAGAGGAGATTTTCCTCCGACCAGAGAATCAAGCTGGCCTGCACTAACACATGTACCATCCGCATAACAAACCACTGATAAGCCGGGTAGATCTCGCCGAGGGTCAAGAGATCGAGAAATGGATGAGGATCTACAAGATCTCACCATGGATGATCTAGAAGCACTAATCACCGAGGGAATTACATTGAGTGCCGGTAGGTTAGTTGTTGAAGAGCCTCGCCGCACAACCCAAGATGTACAGTAATGTTGATTTGGATGTGGAAAAGACCATCGACTTCAAAGTGAACCAAGTGCTAGTTCGAGGAATCCATTGATATCAAAGTGGATTTGACTTTGAGGGAATTCTCACCAAAACTGCCATGATTCTGACAAAGGTTGGTCATGCAGAAGGTTTCCAAGTGGATAATGAAGCCATATTTAATCCACAGGAAATTGAAGAGGAGGTACAAAGGTCGAGGTACAAACAAAGACTGACAAAGGTTGAACAGAGGTACAGTCGCTGAGTCTCAAACAAAGACTCTAGACAAAGGTTGGAACCAGAGTTGGGTATGAGGAAACCCCGCTGTTGATGAGGTCAGCTGTGAGAAGGAGCCTCACTGGAGCCAAGGGCACTCAGAGGAAGGATAGTCACAGATCGTCAAGCATGAGGATGAGCAAACACGGACTATGACTACAATGATGAAGAATTTCAAATTTTTGGAGAAGAAGAAGTTGTCAAGAACTCCGCACAAGATCCTATCTTTGAAGATGTTCTTGGTGCAATGGTTGAGGAAGGACCTCCCCTCGCCGGGAGAGATATGAGTAGAGCAATGGTCATCACAGCAGACAACAGCACAATATAGAGTCGAGGAGCTCACTGATGGATCTACCGATAGTAGAATGGCCAAAGTGGAGTGCCAATTTGAAGTACTAAATGAGTTGAGGACTCAGAAGAAATGATATGAAACAGCTTAAGGACTCAACCGACAGATAAGAAAGAAGATTTGAAGAATCGATGGCTCGTAAATGAAAACAGCATAATCTGGCCGACACAGCTTGCTTCAAACTTCGCCCACTCAAAATGCCGTGAATGATCCGATATATGATGTAAAATATATCAAGCAAGGAACACATCAAGGACAAGTTTTTGAAAGATCAACTTACATCCATTCATCAAAAACTTGACAAGCTTGTCGAAATCGCCGAGCTCGCCGCCGACAACAACTCGCTTATGCTGGCCGCCGCACAACAACTCTCGCCGTGGCTCGATCCCAAATTTATCGAAAGGATCAACAGACCGGAGGAGACCCCGCAATCAAGGATTACTTCACTTGATACTAGAACCGAACTATGGAAGGTCAATTACACAGAGTGATAGTATCACAGAAGCTATTCATGGCCTCATCTCACGCTTTGTTGATGATGTCACTAAGGGGAAGAGGGCTGAATCACCGCAGCAGAAAGGAGGTCGCTAGACTTTTGCACGTAAGAGATGGACTGATGATACAAATGCTTTTAGGCAACTCGCACTGGCAGAGAGTGCAACTCACCGATGATCTCCTATCACAAGATAAGAAAGAGTTTCATAAATGTATGAGACCTTATCGTGACATGGGGTTTCATGAAGGTCTTAACTCCTTCTTGAGTTTGAAGTTTTGGGAGGCAAGGATTAAAGCTTTAAGAGCAAATACCAAAGGTAGAAGAAGTAGCAAATGTGAAAAGGTGCTGCCAATTACAAAAGCAAAGGATTCACCAATGAATTTAAGGAGTCAGATATGAAGTTTGGCTTCAGGGTGAATCAGATCAATCTCATCTTGCCTGAAGCATGGAACTGGTGGAAACAAGTCAATTCCTATATTGATTTTACACTAATTGAGAATGAATGGATGACTGAAATGATAGAAGAGATCAGAGCCTATCAAGAGCAAGCTGAGAAGGCTAGAAGAGAAAGAGAGAAGAGACAGTAGATCAGCATAGTTACATTATTTTATCTTTGCTGATGCTAGACTGTAATACTGTGAACAATTATTTATAATGAGAAATGACTAAATTTGTTCTCATTGTTGTTTTTATCTTTTTGCTTTGCTGATTAGGTGAGGGTAGTGGCATCATCACCAAAAAGGGGGAAATTGTTGGACTTATTTCTTAGTTTTGATGATGAGTGTCATACTAGCTGTTATAGTGCAAAGGCAAAAAGATGTCTAGATAAAATGTATAGGTTTATTAGAGTTTGATTCATAAATAGGTTTGATCAAACAAGCATCAGTAAAGGTCACGATCGCTTATCGCCAGATCGGTCTAGGTCAAGAGGGTAGATAGGTCGTGAGACTGTCGTGAACTCCGCCAAGATCAAGACTGAAGGCTGAGGGTTCAAACTCAGTTAATGAAGGCTAAGGGATCAAACTTAGTAGTTAAAGTCAAGGATATGGAATCAGAATTTAGGCAAGTCTGTGATGACCTAAACTGATTACATATACCTTGTGTAAGGTCTAAGTTCCATAAGTTGGATGATGTTTGGAACTTAGTTATATTTAAAATGATGTAATCTAACTTCACAAATAAAAGTTGATAAAAGGAATCACCGTGCATTATATTTTACAGACAAAAATATGATGTTCAAGAGATCGATTGGTATTACAAAGAGATCGATGAACTCGCTTGATATATACCTCGATTAATTCAAGATTATTAGAAAGTTACATGGATAAGAATAAACCAACTACCTCTCGACTTATCAAGCAAATCAAAGGCCGAGATTAAAAAGACGCTGGATGATCCATATTTTTATCCATTGGATACAAGTCAAAGGGTGGATGATCGATCACAAAAAGTAATCCCGACAAAGGTCACCCCATGAATAGTGACAGAATGCAAGCAGGCGATGGGACAAATACAAGGAACGGTCACATTTGAATTTCAAATGCAAGTCACATGCATTCCTACCTATAAATAGAAGACTTTCAACACAACAAAAGAGATGAATTTTTGGGATAAACTTTAAGTGACAATACTGAGCTGAAAAACACCCTGCTGAACTTACTGAGCTTAAGGCTGCTGATCTAGCTATTTTCTTCAAGTGCATTCTGTGTTCAAGCTGCATCAAGCATACACACTTGAAGACCGCAAGTTGCCGATTATATCATCCTAATCAAGCCAGAATCGAATCATTTATTTGATTCATTCTTTATTTTATAAAGAACTCCGCCAAGACAAAGAAGCATCTCATAGTGTGAAAGACTGCTGGTTTGTGGTGGAGCCGGTGAAGAGGCAATTCTACCCTTCAAGGACCAAAGTGGAAGACTCAGGAGCAGCAGAATCCTACCTGCTCCTGGCCAGCTTGTGAAGCCATAGTTATTGGTGAAGGACAAGCAACCTAGATTCTTTGTAACAGATAACTCAAAGATCACTAGTGAATTTCCTCCAACATCACAGAGAAGAGTGGACGACAGGTGATTACATCACCTGAACCACTATAAAAATCTCTATTTACTTACTCGCACTTAAATTCTCGTGATTTAGTTTTTATCCATATCAACTCATTGAATCTAGCAAATCAAATCACACATTTGCACTACTGAGTATCCAATACTTAGTATCATATTTAACAACAAGTAACAAGGCTTAATTTTGATACTATTCCGCTGCACAAATTCAAAGACATCAACTATCAAGACTATCGCTTATCAAGCCAGCCTTATCAAGTCTCAAAGCAGACTCAAGTATCGCAGATCGCCGAAGTTGCAGAATTTGTTAACTCCAAAGTTTTAAGTGTTAAGTTTATTCACCCCCCCCCTCTAAACTTAACCAAAGCCTTTTCAAGGGACCAACATTGGCCTTTCAAATAAGGGTTGATGGTCTCGTCATAACTTCGGCATTCAACTTCCAAGCCAGGAAACCTATTTATCATAGTGTTGTTAATTTCAGCCACAAATTCATTTTTCGAGTTAAGATTGAGTTGTTTAGTCTAGATGATGTAAGTTTCGTATGTATGAAGCGTAGGATAGACGATCTTATCAGCTAGAAAGGTCGATTCATCATCATCAAGAGTTGACACAACGCATGCACTTGGCAAACTTACCATACCAGAATCTTATGTATTTCCTACACCTTCTCCTATTGATATAAGTAATGATGTGAAAGCCGAACTGCTTTTGGCTCTCATATTTTCAAGAAGATAAAGTTTAGTTATTTCACGCCACAACGGCAAATTTGTCAAGCATGCATTAAGTGTTTGAGATTTAGTACCTCTAGGGACAACCGCAAAGTTTGTCTAAAATCACCTCCTAAGACAACCACCTTACCACCAAATATTTGAGTGTTGTTCATTAAGTCTTGAAGCAAATCATTCAAAGCCTCAAGGGCTGATTTCTTGGCCATGGGAGCTTCATCCCATATAATTAGTTTGCTGTCTTTTATCAGTTGGGCAAGTGCATATTGTTTACTTATTCTACATGTTGGAAACTCATTTGTGTCCAGCGGGATCTTAAATCGTGAATGTGCAGTTCTACCACCTGTTAGAATTGAAGTTGCTATGCCAAATGTAGCAGTAGCTAATGCGAAGGATCCTTTGGACCTTACTTCTGCAAGCAAAGCTCTATATAAGAATATCTTGCCAGTGCCACCAGGGCCATCAACAAAGAAGGCACCTGATTTCCCAGCATATAGTGTATCTGTAATCAGAGTAAATAGTTCTTTCTGTTTTGAAATCAGTATGTACTTGAGTAACAAATCAGTAGTAGAAACAACTAAATTGGCTTCTGTTCTAATCTCTTTCCCTATTTCCTCGTATGAACTGTGTGGCTCCTCTGAATCTAAGGTGAAATATGTTTCTAGGCTATGACCCATTGATTGTAGAAAAGAATGTATTTGCCGGAGAGTGGTATTCCTTATCTTTGTTACAGTCATTTTTGGATCTCTAGAAAAGTCCTCGGACATAGCTATTTCAAATTTGAAGTAAAGTAACTGTGGGTCATTAGGAGTAGAGTAAACTAAAATGCTTGCAAATAAGCGTCTTAGTTCATATGGCATCTGGAATACAGCTGCTTCCTCTAAACACAATTCCTGACTATTGTCGTCTTGTAATAATCCATGAAGAAGTGCTGCCTCGCGAAAACTTTTTGCAAAAACACAGTTGAAGTTTTTTAGGCTGTCATAGGAAGTAGGACAACGGATAGCTGACAATAACATCCTAAGATAAAATCTCTCGCCTTCAGAGGTGGGGGCTATAATTCTCGCCAATTGATTCACCCTTATTTCTTACTTGCCATTGTTTCTGTTTGAAACCCATACAAAATGTGTAGAGAATTCAGGATATGTACATCTAAGTGTCTTTGCGCTTTCATTTGTTTGATTCATTGAGAAAACCAAAGAGCATACTTTTGTGTTGTTGTTTATCGATAAGACTCATAAGGTTTTGATTGATTTTAAATCTCAAATGTCGGTAGTTCTCTAAGTGTAGAGGTAAAGGAATGACAGAGGATTCATCTCACTCATTGGGAATCAGAATTCTCCACATGGCCTCAGGAGGTGATATCCAAGGAGCCGAGACAAAGTTAGTTATTTCATCAATAATAGGTGTCTGCTCGTATGTTAGAGAGTTGCAAAAGTATCCTATCACTACCCTTGCATATGTACTTGTAGATATATTTTACGGACTTTATTGAGGTACATATTTCTACATTGATATGGCAAATAAAGTAACGCAACCAAGTAAGTAAGAAATGATGAACAACTCATCTATTGTCCAACCATTTTCCGTGGACAAATACCCTTTACCATCATTTCTCCTACGACATCTTGGATAGGAATCATCTCAAGCCTCTGCTTTCAAGACGCACTTCTCTAGGGTATGTTTTTTGCAAGTGCCGCTTTTGCGCATGCAAACATTTTATGGGTTTAGTTTGCTACATGGACCATGCAACATATGCTTCACAACAGATTTATATAGAGAATGATGAGAATTTGCACCAGAGAGTTCAGCAGAAATGATTTTATCATATTCAGCTGGGGTAAGCAATTTATATTTTCTTTTTCAATATGAGTAAGAAATGTACATGAGGTAGGCCACGTTTTTTGTATTCAATTACATATGTGTATGCAGAAACCTGACAAAAAATTTCCTTTTTACAAAGTTCAACCTTAAGTTCCTCAACCTTGGCATGGAATATTCTAGCTGCTAAATCTGGCCTATCCTGGACTATTTCTATAGGTAGTAATTGTTCTTTTATTTCAGGAAAATTAGGATTGCAAGTCATTGTAAGGAATATATCTGGCTTGCCAAATTTCTGAACCAATATCATTGCATCTACATATTTCTTACGCATATGACGAGGGCCTCCAATGAAGCTTCTTGGTAAAAGAATGCGCTGGCCTATTTTTGACGGTTTACTCTCACCACTCCCAACTGCATCTACAATCCCCTGTAAGAATTCTTGCCTAAACTGTTCTTGCTTTGCCTTGACCCTAAAAAAGTCTAGCCTTTGTGACTCTAACTTTACATACATGTCTACACAGTATTGCTGGAACAGCCTACTATACCGCAGAATGTGTGATTCGTCTATATTCCTTATTTGAAATTTATAGGAATAATACTCTCTTAAAGAAACAAAGGAATGATCTTCATCAAATGCAGCAGCAGCTGTAAGTGTTAGAAGATCGATTAGATTGCGCACAAGAAAGACACTATACTAAATATAAATTCGCTTATAATTACCTTCTTCTTCCGACCTAAGCATCTGATCTGCACTTGAGAAAAGATCTAGAGAGGTAAAGTCTGAAGTGTTTGAGAGAGGACAAACCCTTCTCTTTCTTTTCTTAACCCCATTCTTGGGAAATCCTTGATGCCATCCAGGATCACCGTAAGGAAACATTAATGGGTACTGAAGTGGATCGTAACAGCCAAAGTAATATTGGATTGTTTTAGACTCTCCACTATGTTTGTAGACCCGTATATCCCTATGGCTTATGTCACTGGATGTTTCATCAACAGCCAACAACACAGCAACCTGTGAAACAGTAGGCTTGCTGTATGTCTTGCTGTTGATTGTAGGATTATGCTTCAAGATTATCTAGTGGTCATCCAAGCACGGTATGGTAGATAATGTATGAAAGAAGCGAGCATAGGGGTTAACACCTAGAATGTATAAGTATAATTGTAAGGTTTGTTGATCTAAATCGACACATATAGACATCCATCTAGAAAGTTCATACTCAGATCATGATAGTAGAATTGTAGATTATTAGGAGTATCTTTGGTTGTTTGTAAAGCATTAAAAAAATGGTAGACCCGGCCTTGAACCCTAAATGTGTATACCCCTTTATTTCTCTGGGCAAGCTTCTTGTCATATTTTATGCCCAAGGAAGTAAATGCCAAGTGGTTGTTGTATGACCGAATCATGACCCTGAAAGATCTAGGTTCAGATGTACATGGGGCAAGAAGAAAATCACGTAAGTGACTCGGTATAGCATTCTGAGCAAGGGTAATATCGCCGTTAGAACAACAGAGGTTTGCTGTCTCATGTGGAAACTTCTTTGCACCACAATGCTGGCAGTCAAAGAGAGTATCCACAATGGTAGTGTTCGGTAAAACTAGTTTTAAAATTTATAACCTAAACACCCCAAGTATAAGGATCTCAGAGTAAAGGATGTTAACGGGTCGCCCTAAGGAATGGAATCTTTATCGAATTCAAGTATAAACCTATATTGATTATGTCACAATTATCTATCTAAACTAAGGTTGAAACTAACTAAAACCTAAACCTAAGAATTGAAACTAAAACAGGAATAAAAACAAGCAGAAAATAAGAAAACAGAAGACGGACGAGCGCTCACTTTGATGAACGAAAGGCCTGAAACTAAATCAAATGGACGAAGCTGCTCATTATTATGGACGAGCGTCCGATTACGAATCACGAATCAAGCAGAAAAGTGCAGAAAACAAAGCAGGAAACTAGGGTTTATAAAACTAGAACTTAAACTAAACTTAATCTAAACGATTTGATTCGCATAATTAAAGGAAAACACAAAGAAGGCGACTAGATTCCACCTATCAACCAACAATCCAACTAGATGGTGATTAAAAAGACATAGTTTTTAGTAGTGATTTTTCACTTAATTCAATCAAATCCTTCAATCAAATTTCTAAGGTTTCGCTTATCCTTTCAAACAAACTAAACGTGCAATCAAAACGAAATCACAAGATTGTTTCCAAACTTTTTACTCAACTAAACATGCTTAATCTCTTACAACACTAATAATTGCATTACTTTGAACAAAATAGAACTTAAATAATATATTTTCATATATTAATCCAAGCATCAAATATAAATAGATCGCTTCATCAAATTCATAATCCAATAAAACATAACAATGCAAAATAGATCCAAAGTAATGAAAACTATGAATTAACTCACTACTCATCTAGTATCGAACTCCTCTAGTTGGTTTTGTTGTCGATAAGCTTCCTCCGTCGACTCACCGTTAGAGAGAGTTTTAGCCAACAATCATGTTGAAGATGATTGTTGGGTTGGAGAAGTTCATCTCTCGTAAAAGTGGTTTTTGGGGCGATCTTGGGTGAAAATTACGATCTCAATGTCGCCTTTAGGGTTTAAAAGTCAGCCAGATTTATAGAGTGCTAAGTCGGTTAGCCTTAGGTCGGCGGCGGACGCTGCTCACTTATATGGACGCCCGCCCAAGATGCCTTAGACGCTATCAAGACGCTTCGCCCGCATTCCGCCCAAACTCTCTGCTCAACTTTTTTTCCCTCGACGCCGTCCGACTTACTGCACGCCCGCCCACATTGGACGCCGTATGGACGCCGCCCTGCATTGATGCGTAACGGATTTCTTGATATTTCCATCTTTGTCTTGATTGATTTCTTTCCTTATCTCTTTTATTTTCCCATATTGTTGATTGATCCTCTCTCATCTCGAAATTAAGACTCCTAAAAGATAAATAAACATTGCAAAATGTAGTGAAATCCAAATAATCATAATTAAATCAATTAAACACTTAAAATAACCAATTTTGCAAATAACCATATTAAAATGACATTTACTCAATAATTACACTTAAACCCTTAATTCTCATGTAAATTATGCAAATGTGGGGAAATACTAATGAAATAAACCCTTAATAATCATATAAATATGGCCTTAACAACACCCCAACACTTAGCTTTTTGTACGTCCTCGGACAAAACAATCAAAACTATAGCTCAACTTTCATGCAATCCACATAGATCTCTAACTCACGTAACAAAAGATACAACAACTATAGCAAACAATACCATCACAGAGATAGATTCAGTGTATGTGTAACAAGCCCTTTTCAAATTTAACAAGCCTTTCAAAGAAATATCCTCTCAAAAATCCAATGACTATCCTAGATATAGGCAGCAATAGCTCCACTCAAAGCCATCCCACGCACTCAGTAGGATAATCTCTACAGCATATCATGCGGTTCTACTGGGTATAAGATCCATGATAACAAAGACTTCACTTTATTTTTACTCATCATTTTCAAAAAAATTCAAAGATACTCCATGACGCTAAGATCAAAGACCGAGAATTCAAAGTTGGTGAAATGGCTTTACTCTATAATACTAGACTTCACCTGTTTCCGGGTAAACTCAAGTCTAGATGGTCTGGTCCCTTTGAGATTCTCGAGGTTAATCCAAGTGGAGTAATTACTTTGAACGGGTATGGTAATCAAGCTTTTAAAGTGAATGGTCATCGACTTAAGAAATATTTTGGGCAACCAAAGGAAAAGCCCGAGACTCTTTATTTCCAAAGAAGAGATGAGAGTACAGAGGTCCTGATTTGTGAAGAGATTCCATCTTATTTCTTTGAGTCAGATGATGACATTCCTACCTCTACCTGGAGAGGAACCTTCTCTGAGACTCCTGAGCATGTTAGCACACCTACGCCTATCATCCGCAAGAACACGAAGAAGAGAGTCACAGAAGTTTGGAGAGAAAATTTAATGATCTTATAGCACACTTGACTTGTTGTTGTGGTGAAAATCATTTCCGCCCCAAAGGCTCTCGATTCGACATCGAGGTGGCGGTAGTCAAACCAAAGTGGCCCGATCCGGGTTGATCTTTTGGAATCAGGTCAAGCTATTGACATTAAAAGAGCGCCTCCTGTGAGGCAACCTAGTTATTTGTTTTTTTTTCTTAGTTTGTTTTATTGTTTTAGAAGTAGTACTTTAGTTGATTATGTGTTGATGGTTATTCCTCCTACATTCATTGTAAGTGTTTTGTGTTATGTGTTGCTCATGTACCCCGTGTACCCCGAGATTATATGGTATGTCGAGTGTAGCGTATACTTTTGAGCAAAGTTCAAAGCTTTTATGTCCAAGTGTTGTCTATTCGAGTTGTCGCGTACATTCATGCTCCGGCCTGACCTCGCTAACTTTCATCCGACAACCACCGTTAAAACCAAATAAGTTTTCTTTTTCTTATTCTCGCACATTCCGAGGACATAATGTGATTTAAGTGTGGGGGGGTAAATTGGGTATGTTTTTATGCTATATCCTTTGAAATATGAGTGAATGTTAAATAATTTTTGTTAGTCTCGAGCATGTGGTTGAAACTAAATGCTTGCTAGTTGTAGTTTTCTAACGATGATAGTATGTGACTTAGTGAGATAATTATAGCATGTCTTTACTTTCATGGAGCTAGTATTCATTTTTCACGTTCACGAGAGCCTTTGATTTTGAAGCAAGTCTTTTTGAACTATATCCTTTCATTGTTTTAGTGATTTATCTTAGGAAGGTCAGTACAGTAACACCTTAGTTAGCCCGTGTGCTGTGAATATCATAAAGTTTGAATGTGATAAGTGAGATGTAACGTATGTCTTGAAAAAAAAATGATGAAAAAAGGGTGATTAAGTAGTGAATTATTAATAAATACGTTTGTCGGAAGCTGGTTGATGATTTGAGTGCGGTAGGGCATTATCTTGAAATGTCCTATACCACTATGATGACCAAAAGCTCACGACAGTCAGGAGAAGCTACCTTATGATTTGAGTAAGGTAGGGTGTTAGCACGAAACATCCTATTCTACTATGATGGGTAAGAGCTCATTCTGATATGCGTCAAATTTGAAAATTTGTTGGAGGGATTTTGCATCATTAAACAAAAGAAAATTTATAAACCCTAACTACCATGCAAAACTAACTCCTAACCGGCCGAATACCGGGTTGTTGATAGTAGAGCGAGATAAGTAAGGGGTCGATCCACAGGGGAATTGGGATGTTGAATCTAATTTCACTAATTCCTTTCAATTGTTACTTAGGAAAAACGAATAAACGAAAGAACAAATAAAATAAACGAAAGAGCAATTAAAATAAATCTAACCTACGAAATAAAATAACACAACCTAAACTAAACTAAAGATACATGGGATCAAACAGTGCACAAACCAAGTGATTTCAATCCTAGTTCATCTCATGATTTTAATTCAAATTGTGGTTTCACCTTTACACGAGATACAAATCCCTAATTCCTTAGTGAGTCCAATTTATCAATCTCTCATCTTCCGAATGTTGAGATCGATTTACCAAACAAAACTCGTGTAGATTCAGTTAACTCTCGTATTTTAGAATCTAACAACCTAGATAATTAACCAATTAATTTGTCACATAATTAATGATTAAAGATCCTATCTTTCTATGGTGATCTAGTCTACGCAACTTCCGTATGTTGTAAACGACAAGAGCAAACCGATCTCTCGATCTAATTCACATCATAGCATCAAAATCATAGAACGATACAAAATAAATTAAAGATCATGAAAATAAACTAGAGATTGAATAAATTAAAAACGAGATTAAACTCACAAGGTTTGGTACATGGATGAACTCATGAATCGAAAACGGAAGAAAAAAACTACATCTAATCTAACCCCGGATCACCCGAGCACAAGGCTCGGGTGACCGGCCTTGAAGCTGCCCAGAAAAGCTGCTGCTGTCAATAATGCGGCTGTATCAAATAATATTATGGATTATTGGATATATTTAGGGTTTGGCTGCAAGGTTATATATATAGATATGATAGGCGGCTGAAGTAAATAATTGCGGCTGAAAATAATCCTCTTTAATTAGGATTTCGCATGCAACTAAAAAAGGAAAAGCTTAGGTCGGCCAAAGTAATTGTAAGTCGGTTCACAGCATGTCGGTGTCGGACGCCCGCTTATCACCATGGACGCCGTCTATCCGGGCGGACGGAGATGGAACGCGTGTTTGCTTGCCGTCTCAACTCTCAGATCAATTTCCCGCTTTGACGACGCTTAATGCCGGACGCTAGTTTGAAGATGTTGAACTCAAACTTCTAAAATTCATATCTTGAGTTGTAGACTTCCAAAAATTATGATCCGAATGTCATAAAAAATCTCTCGTAAACTCTCTACAACTTTCATTAAGGACTCTTCTTCGTAAAACGCCTTTTGATTAGCCCGTCAGATTACGAGTCGCTTTCGTGATTTTCCCAAGCTTTATTTCATCCTCATCCTCTTGTATCTCTTTCTTTCCACTTTAATCTTCAATCAAACATCATTTAGACCTCTTCCATTCCACATTTGGGCACCTAAAAGATGACAAACCGAGAAAACGAAACCATACAAAATAGATAATAAAACCACGATATTTACTCGATTTTGCATTTTAACTATTCAAAACGTCATTTGATCAATTAATCGATTGTAAGCTCGAATTCTACGAAACACATCCATATATGGGGAATATTGATATAAAATATATCCTTATAAAACGTATAAAATCACCCTTAACAGTAGGACTTTCAGGTATGCAAGACAGATATTCTTTACACAATGGCGCATTTTTTCTTCTTACATATCTTTTGGGTTGTTTTTTTTTTTATCCGAAAGAGTAGAAGGCTGTCCTGGACCAAGGACTGACCCTTCTTGGGTATCATCTAAAAGAGCATGAGACACACTACATGGTCTTCTATTTAGATGGTATTCCCTATGGACAAACCTTTTATGCCTGTATCGAAGGACTGCAAGAGCCCTGTTTGGGGAATGAGTAAGAACAGTAGGTGCTGCTAGATATACAGAAACACGAATCCGGATCCGATCCCTAATTGATCGCCGATTCGATTCACAAAGACCGATCGAGACACTCGATCATGCACAAATGAAGTCGCGAATAAAATCGCATGCGATTTTACCACGATTCAATTCGCATGATTAATTAATAACTACAAGAAAGTTAGTAGATTTACCCAACCGGAGAGAGAGAAGCAATCGACTAAGGGAGAAGCCGTAGTCTTCCGGATTGTATCTCCTAGCGACGACTGGTGGACGTCGATCCTCGCCGTAGAACCTCCTCGAATATGCACAAGAATAAGCCCTAGGTTTTTCCTCTCTTAATGACTAGAACAATAAAACAATTTTCTTTCTTTTATTTTGAAGATGGCGCAAATTGTAATCTTTATTGTGCTAGAGGAACTCTCTTTATATAGAAAATAACTAGTCAATAGAGTTATCCTTTTCACACCATAATTACTCTATTCCCATAAGGAAAATATATTTTTGCCAAAAGATAAGAGATAATTCCCAAAAAATCAATCTCTTATTTTTCCATTAATTATCCAACAATAATCAATCTTTTCACACCATAATTACCTATTCCCATAAGGAAAATTTCTTCTCCTAATTTATCCTCAAATGTCGCGCCAATTACATCATTAAATAGACCAACTATTTAATTTATTCTCGAGGTTCCATAAAATGAGAAAACACTCGCGTTTTAGGAGCCAACCCGGGACCATGGACCTATAACCAGTAGCTACAATAAATTGAATAAAATAATCATCGAACACAATATTTCTACTCAATTCATTAATTCCGGAATTACTCCACCATATAACTTATTCTCAAAACGTCGAGTCGAGTCGATAAGTGTCCATTAATATAATCATTACATATAAACTAACCCTCCATAGACTATCCGTAATGAAGCAGGATTATTTCCGTAAACCTTCTTCAATATATCTTCTCCTTATTTACCATTAACCCACTAGTGATCAATTATTTCATAACCAAAACGAACTCCGTGGATCGATCAGTTTCTTGGATTAACAAATAAGGGGATTGTCTTTCTACTTCCCGCAGGAAGGAATGGATTCCATATCTGTGAAACACACACTTTTCACTCATTCCGCATTAAGGCTAACGCGAAAAAGTGATTCGACCGCGCATCTTAGCGATCCTTAACAAACACATCAAACCCTATCCTGAAACAAGTAGGAGTCTGTAATCACTTCAGGATTAAGGTTAATCCATATATGATCATCTTGTGATTTAATAAGATTTCTCAATCACGGAATTATATGAGAAACGCAGATTAAATCGGTCCAGTCCTATATGACTCTCATTATATATAAATACCCCACTTAGACAACCAATGTCGACTGTCCGGATAAGACGGTCACACCATAAAGTGTTTTGGGCGCATTAATGGTGCTTTAATCAATAGACCCCTTACTTTGATTAACTTCACCATGGACTAATAGTTCAAGTATATCACCATAAACTTAATCCACATGTGTGACACACACTAAGTTATATAGCTACATATGATACAACTGGTGTTTTCAGTAGTGTATTTCTTATAAGCACAAAGCAAATAATCAGATGTGAATAAATCTGTCATTTATTAATTCTAAAAACAATTACATAAATTGTCTTTTGGGCACTACTTCCAACAATCTCCCACTTGCCCGTATAGACAAGCAACAATTGTCTTTCGGGCCACTATATCTAACAATCTCCCACTTGCCCGTAAAGACAAGCAATGATTGTTTTTAGAGCACCACACCCTTATTCTATCTATCCACAACATTCTCTCACTTGCTCTAAAGCAGATGAGACATATCTCCTTAATTCATACCCGCCAAGTGCTTTTCAGTGACACAAGATGCCACGCAACTTGGTAAACTGATCAGCTAGGTTGTCGGCTCGAGGCGATCTTTAGGACCGAAACATCGCCTCTCTGCACGATCTTTCTGACCAGGTGGTACTTACTTTCAATAGGCTTTTGTCCTCTTATGATTGCGAAGATCATTTGCATGAGCTACCTCTCATCTGTTTTCACAGTAAAATGAGATCGGCTCATCGAGACCTAGAATCACTTCCCGATCAAACAACGAACTTATCATGCCACACCGCTTTTAGCTACTCGAAAGTCGCTATGTATTTGACTAATAGAGTCAAATTGGTAGTGCTAGATTGCTCCGCATCAGTAGCTCCATGACAATGAGTGAACATCGAGTCCGAGATCGATTCACGATCATCCTCAATCCGACAAAAATCGTAATCGCAGTAGTCAATAAAGACTCGTGTTCGCACTCAAATACATAAGCATATGATTCCTTGTTCTCTCAAGATACTTGAGGATGCACTATAACGCTTTCAACGCCGAATCCAACATTCTCTATCCAAAATAGAACTTATCCCATTTTCGCTATATCCAAAGATTGAGAGAATTATTCCATGAGGGGTTGGGTAGGAAACCTCTCGTTGAATGTTGCATACAGAAATGCATTGTGTCATCTTAACCAATAAGATGGAAGGGATACGGCCAACAACTTGCTCTCATGAATTCGACCGAATCGATTTCTAAGAATATAGTCCACTTCTCTAATTTGGAGAAGCTTTGGCTAGGCAGTTTCTGACTTCAGATAACGCACCCAAGTTTCTTACAACTGTTGTAGTGTTATCTTTGTCATTAACACTAACGTCTACTACTTTACCAATATTGATTCTCCAGTCTACAAAGGACTTATCAATATTCTGGTCAAGCCCACACATTCCAAAACATGTGACTTTTAATGACCAAGACGTTTGCTTTAATCCACCAATGGATATAAGCATAGGCAGTCAATCTGCCATTGTCTTTAAGCTAAAACCCCTTCTGTTCCGAATGAATCCAATCTCCATTGTTGGGCAAGAAAGTTTCAGGGCATCACCCTTGGTAATCTTTCTACTTTGCATGGAGTCAGGCAAAGCTGAGTGGTGAGAAAGTTTCAGGGCATCACCCCTATTGAACTATCTGCTTCTTAGGGAATTACCCCTAGACCATTTGGCTTTGCTTAGAAAGATAAACTTTCTCATTCATTCGACTCTTTTCCACGTAGATCCAATTACTCCCATTAGGCCTGAGACACTCAGGTGGTTCTGCAAGAGTATGAACAGACATGGAGTACCAAAACTCCATTTACAGGTATTTGGCTTTAAACCAACCTCTAATTATCAGAATCCTATACAACCCTCAAAGAAGACCATAAGTTATCAATCACCTTCAAGCAGATCAGAAGTCTCAGATAGGCACAAATGAGTCAATGGATAACCATACTCCCACCGCATTAGGGTGGATTGACATTCTAACTGCTTCAAAGAGTATTTTTCAACAGAATCCCCACCAACCAATGTTGGATGTGGTCCGATTAAATCGATAGCAACTCCTTGAGTAATCAGATTTCAAGGCCTAAGGTTTGTTATTTAAACATTCTTTTAGAAAGGATGTAACAAAGGTAACCGGCCACCATCCGATCTCAAGAATCTTATAACCAACCTTTACTCATTGCATTAAGATATTTCACGAATAGTCGCCATCCGAACGCGTGTACGCAAAATATCCAAATTCTACCTTCAAGCACCAAGTGCTAAATGCCTCTAATTACGGAAGTGCAAGAACGAGTTCACTCCTTATCCATAAATTCATAAGCGCCTTCTGGTAGACTTCTCGGTATTTATATAATAATGTATACCGTTATTTTGCAACCAATTTCTTAATCGAAAGTTAAGCAAAGGTATTGTAGCATATCAATAACTATATAGCGCAATCAATGGTTCATCCTTTTAGTGAAATCGCTTCACTCGGAGGTAGGGCAAGCATCGGCCCAAACCATGCCATAGCCTATATATGAGCATGGAATACTCGCCGATTAGAGATTCCTCCGATATTTAGGTAAACTAATCATGCGCTTTGAGCAAATCGTCCGACAAAGTGTCTACCACTAAAAACTCCCACTAGCTTGTATCCTTCATTACATCCCGAAGGTCAATATGAACAAGTCATGATACTTCTTCACTTCCATTACCCTTTCCAAATTGAAAGGTTACTTGGTCCTTTTCCTTTGAGATAGTGTTCTTAGACTAGAGATAGTAATCACCCTTAGCCGCCTTCGATCTTATTTTTAGGATATATGCACTAATTAATAGATGTCAAGAATCGCTCATCTAAATACGGAAGCCAATTGTCTTAATAGTTTATGATGTGTTACATATACCTATTCAAAGATTACTTAGTGGTTTTGACTTTATCGTACAAAAGTCCGAGTCTCGTAATCGATACATGATGTCATATTCACTTTCTTTAAGGCAACTATATTATCGATGTGAAAGTGAATCCATTTGTTCCAACGAATCTGAAAACATAAATTATATTTCTTTGATATTCAAGGATTAAAATCCAAAATTTATTTCCTTATATCACTCCCACTATCTTAGCTGAAATTAATGCCCGTTGTCTACTCTTCATCATGAATGCCCAGCTACCTTGTTCTTACAAAAGAACTTTAAATTCTGAGTAAAATTACTCGGTTAAGAAAGTCTTTAAGGATTCATATGTTGGTGTTCCGAAATCACTTTCCTTATCATTTACTTTCTTTTATTAATATTTCGGTTTAGCCTTTAACTTATTTAGTTTAGATGACTTGTGCTTGTAGACATTTGCCTTCCCATTCTTGGCTTTCTTTAAAGGAAATGGCCTTGAACTAGCAAAATATAAGAGTAGACACTACTCAGAACCTGTGGATGTCTAGTGAGATTGATACCAAATCATTCTCGTTATCTTTGAACTAATTTTGTTTTGTCTCTCGCAAAGACGAGTGACATCACTCACAACAATGTCACTTAAGTTTGTAGGCTCAAGAGGAACTTCCTCTTCGGAAAAATTAATTTGCATTCTCGATTATTGAGTTTAACGTTCTTGTTACTTTTCCACTTTTACGAAGTCGTTACTTAGTCAATTTATCGTATTTAGCGCTTTAGATACCTTTGAGATGATATGTAGTTGCGAAAATAAATTTTTACAGAAATATAAATCAAATCATACACCACAACATATAATAATCTTAGGAGTAATAAACGTGATGTCATGCATGCAGTTTATCCTACCATTCCAAGGATTTAACCTCACATAATACAGCCGCCGCAGGGTCGGTATCAGCACAATGACGATTAAATTGAGACAATCTCTCACAACAATTAAACAACTAAGAATCGACATCTCCATTTAATTGTTGATTACCTTCCTTTTCAGCCAAGAAATTTCCAAAAGTATCCTTGTGAGTGTGACTCCATCAAGCTTTGCACCTCAAAGTACGCCCCGAGTATGCCGCAGGGTCGATCGCGATGACTGACGAGTACCCAAAATCCTATCCTTTCGAGACTAAGCCTTGAATTTTGATAGGGGTGAATGCCATCCGTAGGGGGTCAGAATCAAAGCGGCTCGAGGCGCCACCCTTCTCTCACGTGCTTGTGTCAACAAGATAGCCATGGGGTCGGTTGTCACCTTCCCGCTCCCACTCGCTATTTTGAAAATTAGGTAGTCTCATTAGGATTTTCTAATTTTTAATCAACCTAAAAACAATAAATCATGAATATTTAAATTAATCCTCCCACTAGTTCATCGGTTCCAAATACCGTCTAACTAGTGTCACTTATTCACGATTTTCCAATTTTATGGATTTATTAAAATTTCTCGTGTAGAAGCTACACAATTAAAATTCACCAAGAATTTTATAATCCCAATACATTAGACTTTATGAATTTTTAATAATTCAAAAACAATAAATCATAAAATTTAAAGCTTCCACTAGTTTATCGGTTCCAAATACCGTCTAACTAGTGACACTATATTAATGATTTTCCAATTTTTCGAATATTTAGAAATTTCTTGTGTAGACACTACACAACTAAAATTCACAAAAGAATTTTAAAATCCTAATTAGTCATGATAAAATTTTAGGATCGTAGAATTTTATCTCAATAATTTGAAAACAATAAATCTTGAAAAACAATCACCAACTTCTCGGTATTAAACCCTGGCTGAGCTTTAACCGAGTTCACAAAACGGTGTCGGGATTGGCTAAGCCGACCCGTCCTCTTCGTTGGTTCATATACGACTGCTGGATTAATCGGGCTAAGGCTGCCCCATTGAGCCGAAACTCACCGGATAGCTTGATCTTGCCGGACCCCCGATGCTAATGTCGCACGTGTGCGGGTGCTGGGTTGAAAATCGGGCTAAGGTTTCCCTATTGAGCCTCAGCTCACCGGATAGCCTGACATTGCCAGACCCCCGTGGCTAACCCCGCACTTGGACGGACAAGTCGAGCCGAAGCCCTGTTGACCGCCCGAACCAATTTTCGAACCTTTTGCTTAGTTGGTGTCCAACTTTTCCGGATTTTCCAATTTTTCAATTATTAAAATTCTTTTATGTAGTCACTACATAATAAAAATCCACGAATGATTCTTAGATCCCAAAATTAAATTTACCGAGTAAATTTTTTTATCTTGTGAATTTTATATCCCTATAAAATTCCGCTTCGCTTTAATTAATTTAATTTATTACCTAAGTTAATCTAAATTAATTACGCCTCATACATGCTTAATTAATATCACGATTAATTATCTACATGTATACATATGCTAGAGTTCAATTCATGAATACGATGCATGTCATGGCATTGTTATATCACATAAATAATCATACAAGAAAATAAATATGAAAAATAAACCATCGAGATTGACCGCTTGCACTTCGCATCTAATCTATAAATAAACAAATAAACCCTAAATTATTGTGCAGACGGGTATAAGAATTTTCTGCGATCTTCAATAAAAACCCTTGTAGCTGAGTTGGTTAAAGCTCATTCTCCCTCCATCACCACCCGAGTTTGATTCCCCGCTCTCCATTAATTTTCTTTTTTCGTATTATTTTTTATTTATTTTTTTAAGAACAAAAAAAAAATTACGACGAGAAAAAAAATACCAAAAAAATTTCAGAATTTTATACGGCCAAGGGGATTCAAACTTGGGTCCGCACACAATTGAACTTGTGTCTTTGCCACTGTGCTGCGTCTTTTTCTGTTCATGGTCTACGATCAGAATTTATTTAAAGGGCCTTAGGCCGAAATAAATTAAATGCAGAATATTGCAATATAAATTACATAACAACCTATACCCGGAAAAATTGGGCCATAATAGATCTAACGGTAAACAAAGTACCAACCCCAATCCATATCACAACCAAAACATTCAACCACGCATTTATATAAAAATATAAAAGATTCTATATTTATTCAATTCCACTTTATTAATTAATTATGCAATCATGATCGCAAAATCGCTTTAACTCAAGCTCCGATACTACATGCCGATATACGAAACTCGAATCGATCCGATCCATAATTGATCGTCGATTCGATTCACAAAGACCGATCGAGACACTCGATCATGCATCATGGAAGCTACGAATAAAATTTCATGCCATTTTACCACGATTCGATTCGCATGATTAATTAATAACTACAAGAAAGTTAGTAGATTTACCCGACCGAGAGAGAGAAGCAATCGACTGGCGGAGAAGCCACAGCCTTCCGGATTGTATCTCCTAGCGACGATTGGTGGACGCCAATCCTCGCCGTAGAATCTCCTCGAATATGCACAAGAAAAACCCCGGCTTTTCCTCTCTTAATGACTAGTAACAAGAAAAAAATTTATCTTCCTTTATTTTGAAGATGGCACAAATTGTAATCTTTATTGTGCTAGAGGAACTAGGCCTATAAACGAAGCCGAACCCTACCGAACCCTGGCAGGGTTCGCTCGCTCGGTGTGTTCGAACCTTAGGCTCGGCTCGGCTCGAAATGGCCGAGCCTTATATTTTCATTATTCGCCCGGGTTCGGTCCGGTATTTGGGGAAAAAGCTCGCTCGAACATGTCGAACTGTTCGAACATGTTCGCTCGAATCGGGTTTTAAAAAATCGTAACATGTTCGCCTCGTTTTAAAAAACATGTTCGGCTCGAATCAGATATGAATTTATGATATCTCACCACCGAATATCTAATTTGTAAGGTTCGCTCGAAGTTCGAACCCACGAAACGAGCCCGACCGAGCATTTTCGAGCCGAATACTCCGGATCGAATCGAATACTTAGGTTCATTTACAAATTTCTGTGAGGAACACTTTATATAGGAAAATAACTAGTCAAGAGAGTTATCCTTTTCACACCACAATTACCTATTCCATAAGGAAAAAATATTTTTGCCAAAAGATAAGAGATAATTCCCAAAAAATCAATCTCTTATTTTTCCATTAATTATCCAACAAACAGATAATTAATTAATTACACATATGAGATAATCAAGAAAAATTTCTTCTCCTAATTTATCCTCAAATGTGGCGCCAATTACATCATTAAATTTAATAGGAAATGTTTTTTCTATTTTACATATTATTTACCAAATAAATAATATTGCATATTCATTAAATAAACCAACTATTTAATTTATTCTCGAGGTTCCATAAAACGAGAAAACACTCGCGTGTTAGAGCCAACCCGGGACCATGGACCTATAACCGAAGAGCTACAATAAATTGAATAAAATATTCATCGAACAGAATATGTATACTCAATTCATTAATTCTGGAATTACGCCACCATAAATCCGAAACTGAACTCTATCGGTAATAGATATAACATATTCTCAAAACGTCGAGTCGATCGATAAGTGTCCATTGATATAATCATTACATATAAACTAACCCTCCATAGACTATCCGTAATGAAGCAGGATTATTTCCGTAAACCTTCTTCAATACATCTTATCCTTATTTGCCATTAACCCACTAGTGATCAATTAGTTCATAACCAATACGAACTCCGCGGATCGATCACTTTCTAGGATTAACAAATAAGGGGATTGTCTTTCTACTTCCCGCAGGAAGGAATGAATTCCATATCTGTGAAACACACATTTCTCGCTCATTCCAGAATAGTGCAAACGTGAAAGTGATTCGACCGCGCCTTAATGATCCTTAACAAACACATCAAACCCTATCCTCGAAACAAGTAGAGTCTCAGAATCACTTCAGATTAAGGTTAATCCATATATGATCATCTTGTGATTTAATAAGATTTCACAACCACGGAATTATATGAGAAACGCTGATTAAATTGGTCCAGTCCTATATGACTCACTTAGACAACCAATGTCGACGGTCCGGATAAGACGGTCACACCATAAAGTGTTATGGGTGCATTAATGGTGGTTTAATCAATAGACCCCTTACTTTGATTAACTTCACCACGGACAAATAGTTCAAGTGTATCACCATAAACTTAATCCTCATGTGTGACACACACTAAGTTATATGGCTACATATGACACGACTTGGGGTTTTCAGTAGTGTATTTCTTAGAAGCACAAAGCAAATAATAAGATGAGAATAAATCTATCATTTATTAATTCTAAAAACAATTACATAAATTGTCTTTCGGCGCTATTTCCAACAAAGTGCGACTGTAACTATTCCCAGGACCTCTGTTGCGATACGGGACACCGAAGGCATGTATGAGTTAAGTGTACCAGTAGACTGCCTGTGTGGCTTGCTAGAGGAAGCAGAGCAAGACAACCCTAGAATGTTATTGTCCTGATCAGAACTGGACATGCCACTGATTGAACAATTTACTGTCATTGATTGGGGAGAAGCATACCTAGGAACTTTGTTAGGCCTAGGTGATGATGGAAAAGTATAGTGAAAGTCAGAACGTCGGACATTCGTAAGATGAACAACCTGGTTGTCCATAGCAGAGAGGGACTAATGTCATTATATGGTTCAGAAAGACAGCAAGGCCAACAAAGGCCTAGGCTTTGCCTTCCCTTAATCCGCATCGCTTATTTGGAGGCAATAAATTACCCTTTAGTGATAAAGCGCAAGAACCCGCTTGCACCCGCTATGCAATTATTGAACTAAGAATGACCAACAACAAGAAGGCTATACCAATACCCCTACAAGAATTGAAGTCATGAACACCAATGCAAAACAACTCAAAGGAAAAGAAATCAACAAATACACTTGGAGAGAAAAGCAATGCTAAACAACGACACCTAAGAAAAGCGAAACCGTGATTAAACAACGCCAAGACCTCGTAACCTACAAGACACCATGTGGAACATATATACACATACAAAGGAACTCAAGTTACACAATCGAAAGGAACCTGAGACATTACCACATCGTAATGAAGAAATTAATAGCAATTATATGCAGGAAAAAGATCTTGCCTACCTAAGTACTCCGACCAACATTATGGACCAACTACAACAGAGAACAATAGAATGAAGCACTCTTGTGACAAGAAATGGGGCTACTAAACAACGGTGGATAAGGCATGGCGAAGCACAGGTGAATATATTTTTAGAGCCTCAAAACAGGAAAAAAAAAAACAAAGACACCCTAACAAACCAGAACCATTAAATTGAACTGCAAGTACACACATTAGTACAATCATTTTTACGCCGAGGCAGAACAAGAAAAACTATAAGTGCAGCTGTGCAAAGGACATACTCAAAGATTAAAGTATAAGAACAAGACAAACAGACACAGAGCTTAAGTGAACAGAACTAAGCGCATATACCTTGGAGCAAATTGTCCTGAATCGGCAACCCAAATCTATGAAAATACCCAAACATAAGCATATGTGTCAATAAGTAAGCCTCTTTGTAATAATATATCACAATGTGTGTAGAAAAGCTTTTTGTAAAAACACCAGAATGTGTGTGTGAAAAAGAAACCAAGATACTTTATAAGAAGAATAAGAGGTGCAAGATGAATACATGACATTTGTTCAAGAGGGTAAATAGAACTATACATACCGATAGCAAAAAAGGTCTCAAGGAGTAGCCAAGAAGCAAAGAACGGCAAAGAACATAGAACATAAGTACATGCCGGAATCGGAAACTATACACTTAAAAATGACACGAAAAGTGTACAAGAGAACAAAGCATGGTCCTTTTATGAACAAGAATAAATCGTAAGTGAAAATAATAATGAAGCATATTCAAAGGAATGTAGGCAAGTAAGACAAGAGAATAAAACCTACATGCCGGAATCGTAAACTATACACTTAAAAATGACACGAAAAGTGTACAAGAGAACAAAGCATGGTCCTTTTATGAACAAGAATAACTCGTAAGTGAAAATAATAATGAAGCATATTCAAAGGAATGTAGGCAAGTAAGACAAGAGAATAAAACCTACAAGATCTCGAACTCAACTAACTCGGTTACACCTTAACCATATGACTAAGTAATGTAATGGTAAAGATTTAATGCATATTAAATGTAAAGAACAATAAACATATTGGTTTGTAGGATGAAAGAACAATAAACATGAGCAGAGAAGATCTGAACATGATATAAATCGGTTACATCCTAACCATATGAATGAAGCAATGCAATGATAAAGATTTAATGCGTATTAAATGTAAAAAGATATTATTTGTTGGTATGAATGCAAGAACATTAAACATGGTCTTTGAAAGAATCTGACCTAATTACTAAGAGAAGAGTAAAAATGCAAGAAATGTGAAGGTGTGATAACTGTGTGACAAGAACAAGTATATATATGAGGACGAGAAAGCAGAAGGTTGTGTATTAACCGGTATATCTAAACATGGCATAATCTGTTGGGTAAAAGAACGAGTCTTTCCGTCAGACTTTGAATGACAAATGAGAAAGGTCCAAGACTACACCTAGACATAAGAAATCGCTAACTTTCCATAAACAGACTCCGATCTAAAAACAATACCAAAAAGGAAAAAGAGCCCATAAGTCTTATATGTCATTCCAATTCGAAATCCACTCCAGCCCGTAGCATGCATCTTCCACGAAAGCCATTAAACCCAACCTTTTCTTGTCAAATCTGATATATCAAAAACGTCTCCACTGTGGTGAGAGAATAAGCCGCCACCGTTTATCTCTAAGGACGACGGAAGACGACAGAATTCAGACGATTCTTGTGGATGAAAACGAAGAAGAAGAAACGCCGTCTAACCCTAGGAGAATTTCTATCCACCCCATCCTACAGCCGACCATAAGGTAGAAAAAATTGGGAAAAATATTATAAATGACAGCGAATTTTTTTCTGTCAAATATATTTGTCACTGACCTCATACCAACTAGGCCTTTTTTCCTTGCTGGGCTGATTAAAAACATGGCCCAAACGGAATTATATAATTCAACATAACAAGGGACGTGGCTCATTTGAAAAAAATGCACAGCTTCCATATCAATAAGGATATAGATAGATAAGGAGATATAATATAATAAAAATATATCACAAACATAAGAGAAAACAATGTGACATATATAGTATAAGATTAGAGTAATGTCACATGTCACATAACTATTCAAGTCATGACAAGGATCATTTGACACATTATTGAATTGAGTTCATAATGTGACAATGCACAATATTAGATAAAATACTTGTAATAAAATGATACCGAAAGTATTACTTATGTCACATATAAAATACAGTAGAAAACTTTAGCGTGACATACACAAGTTATTGATCAAGTATACTATCATAAGATATTCTAGTCACATATAAAATATAGAAATTAAACTTGATGTGACTTGATAATTTTCAAACACATGTCACTTACAATATAAAACATTAATTGTGACATGATTAATTGAGAGTAAATATGTTGTATATCCCAAAATAAATATATTTTGAAATATATCAACACAAGATACTCAACACCCATTTGGAGCCAATTGGTCTTGTATTTGGAGGTTCTTTAACAAGAGTACAAGTATTTGTTTTCTGTAAAGTTGCTACTTTTATATTCATTGCCTCTTGCCACTGTGGATTCTGAGTAGTGGCGGATCCACGTGCCCCGGGGGAGGGTCACGTGACCCCGCTCAACTTTATAAAAGAAAAATTCTGAAACGACGTCGTTTTGTTATAAAAAAAAATCAAATTTTGACCTAATTACCCGTCCAACCCGAAATGTTCTTAGGGTTACTACACTTTTGTGATGGGTGACCCCACTGAACTTTTTTCCTGGATTCGCCACTGATCCTGAGCTGCTTCTTTCAATGTTTTTGGTTACTTGTCCACGCTAATTTTTATAACGAAACCCTGATATCTTGAAGAAATATTAGTATAAGACACGACGGAATCAAGAGTTGGGGAGAGGTTCTATTTGTTACACTATGACACAAGCAATCATCCAAGTAAGAAGTGTTGATCTCTTTTTAGTGGTCTTCTTTGAACATGAACAGTATGAAGATCAGATTGATCATTAAGATCAAGATCATGATCATGACAGTGTTAATCAACATTTTGATCATTATGATCAATGTGGTCACCACTATTAATAGGTAAAAGAAGTCATGTCTCCTCCTGAGACACTAAAACAAGAACATTAGAAAAGGGAAATGAATGTTCATGAAAAATTAAATCACTAAAAACAATCTCATATTTCCAAAGTCTGAAACTTTGTAACCTTTGATATTTGGTTCATATCCCAAGAACATAGACTTCTTACTTTTGTTTTCAAATTATAGTGGTTCAAGATATGGAAGAAGGTTGGTGTAATTGGAAGCTGAAGATACAAGATGTTGAATATACATTGTGCAATAGCTCCCATGAGGGTTATTGTCTATTTGATCAGGAAGAGGAATGGTAGGCATGAAAACCTTTGCTTTCACTCCATAATTTTGACAAATCTTCCTAATCTTTTTTGGAGAAAGAATAGTGCGAATATCCCCAACTTTGGATGTCTCCACGTTTAGCTTTGGAGATTCAACCTTGAACCTCCTTGTGTAATATCCCGAAATTTTGACTTACTAATTAATTAATAAAGGATCTAATTATTCGGGAAATTATGGGATTTAATAATTTTTATGAAGGGATTTATTAGTAATTAAAAAGGAGTTTTAATAAGGAGTTTTAATCACTTAATAAAAGGATTTTTCACCCCTTTTCTCCCTTATTTTTCCCCAAGCAAAAATTTTTCAGCCTCAAAACCCTCCCTTGCCGCCGACTTGCTTGTGAGGAGGAAGGAGAGAAAAAAATCTCTCCTTGGTGTTTAGGAATTCGTCGTCAGTAATCGCTGTTTTCTTTTATAGATTCGAGCTTCGTTGAGGATCGTTTCTAGCTTAGCAAGGGCTTTCAAGAACGCAGCAATTCCGGTAAGGATAATTCTATGTCACAAAAGTTTAACTTGATGTCGTATAAGTTTAATTTAAGACTTCTATGCTTGTGTGCCACGGTTTTGGTGTGTTAAACGCTCTAGTAGTGTGTTTTTGTGTTAGTTAAAATCTACAATGATATGATACCTTTGTATGGGGTTTTCGGGCTTAAGGGGTTGCTTTTTTTGCTGCTTTATTACGTTGAAAAACGGCTCAAAATCGCGTGAAAATTGTTAGGGTTCGAGATGAAACCCAGGTGGACGGGCGCCCAAGCCTCCTGACGGGCGCCTCGCTTTGATTTCATCTCTAGACGGGCGTCTGGATTGCCTGGACGGGCGCCTGAGGGTTGTTTTACATTCGTGATCTAACTCGCTGCTAAAGTGGACGGGCGTCAGCACTTTCGGGCGGGCGCCTCGCTTTGAGTTGGTTTTTGAGACGGGCGTCTGGGTTACCTGGACGGGCGTCTGAGGGGTTGTTTTACATTCGTGATCTAACTCGATGTTTTGGGCGGGCGTCATTCGCTTGGACGGGCGCCCAGGTGGAGTCCTTGGACGGGCGTTCGGTCTTCCAGACGGGCGCCCGATCTATGTTGTTTTCCTTTCTTTGTGGGTTGTTGATAAGTCTTATGAATATGTATGGTAAGTTGGGTTTTGATGAGTCGAGGCTTTGATATCATTGTGGGACTTGGTGTTGGGCATTGAGGTTCGTAGACCCTGGGTTGGGCCGGATAGGGTAGCTCCCAAAGCCGTAAACCCGGAAGGTTTCCTTACGACTTCAAAGACCCTACGTGTTTGGGGAGTTGCAGCAGTGATGTGGTCGGGCCGATAGGGTAGTACCCGGCCGGGAACCCGGAAGGTTTCCTTGCACCCCAAAGACGTGATGGTCCATCTAGTATGGTACCATTGGATGACCTTTAGGACCCTCCTCTCTGTGGCTTTACCCTTTTGAGGGATGTGCACATTCGGGACCTTTAGGTGGCTAGTTGTGATGTTTGGTATCTCATATGGGCGGTCGTAACTTTTATAGATTGGTTGGGTCCTTCATAAATTTAGTAGTACCTTTCTTGAGTTTGTTTTACTTTTGTACACTAGATTTACTCTTACTCAACTTTATAGTTGACGGTTTGTACTTTCGCTTGACCTCTCGCTATGATCCATTTATGGGAGCATTCTTAGCAGTACTTCTATGGGTGTTTGCTTGTTGTTTTGGGATGTCGCGGGGTTTGAGAGCCACGTAGTCACAATCACATGTTGTCTACATTATTTGAATTTTAAATTCTAAAGATTTTGATGTTCCGCATAATTACATTTTTTCCGGATTTGTACTCACTTTAATATTTTCTTTCAAAATAATGAATGTTTATTTTCTTTCTCATTGTGGAATGTTGAATGTTACCGCCACGATCGTGTGTCGCGATGAGTGGCACTACGGTGACCAATACCGCGCCGACGGATTGGAAACCGGGTGTTACACCTTGCCTTTTTTTTTGTAGTGTATCGCAGAAATCTAGTGCCCACTTAGGCATGATTTCTGGGAAACCTTCACATCGATCATGATCCCAAGTCGAGAAGTGTGACTAAAAATCTTGGCTACCGACGTTAGATACCACAAAAATCTCCTACTAAGGGCCTTATCACAAGAAGTGTCTATATTGTTCTTACTTGATCCCATGATTTGATAAAAGAAGATGAAAATTATGCGAAAGAAGGAAAATGGCTTACTTGTTGCGAAGATCTAAGTGGGCTCTCTTGAAGAAATTGTTAGGTGTAGTGCCCGAAAGACAATTATGTAATTGTTTTAGGACGTAATTAAAAATTCATCTTATTATATGCATTTATGTTTATAATTAAGACACTACCAAAACCCTAAGTACCTTGTTTATGTAATCACATAACTCAGTGTATGGCTACACAAGAGGATTGAGTTAGTGAGATATACTTAAAATTAACTTAGTCCGTAGCGTTGATTAATCTGAGTACGGGTCTCATGATTAATATGCTAATAATGCACCTGAACACTTTACGGTGTGACAAGTCTTATCCGGATTTGCTCGGTAATAGGAGTACTGAGTGGGGCATTTATATATGATGATGATCATATAGGGCTGGACCGATTTGATTTGAGTTCTCGATATAATTCCGTGATCGAGAAGTCTTATCGAATCACAAGATGATCATATATGGATTAATCTCAATCCTGAGGTGATCACAGACAACTGCTTAGACTAGGGTAGAGTGTGATGTGTTAGTAAGGATCAATTCGAAGTATGTGGTCCAACACTTCTCGTTGGCTCTATTCTGGAATGAGTGAGTAGTCTGTGCTATCATAGATATGGAATTCATTCCTTCCCTCGGGAAGTAGACAGACAGTTCCCTTATTTGTTAATCCTCGAAACTGATCGATCCGCGGAGTTCATGTTAGACTAATTTGCTACTAGTCTGGTATGTGAACTAATTGATCACTAGGGGGTTAATGGTAAATAAGGATAATATGTTTCGAGAAGGGTTTACGGAAATATCCCGACTTGAAATGAACAGTCTATGGAGGATTTATCCGTATGTAATGAATATATCAGTGGACACCTTATCAACTCATGGTTGAGTGTAAGTTATCTATATTCGGCAGAGTTCGATTTGGGTTTATGGTGGTGTAATCCCGAATTAATAGATTGAATATTATCGTTCGTCCAAGGATAATATTATTCGATTTATTGTAGCTACATGAATATGGGTCCATGGTCCCCGACGTGCTCCTAACATAGCATGTGTTTTCTCGTCGTTTCACCTCAATTATAATTAAATAGTTGGATTGGACTATTTAATTGATATGTGAATTAATTGTTTAGTTGGACTAGATGATTAAATACATGGAAAAGAAATTTTAGTGGACTCGGCCCAATGTGTGGAAAAATGCGTGTGGCCTTATTTAATAAAAAAGGGCGCATTTTTTGGTGATTAAATAATTAGAAAGAAATTAGTTTTCTTGGATAATTATTTAATGTATGATTTAATCATTTATTTGTTAAGTGATAAATCATGGAACATTAGATAATATATTTATTTATCCTAATTTGTTTGGGATATATATTATATTTATCTTTTATTTGGAAAAAGGATTATTATAATAATTATCTCTTAATTATTAAATCCTTGGAGGACAAGGATTACTCTCCTATATAAAGAGTGTTCTCCCCTGCCTTATTGACACACATAAATTTCGAGAGTTATTGGTAGTATAGTGGCTTAGAGATTTCGCCATTGTACTAGGGTTTGAGTTGGAATAATCTTCGGGATTATTCCGGTAACATATCGAGGAGGTCCGCCGGCTTGAAACACCATCCACCTGGTGGTGCTTGGAGATACACGTTGGAAGACTTTGGCTTCTCAACTAGGCTCTCAACTTGTTCTTGACGTTTTTCACCATAAAAAGGTTGGTGATCTAACCCAGTCGTAGGTTAGATCTATTTGTTTATGTATTTTGGTTGACTAGATCTAGATCTTGTAGTTTCATTTAACGTAATCGGGTGGATCTTTGATCCATCCGGAGATATTACATCCTACAAGTGGTATCGGAGCCTTTGATCTATCAATCAAAGTATGTGAATTTTAGATCTGTGAGTGGAAATTGCATGTTTAGATTGCATTGTTTTTTTCAAAATAATGATGATGAATGCTTTGATATGTTGTGGTTGAAGAGATGGATTGGGGTTGGTATTATTTACTCGTTAGATCTATTGTAAACTCATATAAATTCTTTTATATGAGTATAGGAAATTTTGTAATTTTAATTTCCTAGAAGTAGATCTGCTTTGTTGTTTGTTCCGCTTTTATTTTATTCTCGGATATTGAGCAGTTTAAACGACAATCCCTCCAAATGTCAAATGAAGAATAAAAGTTGAAGAACATGCCCTCAAAATTTCGTGACGATCGGAGTCGATCTCGATGTCCGATCGCCGCTATAAAGTTTCTGCTTTATGTGAAAAAGCACAACAGCATTAAAACCCTAGGCTGTGAGTTCGCTCGATTTTCTGGAAGAGATTGAACCGTCAAAACGAAGATCCGACCATTCATATTAACTAACATGGAGTTATGATCAATCCCTAAAAATTTCAGGTCGATTGGGTTTTGTCTCGATGGCGATCGGCCCGGGAAGACATCTTCTTGAGCATTTGTTATAAACAGATGCAGCGATTGAATCGGCGGATTGCTTTGGAGAAAATTGGACCGTTGAAATGAAGATCCAACCGTTCAGATTGAATCGGGAGGAGTGAAGAACAGGTCCATAAAGTTTCATGACGATCAAGGTTCGTTTAGATGTCCGAGCATCGATAAAACGCAGCAGCAGCAGATTAGAACCTTGTTAGGTTTGTGTTTTTTTAATAGGTTAGATACGGGGGTACCAATGATCCATCTCGGTGTTTAATTTTTCCGTTTATTTTTTTTCGTGTATGATCGAAATTATGTGATAGAAACCGGAAAATTGCCATGACATGCATCATATCATGATTCCACTCCAATGCATACATGTAGCTAGTTTATTTCGAATAAATTAGGCATGTATAACTCGTATAATTAGTTTAAAGGCTTATTTAATTAATATGTGGTAGTTAATTAATTAAGTAACTAATTATTAAAACCGAGGAACCGGGTTTTTGTCAATCGTTACGATTTTAGTGATGGATTCTCGGTGAATCCCACTTGGATAAATCGTTGAGCTTTTCGGTGATGGCTTCTCCGTGAACCCACCTTTAATCAGAAACGAGATTACGCTTTGGGTGACAATTTAGAAATCGGAGAATCTTAGTACATGGGTTCGAAATGGTCTAACCATGGTTGGGCGAGTTCAACCGAGCTTCGCACAATCGACTCCTCCACGTGTGATGTACGTTATAGCGAGCCGACAGACTTAGCATAGCCGATAAGCCTTTGGGCTAAACGGGCTTCTCTTGCCGGATTGGCCTGAATCATCACATATGTTCCAACGAATAAGACAAATGAGGCTTGCCTCACATAACCGACCACTGCTCGAGTACTTTGATTTATTGTTTCCTATTGTCAAGGCCGAAACCGTAATTAGTAAACCCACCACTTTTTCAAAATATTGAGTGGGAGCGAGGAAGGTGACAAATGACCCCACGGCCTCTACTATAGGTGCAAGCACGTGAGAGAAGGGTGACGCCTCGTGCCGGTTTGATTCCGGCCCCTGGGGATGGTGTTCACCCCTATCAAAATTCAAGGATTGGTCTCCGAAAGGATAGGATTTTGGGTACTCGTCGGATCAACGACCGACCTAAAAGCGAAGATACTCGGGCGTACTTTGAGGTCTGATATAGTAGGTCACACTCATTATGGATATTTTTGAAATATCTAGGCTAGAAAAGGAAGGTAACCAATGATTAAGGCCCGGGTGTCTGATTCCCGTGAGATGTTCGATTCTCGAAGCTTAATTTAAGAGAGATTGTCTGAGTTTAACCATCTTTGTGCTGATACTGACCCTAAAGGCGGCGGTACGATGCGAGGTTAAATCCTTGGAATGGTAGGATAGACTTTTTATAGTTTATTATTCCTAAAATAAAGTAGTGATAATTTATTTTTGATTTTAATTTTTCTGTCACTTTATTTACAACTAAATCTCTAGGCTACTAAACTGTTAGTAATAGGACTTCATTAAAAATGTGGAGAGTAACAAGTACGTTGTAATTATCAACAAATGCAGTTAATTTTTCGGAAGAGATTTTTCTCTTGAGCCTTTAAAAACGTAAGTGACATAGTACAGGTATGTCACGGGTGTCACTCGTGTTGAACGAGAGATGACCATACTTAGTCTACAAAAGATGACTTTGGACTATAAGATAAAATTCATTTAGTGAATTTTAAAAGTGTAATTACACATCAAATTTCTAATTGAAAATTTGGAAAATCATATACATAAGGCATTGCTAGTTAGACGGTATTTGGAACCGATAAACTAGTGGGAGCCTTAGTCTTATGATTTGTTGTTTTTCTGATTAATTAGAAATGTGTAATGGAATGCACAAGAGTTTCTCCATTCATTGGAAAAACAAGAATAAGCGTTACTAGTTAGACAGTATTTGGAACCGATAAACTAGTGGGAGCTTAGTTCGAGATTTTATAATCTTAGAAACATCATGAACACAAAGATTGCTAGTTAGGCGGTATTTGGAATCGATAAACTAGTGGGAGCTTAGTTCTAGGTGATGTTCTAATCTTTGAAAAATCATAAAAACAAAGTATTGCTAGTTAGACGGTATTTGGAACCGATAAACTAGTGGGAGCTTTGGTCTTATGATTTGACGATTAGAAAAATCGATAGTCCAAGCAAGTAACATCAACATCCTACGCTTCAAGAGTAGTGTCTACTCAGATGAACTGCTAGTTCAAGACTGTTTCCATCTAAGGAAAGTCGAGAATGGGAAAGAACGTTTATACGTGTTAGTCGTCTAAACTAAGTAGTTTTAAGGCTAAACCGGAAAATTAATAAATTGGAAATCAGAGGATAAGGAAAGTGATTTCGGATCACTGAACATGCATCCTTAGCAATTTTCTTGAAAGCTAAAGTTCTTTGGAAGAACTAGGTAGCTTTGCATTAAACGATAAATAAAATAGACAACGGGCAGTTATTTCAGATAGACTAGTGGGAGTGATATAAGGAAATGAATCTCGGATTCACTTCTTGAGTATCACAGAAAATTCATTTTCTGGTTTCGGATTCGTTGGAACGAACGTATTCCTTTTCAATAGGATAATTTGTTTGTCTTATTGACAATAAATATAACATTCATAGCACGAACCCAAGACTCGGACTTTTGTTTGATAAAGTCAGAACCACTAAGAAATGCTGAATAGGTATATGTAACACAATATAAACACAAATGGTTTCCGTATTTAGATAAACGATTCTTTCTATTTTATTAATTAGTGCATATTCCCTAACGACAAGATCTGAAGACTGGCTTAGGGTGATTCCTATCTCCCAGTCAAAGGAACCCTGTCTCAAAGGAACAATGCGTAAGTTTCCTTTCAATCGGGAAAAGGGTAATAGATTTAAAGAAGTTACATAGCTTGTTCATATCGACCTTCGAGGTCATATGAAAGATACAAGCTAGTGGGAGCTTCTAAGTAGTGACATATTGACTGATAACTACTCAAAACTCCGGTAAGTTTATCCAAAATATTTGGAGGAAATCTCTGATTTCACCAGAGATAGAGTATTCCATACTCAGAAATAGGTTCTTGCGTAGTCTTGGACTGATGCCCGGCTCCGCCTCCCAAAGAAATGTTTTCACTAAAGGATACACCATAAACTTGCCTTATATAGTCATTGGTGTGCTACGATACGCTGCTGAACTCATTTAAGATATTAGTTGCAAAATAACGGTATACGTTGTGATGAAAAACCGAGAAGTCTACCTAAAAGATGCCTACGCATTTGTGGATAAGGAGTGAATTCGGTTCACCCCACTTCCGTAAATATAGACATTTAGCATTTAGTGCTTGAAGGTAGGACTGGAAATTTTGCATACACGTTCAGGTCGTGAAATATCTTAATGCATTGAGTAAAGGTTGGTTATAAAACTCGTAAAACCAGAGAATGATGGTTATACTGTCAAACTCGGTCTGATAGAGTCTATAAATAACAACCTTAGATATTGAAGTATTTGTACTCAAGATGTTACTAACTGATTTGTTCAGTCCACATCCAACACCGGCAGTTGGTGATAACACTAATAAGAACTACTAAACTAGATCAGTATCTCAACCCACCCCGAACGCAGTGGGAGTATGGTTTGTCCATTACACATTGCAGGACCTTACGGTCTATAGGGTAGATTGATGACCTATAGTCCTTCGTGGACTGTATAGGATCCTGATCATAGAGGTTGGTTTAAAAGCCATAACCCTGTGAATGGAGTTTGATACTCCAGTTCCGTTGAAACTCTTGTAGAACCACCTGAGTATCTCATGCCAAGTGGGAGTAATTGGAACTACACGGAGAATAGTCGAATGAATAGGAAAGTTTAACTTTCAACGCAAAGCTGAGTTATTTAGGGGTGATTCCCTAAAAGATAGAGAGTTAACCAGACCGTGATCTCTCTTACCACTCAGTCTTCCTTGATTTCGTCAGAAAGCGGGAAATATGGGTGATTCCCTAAAACTTCCTCGCCGAACAACGGAACCTGAATTCATTCGAATGGGAAGGTTTTAGCTAAGAACAAATGGTGGATTCGTTACAAAGCAGAAAATAGGGGTGAGTCCCTCAGACCTTTTTGCGAGACTAACGGTATCTTATTTTATTCAGAAAGAACCTTTGGCAGGATGCCTGCCATAGCTTACATCCTTTGGGGATTAAAGCAAACCTCTAGGTCATTTCAAAGTCATATATTTTAATATGTGGACTTGACCAGAATGTTGATAAGTCTTTTGTGGACTTGGCATCAATATTAGTAATGTAGATTAGTGTTTGTGAATGGTAACACTGAAACAGTTGGGAACAACATGGGTGTGTTATCTGAAGTCAGAGTCTGACATGCCATCGGGATTCATTCTAAAGGATTTGATTCGCTCAAATTCTCGAGAATCGATTATTGGCAATCCCATCAATTCACTTGGTTAAGATATTCTTGCATTTATGCAACATTCAACGATGTAGTCTACCCTACCTCTCAGGAATGGTTATCTAAACCTGCGGATGAATACTAAATAGGATGTTTAGTGAATCCTCAAGTCTCTTCGGGAGAATGAGGAATAATATGCTGGTATATTCAGGTGCGAACTAGAATATAAGTGATGTCACTGATTCTGAATTTAGGTCAGTTTAAGGATGATCGTTAAGTCGATTTACTCCTCAGTGTTGAATCAAAGGCATATTGAAATCGTACCACCGGATTAGATGGAAAGGCGATGTTTCGATCCCAAAGATTGACTCAAGATGCCAAACTACCTGATCAGCGTACAAAGTCACATGGTGTTCGGATTCTAAGTACGCGCCGGGTCACTGACCTACCCTACGGCGGCACACTCCGGTCGTGCTTGGAAGGATGAATTACTAAGATGCGCTTGGAGGGTATGAATCTTGGGGATATGTCTCACTTGTTTTGAGCAAGTGAGAGAATGTTGTAGATATAGATATAAAGGGTGTGCTCTAAAACAATTAATCCACTTGCCTTTCTTGCAAGTGGGAGATTGTTAGGTGTAGTGCCCGAAAGACAATTATGTAATTGTTTTAGGACAGAATTAATAATTCATCTTATTATATGCATTTATGTTTATAATTAAGACACTACTGAAAACCCTAAGTACCTTGTTTATGTAATCACATAACTCAGTGTATGGCTTACACAAGAGGATTGAGTTAGTGAGATGTACTTAAAATTAACTTAGTCCGTAGCGTTGATTAATATGATTACGGGTCTCATGATTAATATGCTAATAATGCGCCCATAACACTTTACGGTGTGACAGTCTTATCCGAACTGTCGGTAATAGGGTACCTAGTGGGGCATTTATATATGATGATGATCATATAGGGTTGGACCGATTTGATTTGAGTTCTCGATATAATTCCGTGATCGAGAAGTCTTATCGAATCACAAGATGATCATATATGGATTAATCTCAATCCTGAGGTGATCACGGATAACTGCTTAGACTAGGGTAGAGTTTGATGTGTTAGTAAGGATCACTTCGAAGTATGTGGTCCAACACTTCTCGTTGGCTCTATTCTGGAATGAGTGAGTAGTCTGTGCTATCACAGATATGGAATCCATTCCTTCCCTCGGGAAGTAGACAGACAGTTCCCTTATTTGTTAATCCTAGAAAATGATCGATCCGCGGAGTTCATGTTAGACTAATTTGCTACTAGTCTGGTATGTGAACAAATTGATCACTAGGGGGTTAATGGTAAATAAGGATAATATGTTTCGAGAAGGGTTTACGGAAATATCCCGACTCAAAATGAACAGTCTATGGAGGATTTATCCATATGTAATGATTATATCACTGGACACCATATCAACTCATGGTTGAGTGTAAGTTATCTATATTCGGCAGAGTTCAGTCTCGGGTTTATGGTGGTGTAATCCCGGAATTAATAGATTGAATATTATTGTTCGATCCGACGGATAATATTATTCGATTTATTGTAAACTACTCGAATATGGGTCCATGGTCCCCGACGTGGCTCCTAACATAACATATGTTTTCTCGTCGTTTCACCCCAATTATAATTAAATAGTTGGATTGGACTATTTAATTGATATGTGAATTAATTATTTAGTTGGAATAGATGATTAAATACATGGAAAAGAAATTTTTCGTAGACTCGGCCCAATATGTGTAAAATGCATGTGGCCCTATTTAATAAAAAAATGCACATTTTTGGTGATTAAATAATTAGAAAGAAATTATTTTTCTTGGATAATTATTTAATGTATGATTTAATCATTTATTTGTTAAGTGATAAATCATGGAACATTAGATAATATATTTATTTATCCTAATTTGTTTGGGATATATATTATATTTATCTTTTATTTGGAAAAAGGATTATTATAATAATTATCTCTTAATTATTAAATCCTTGGAGGACAATGATTACTCTCCTATATAAAGAGATTTCTCCCAAGCCTTATTGACACATAAATTTCGAGTTATTGGTAGTATAGTGGCTTAGAGATTTCGGCCATTGTACTAGGGTATCGAGTTGGAATAATCTTCGGGATTATTCCGGTAGCATATCGAGGAGGTCCGGCGGCTTGAAACACCATCCACCTGGTGGTGCTTGAGATACACGCTGGAAGACTTTGGCTTCTCAACTAGGCTCTCAACTTGTTCTTGACGTTTTCACCATAAAAGGTTGGTGATCTAACCCCTCATAGGTTAGATCTATTTGTTTATGTATTTTGGTTGACTAGATCTAGATCTTGTAGTTTCATTTAAGCATAATCGGGTGGATCTTTGATCCATCCGGATATATTACATCCTACGTAAATTGAGGATGCACGGGTTTCACTCATAATATCTATGAAAACTCAAAAGATTTTAAAAGGACGAACAAACGAGTTACTTCTCCTTTTATATCAAGAGGAAAGAGAATAACCGAAGAGACACTTCGGTTCTTTACAAATTGATTACACCCTTCCAAGAAATTTCATGAAGCGACGCCTCAAACAAGTAAATTGGCGTTTCAAAATTAAAAAATACAAGTTGGTATCCGAAAGCTTACTTCATCTACGCCACGTCCTATCTGTGCAGATCGACCTAACCTACAATACATATCCTAGTTCTAGTCTTAGGGCATTTGACATAAGTGAGATTGATCATATTACACGTGATCTTAACTCACAAATTGATAAGCTTGCTACATCAGCAAGATGTCATCTCCAACCTAGCGTAGGTCACCCTTATATCAGTCAACCGAGATGGCGCAGGTCGATCTCTATCCTTTATAGCCGCCGTGACGTTACATATCCACGGTCCTTTACAGCCGACGTGGTGCCGGTCGCCCTCGATCTCAGACAACAGCTACACCCCATTAAATGAGCACTCTGGATATTGCGCAAACATTACCCCACGACTGTAATTGCTCCAATAACTGCTCTAAGACATTCGCTCCATTACATTAATGTACGTGGCGTAACGTCTTTCCCACTACATCAATGCGCAATAACGTACCATCCCACGATGAAAAACTATATAAAGGGGTCTTCCTCCTCATTTACAAGCTACGTTCATTGTACGCCCATATTTACTTACTGACCTAACAGCCTTTATAGAAAATTTTCTATTACTGCACTGACTTGAGCGTCATCAGAGTGTCCATCGGAAGACAAACTACGGGACCTCACACGCCTTATTTTTTATAGGCTTGTTACAAAAGCTTCTTGTATCATTAATTGGATGCCCAATTACTCATTTATCGACACAAATTATGTGCAGACGATTACAGCATCGTCATTGTAGTATAACTTTCATTATTATGATGTTATCATAGTTATAGTAGTACATATAATGACATATAACATTTATTCAAGTAATTTTTATCTGGCTTATTTGTTGTTGGTTGTATTATTTATTTATTTATTATAATTTTTTTTTATTGGGCTTTTTAACTTAAGGGGACAATGTCATCCTTGTTTAAATCTTCACCAAACGTTTCACATTGATAACAAAGTCATTAAACAAGAGTTCAACCATATTATTGTCAGCCGGCCAGTGAAATTTTAATGACATTTACATCAACAAATTAAATCTACAGTCAACAAAATGACATAAGTGAATCAATCATGCTTTGCCGGCTTCCTCCCTTTGTTTCATTGTTCCTTCCCATTTGGAACAAGAAAAAGGGTAATACAACGGATACCACCATTGAACTCACACACAACGAAATGACACAACCTAACAGTATACTATCGATCATGGTGTATGATACATTATCCTAATCTACAATAAAAAAGAAGCATCACCTGTTGCGTTTGACTTGTTGTGCTTGTAGCATTCCTTGACACAACCAAATCGATCACAACGAAGAACACACCGATTTTACACTATTATACATCATGACCAATAGGTCTTACATAATGATCAATGAAGTAAAATCGGGTTGTGCTTGCTTCGTTAATGGCTAAATGATCGTATAAGTAACATCCCCAACACCACAACACCACCTCACCCCATAAAAATCCAGTCTATATAAACCAGCACAAAAGACACTTCATTTCATCAACATAATAGAGAAGAAGAAGAAGAAAAGAGAAGGAAACAAAAAAAGGAGATGGAATACACATGCAAGGATTTCAAGGTTGGCAAATGTGAAGGTGAAAAGCTAGTGGATGGTGAAACCCTACCCTTAGTTCTACAACCATTCATGGCGGGGGACAACCAGAACACAAACACGGCGGAGAATTTAGTGGATATTTTAAAGAAGAATAAAGAGTGGTTTGAGAAAATGATAATCAAGAACAGTGCCGTCCTTCTAAGAGGGTTCGATGTAAAAATGCACAAGAATTCAATGAGATTGTTGAAGCTTTTGGATGGGATGATATTCGCTACGTTGGACCAGCTCCAAGAACCCATGTCCACAAGAGAATTTGGACAGCCAATGAAGGACCCTTGTCTGAATTCATTTACTACCATCATGAGATGGTTCTGGTCAGTCCCATCCCATAACCTGATTATTTATTTATTTATTTTATAGCAATAGATCCGGTTTTTTATTGTTAAAAATCGAACGATAAAATTTGTGCGGTTTCTGGTTTTAATGAAACAAATTTGTATTCCCGTATGAAAACGCTTTGATTGTTGAGTTTAGCCTTTGATCTAGGTGGCTAGGCGGCCCAACGGCCAAGCCGTCCGCGCCCGAATCGGGTCTTTACTCTTAAGCGAACTCTTTATTCTAGGGCCCTTAACCCTTATCATGTAAAAGGGCAGGACCGTCCCGGCGACGTAATCGGGTCCTATGCCAAATCTTTATTCTACCATATATACCTTAACGGTTAAGGTATATATATCAAGTAAATAGGTGTAAAAAAAATGGTATATGAGTGGGTTAGAGCTCTTTTTAACTGAATATGTGTAGTGATTTAATTGGGTGTAATTTTACAGATAAAGGAGTATCCCAAGAAGGTAATTCTCTTCTGTGAAATCCCACCACCAGAAGGAGGACAGACACCGCTTGTCCCGAGTTTCAGCGTGACCGAAAGGATGTTAGAGGAATTTCCAGAGATGGTAGAAGAAGTAGACAAGAAAAGTTTGAAGTATACATTCACAACCTTGAGTAAGAATGATACATCTTCTATGAGGGGCAGAGGTTGGGAGGATACTTTTCAAACATCTGATCCAAAGGAAGCTGAAAGAAGGTAACTAATTAATTTAGTAAGCATATGCAACCTTTTTCAATATCCATGTTCATATATAAGCATTTTGATTGGTTTCATATATAGGCAAAGGCACTAGGGATGGACTTGGAATGGCTCCCAAATGGTGGAGTGAAGGCTATTTTGTGTCCAAGGATTCTGACAAAGGTGTTTGAAGGGAGGAAAGGTAGAAGAATGTGGTTCAATACAATGGTGGGAATGCATGGAAAGGAATATAGCTCAGCTATAATGGCAGATGGGACTGAGATACCTGAGAATTTTGTGAAGAGATGTGAAGAGATCATTGAAGAAGAAAGCATCCAATTCAAGTGGGAAAAGGGTGATGTCCTATTCTTGGACAACCTAGCTTTGCTTCATGGGAGAAGACCTTCTCTTCCTCCAAGAAAAGTTCTTGTTGCAACTTGCAAGTAACTTTAAGGGAAAGTCTTTACATACCTAAAAACTAGGGGTAAAAGTTGTGAAAGACATGTTTTAATCTAAAATGGTTGAGAAGGACAATTACTATATGTGTTACTACATGTTTGTCCTTCTCAACCATTTTAGGTTAAAACCGTCATTCACAACCTTTAACCTTAAAACTATTCTCGACCGACTACACGAGTCGAAAACATTTCTTACTTTATGACTAAATAAATTTGAGTCGATGTTGAGAGTTTTCTAGAATATCATCCGAAAAGTACATTTCATACTTTACGACTAAAATTGAGTAAGAGAATTATCAAAATTCAAGCTAAATTATGTTGTGTCATAAGAATCGATGTATGAAAAAATTGAAGGGTAAAATTGAAAATAAAATGATAATGTGTTAATGTAACGCCTCGGACACGTAATGCAGTAACGCTTAAATGATTCATAAATGGTCCGGTCAACTATTTCAATCGTCGTCCTAGCTTGGTCTAAAAGGGCTAACCCGAGTTGACAAGACATTTATGTCTCACACTTAAATGGGGGTGGGCATTCTACTACTTTACCGATGCGAAACTTTACATTCTCCCACCCTTATAAGGGATCAAGCGTCCTCGCCAGACACACCCAATCGCTTTTGGATCGTCCCTATCAGAGGTAACTAGAGGTCATCTTTACACCGTCATCTTGTACGGTGCAGGGCATAGTTCCGTCTGATAGTCGGCTCTAAATACCATTCTCAGCCGCCCTGCACCTAAGCCTTGGTAGTGCTAAATGAGTCATAAATGGTCCGATCAACTGCTTAGACGGCCATCCTCGTTTGGTCTAAAAGGGCTAACCCGAGTTGACAAGACTTTTATGTCTCACACATATATGGGGTGCGCATTTACTTAATTTATCGATGTGAGATTTTACATTCTCCACCCTTATAAGGGACTGGCGTCCTCGCCAGGACGGCCAAGACTTGTCCCAGTTCTTTCCTACCATAGGATTCTAGAGGTGGCCCCCACCGCCTCTCACGGTGTGGCACTTAGGTCCGTATTGCAGTCGGCTCTGACTACCATCTTGTAACGCCCTTCAAACCCTGGGCCTGGTAACGCTAAATAAGTTATGCAGTTGGCTCTGAATACCATTATGTAACGTCCCTGCACTCGTGCAGTAGAAATAAATGAGTCATAAATGGTCCGGTCTACTGCTTAGACCGCCGTCCTCGCTTGGTCTAAAATGGCTACCCGAGTTGACAATATATTTATGCCTCACACATATATAGTGGTGAACATTCTACTATTTTATTGATGTGAGACTTTACGGTTAATACTTTTTTAAGTGTAAAAAGACTTTACCCTTTAAAATTATGATTTGATTGGAATAAGCACAACTCATAAAGTTTAGCATTGTTAATGGCATGACAAAATGTTTATGACAAGTAGCGTAATAAACTTTTACATTATTGATCTTGTTGTAAACCTATTAATTGTTAGGGGTTCAACATAATCAACGATATAAAAATATTTCGTGTTGTTTGTTGTTATTATTTTATTGTGGCATTACCGCTCGGAGCTATAGGTTTTTTTTTTTTTTTTTTTTTTTTTTCTGTACCAAGCTATTGGTTGTTGGCTAGTGTTTCCGAAACTATGTTATTTGTGTTAAGGTATTGTTATAAACGCAATCAGATGGTTTTTTTTTCCATACATTTCATGTTTATGGATCAAATAAGTGACATTGTCATGTTTTATGAATCAATAAAGTGACATTTCTTGTTGTACAATAAATTTGTTTAAACAATTAATCGTCCCTCTTTCTATTTTGGGATGCCCAAAATTGTTGTTCACTTTGACTAATTAAGAGTAAATTTCTAATTATACCCGTGAAAAATTCCAATTGATTAACAAGAGTATATAAGAAAGCTCACAATTATTAGAGCACTCGTACCAGATACTCTTAACGTATACTTTATTAAACAGTTTTAAAAACATGTTTTTCTAGTTTAGAGAATCTTTATTTAAGATGAAATGATCAAACTCTTTTATTTTACATAATGCGGAAGATATAAAGGAAATTATAGAATCTGGATGAATGTAGTAGATGTAAAGGAAATTTTATAGAATCAGAGTTTACAAAAAAAATAGAGTATCTCTTTGCGCAGTTTTATTTTTTCAGTTGAAATCTCTACAATAGAGTTTTTAAATGATTTACAGTATCTACTGCAAGTGCTCTTAGTACCGCAACAACCACCTTAAATATCTAACATACAGCTTATACTTCCTCTCAATATTTTTAGTTGTTTAATTTGATAAGATTTTGATCAATAAATTGGGAATTCGGCCCGATTTTTTATGATTTTCTATGTCCCATGCTCCGTAGAGATAAAATCTCCTCGTCTTATGCCTCACTCCATGCATCATGAACTCATTAGAAGGACTCCCATTGATAAAGATTGAACCACAAGTTGAAGGCGGTGGACTTGTTCTTCTCAAAATGGTTCTTGGTAGCCTGCCTTTGTACTACTTCTCATTGTTTCCTGCTCCTAATTGTTATAAACACAGACAGAAAGCTTGCAGTTTAAGAAAGAAACAAACACAGAAGCAATACAAACGTAAAGAATGACAGAATTGACAAAGCACATAAACAAGAAGAACACAGTGATTTAACGTGGTTTCCGGCGTTGTGCCGACTACTTCACGGACAGAAAAGAAGATATTTATTATGCACAGAATTACAAGGTTTTCACAAGTGTGTGAATAACACTTTGAAAGACACACATTTCATTGATTACAACTTCGGTATTTATAGACACAAATCCCAAACCCTAACAGCTAATGATCTTTGTCGGAATTCTCATAAATACCCCAGATGTGTATCCCAGCTCCAGCTGTTATCCACCCGACGAAACTCAGCTCAAAACTGACTTCCCAGACTTGTAATCAACTGCCCAGATGTAGAACTCAACTATACTCAGTATAACTCAGTAGTCCAAAAACTGACTGTTGACTTTAGAAGAAACTCAGTTGCACTTCATCAAACTGACTTTCACAGAACTGAATATACTTAACTGAAACTGACCATCATTCTCAGTCTTCAATTTCTCAGATTAGTTCCACCAGATCATATATCAGTTTAGAGGTCAAGTCACCAAAAATGACAAATCTCCACCTTGACTTGAACTCTCATTCAACGTCACCAGATTGCATAATCAAATGTACTTGTACCAGATGCATTCGTCAATGCCAGGATGTACAATACCATACTTCTCCACAGAATCCACTCAAGTTGATCTGCCCTCAACTGATTATCCAGATTTCAGTTTACAAGCTTTGAATATTCAGCAAGTCCAGACACAACTGAAACTTGCTCTGCTGAACTGGTTTAGTGAACATATCAGCAGGATTCTCCTGAGTGCTGATCTTCTTCACTACAACCCTCTTCTCATTTCTCAGAAAATGATACCTCACATCAATATGCTTGGTTCTCTCATGATGAACCTGATCCTTAACTAGACAAATTGCACTCAAACTTTTACAATAAATCTCAGCTTTATCCTGATGTAGCCCCAAATCACTGACTAGTCCCTTCAACCAGACACCCTCCTTGGCTGCTTCAGTAAGAGCCATATACTCAGCTTCAGTAGTTGATAAAGCCACTGTTGCCTGGAGAGTTGCTTTCCAGCTAACAACTGAATTCCCCAATGTGAAAACATAACCAGTCATAGATTTTCTACTGTCCACATCAACTGCATAATCAGCACCACAGTATCATGTGATCAGTTTCTAAGTATCACCTCCATAAATAAGACTAACATCAGTTGTACCTCTAAGGTACCTAAACATTCTTTTCACAGCTTTCCAGTGTTCCTTTTCAGGTTGAGCCATAAACCTGCTGACAACACTCACTGCCTGAGCCACATCAGGCCTAGTGCACACCATGGCATACATCAGACTGCCAACTGCACTAGCATAGGGAACTCTTGACATATACTCCTTCTTATTTGCTGACTGTGAAGCAAAAACTAACAAATGAACATTTGATGTCATAGGAGTATCTATTGGCTTAGCAGCTGACATGCCAAACTTTGACAAAATCTTTTGTGTATAGCCCTGCTGAGATAAAAATAGTTTCTTTTGATTTCTATCTCTCCAGATCTCCACCCCCAAAATTTTCTTGGTTGCACCCAAATCTTTCATTTCAAACTCAAGATCGAGAAGGTCTTTCGAGATCTTTGAACATCGACTTCTTCTTTGCAAATATCGAAGATGTCATCCACATATAACACAAGATAGATGTAAGATCCATCTTCCAACTAATCTGTTGTAAACACAACAATCATAAGGACTTTTGTTGTAACCCAACCGGATCATATAATCACAAACCTTTTATACCACTTTGTCTAGAGCTTGCTTGACCCATACAAGGACTTATTCAACTTACACACAAGATCTTCCTTACCATGAACTTGGAAACCCTCTGGCTGAGTCATGTATATCTCTTTATCTACCTCACCATGTAGAAAGATGTCTTCACATCTAACTGCTCAAGTTCTAAGTCCTGCTGTGCCACCATTTCTAGTAACACTCTGATTGAAGTATGTCTCGACTCTCTGTGAGAATATCTCATCAAAGTCCACCCTTCTTTCATCGATGAACCTCTTGCAACCAAACGTGCCTTATACTTAACTCCTTCTGCCTCTGTTATCCCTTCCTTCTTCTTGAAAATCCATTTGCAAGTAACAATTCTCCTATCAGCTGTATGTTTTACTAGATCCCAAGTATGATTCTTCAGTAATGACTCCATTTCATCTCCCATGGCAGCAAGCCAATGAGATGCTTCAGAACATGTCACTGCTTCCCTGTAAGTAGAAGGTTCAAAACCCTCCACTTCTTCTGCAACTTGAAGTGCGTACCCAACCATATCATCAAACCCATACCTTCTAGGAGGTATCCCAACAATGGATCTTCTAGCTCTACTGACAGCTATACTCTGCTGACACACGTTCTCAGTTTGATGCTCAACTGACATTTGCTCAGCTGACTGGTTTGGATTCAGCTCTGGTTCAGCAACCAGATCAGATGAAAACTGACTTGAATCAGTTGATTGTTGCATTCCAACTAACTCCACCTGAAGCTCCACCTTACTGTCAATTTTCTCAGTGTCAGCATTGGTTTCAGTTTCAGTTATCCTCCCCACTGATGAACTGAGTATAGAATTTTCATCAAAAATGGTATCTCTACTGAGAATATCTCTGTTAGGCTGATGATCAAATTTTGTACCCTTTACTCCATCACCATACCCCACAAACACTCCTTTCTTGTCCTTTGGTTCCAGTTTGCCTTCACTGACATGATAGTAAACTGTGCTTCCAAATACCCTTAAAACTGAATAATCTGCAGGCTTGCCTGACCACATCTCAACTGGTATTTTGAGACTGATACCTATGTGAGGACTCTTGTTGATTAAGTAGCAAGCTGTGGTTACAGCCTCTGCCCAAAATCTCCTTGATAAACCAGCATGAGAAAGCATACATCTGGCTCTCACCAGAAGAGTTTGATTCATTCTCTCAACTACACCATTTTGCTGAGGAGTATTCCTGACTGTGTGATGTCTGGCAATACCCTCATTTTTGCATAATGTATCAAACTCAGTCCAGCAGAATTCCAAACAATTATCTGAATGAAGCCTCTTGATCTTCTTCCCCAACTAATTCTCAACTAGAGCCTTCAATTGCATAAAGCTCTTGAATGCCTCACTTTTATGTTTCATCAGCACCATCCAAATCATCCTTGAATAGTCATCAATAAAGGACACAAAATATCTGTGACCACCCAATGACTCCACCTTTGATGGCCCCCAACAATCAGAATGAATGTTATCAAGTTATGACTTTGTGTTGTGTACCCCTTTCAAGAACTTGCTCCTATGAAGCTTCCTAAACACACAATGCTCACAAAAGTCCAGAATCTTGGCCTTACATCCCCCTAGAAGATCTTTCTGAGAAAGAACCGGCATCCCCTTTTTCACCCATGTGACCCAGTCTCATATGCCACAGTTTTGTAAGTCAGGATCGATGAATCTCAAATGATGCCATAACAAAGAGAGAACCAAAGAACAACTAACCCTTGTAATATATACAGAGTCCCTTTCATGATTCCCTTGAGAACCTCAACTGAGTTTTTATAGACACTCAGCACACCACTTTCCCCCTTAAAACTAAATCTCCTACTATCCAAAGAACTGAGAGATACCAAGTTTTTGGTCATTTTTGGAACATGTCTAACTTCACTCAGTTTACAGAATCTTCCATCCTCTGTCCTTAATCGAATCGAGTCAATCCCAACTACCTTGCAGACCTTGTTGTTTGTCATAGATATATGACCGCCATCTATCTCAGCGATAACTTGAGAACCACTCTGTGAGGGCAAATATGAAAGGATGCCCATACTCCGTAATCCACACATCGCTTGATGTGGCCGACTCTCCCGCCACTAGGACCATGTCCTTATCTAAATCATGCTCACCGCTACTGGCAATGTGTGCAGCTTAACTCGCTTCCTCGTTTCTTCCTCTTTGGACAATTGGACTTTCAATGTCCATGCTCCTTACAATAATTGAAGACATCTGTGGACTAGGGCCTTTGGACCTTGTCTTCTTGGAATTTTTCTTCCTTGACTAACCATGTTGTTTTCCACTATCGCTACTGACTATCAGTCCTGCAGCCTGGCTGTCTGCTCCAGCTGCCTTATGTCTCAGCTCCCTGGAATGTAAAGCTGACCTTACATCCTCTAAAGCAACTGCATCATTTCCAACTATGAAGGACTGCACAAAGTTCTCATAGGAAGGTGGTAATGAAACCAGGAAAATCAAAGCAGCATCTTCATCTTCAATCTTAACATCAATATTCCTGAGATCAAGTAATATTGTGTTCAGCTGATCAAGATGATCTCTCATTTGATCCCCCTCGTGCATCCTCAAAGGCGAGCGACCTGCAGCTTCAAAGACAACTTGTTGGTCAATGACTTAGTCATATTCAGGCTTTCAAGCTTCAACCATAACTTGGCAACAGTGTCTTCCTCAGCAACTTCTGTGATAACATCATCAGACAAGCACAACATGATGGTTGAATATGCTTTCTCCTCCAGACTGGCATAATCTGTAGAACTGGCATCCCCTCTACCAGATAAAGGAGTCCACAATCCTTGTTGCTTTAACAAGGCCCGAATCTTGATTTGCCACAGACTGAAACTGTTCCTCCCTGTAAATTTATCAATCTTCACGTTCATTGCCAACATCTTTCTAATTAAAGAACAAACCTTTGATCACAAAATCCTAGCACCGGTTACCGTCTTGGTGAAGATCAACTCTGTTCACCTGCAACTCCTGAATCTTGAACCTGGCGCCTCGATACCGCTTTGTTATAAACACGCATGCGAAAAGCTTGCAGTTTAAGAAAGAAACAAACACAGAAGCTATGCAAACGTAAAGAATGGAGGAATTGATAAAACACAGAAATAAGAAAAACACAGTGATTTAACGTAGTTTCCGGCGTTGTGCCGACTACTCCACGGACAGAAAAGGAGATATTTATTATGCACAGAATTACAAGGTTTTCACAAGTGTGTGAATAACACTTTGAAAGACACACATTTCATTGATTACAATTTCGGTATTTATAGACACAAATCCCAATCCCTAACTGCCAAAGATCTTTGTCAGAATTCTCATAAATACCTGAGATGTGGATCCCAGCTCCAGCTGTTATCCACTAGACGAAACCCAGCTCAAAACTAACTTCCCAGACTTGTAATCAATCGCTCGGATGTAGAACTCAATATATACTCGGCATAACTTAGTAGTCCGCCCGATCACGACTTGAAAGAAACTCAGTTGCACTTCATCAAACTGACTTTCACAGAACTGAATATACTTAACTCAAATCGCCATCATTCTCGCCTTGATTTCTCAGATTAGTTCCACCAGATCATATATCAGTTTAGAGGTCAAGTCACCAAAATTGACACTAATGTTGAGATCCACACCTTAGAGAAAACCAGAACACATTTTTTTTTGGGTGGGATGGGAGCATGGTTCAAAGTCTCGGCCGTATCGTCTCCGACTCGGCCCATACGAATACAAAGTCACGGTTTCATCTCGTAACTGACGTGAATCGGAATCATACCGGCAAGACTCGGCCGGTATTTACCGAATAAATCGGTCAAAATCGGTAAAATGTCACTGGTTCAGATCCGATCCAGACATTGAGAATTACATGGAGAATAAGGAGGAACAAAAGCAACCCAAGACAAATCGTCAACCAAAAAAGCTAGTGTCTCTGCATTTTTATCTGCTCTGATTTCTTTCTGATTGAAATACGTATTGTTTTGTGATCTATATAGCCTATAGTCATGTTATTAGAATGCATACGAATAATTCACACGACATATTGCTTCCTCCTTGGCCATTGAGCACGGTTCAACGATGTTTCTTTTCTTCGTTTTGATTGATTGTGCTTGCAGGAATAGAATAGAATAGAAATACAACAGCCCTCCAAAAGGCTCAACTGGTATAACCTTCAAGATCAAGTTATTTCATGTGACTTGCAAAAACTGATAGAATTCTTGCAATGAATATATATTTTCTAATTTCTTGAATTAATTTTGATCTGTTTCAGGATTGAGAATAGGGGCAATTGAACAGATAAGAAGATGGCATTGAGATAGAGTATTAACTTTAGTCTCGGATTTTTATTAGATTTCTAGTTGATCAGATTGTATAGAGTTTAGCTTTCTGTAAAAATACTACTCCCTCCGTCCCATTTTATTTGTCCATGTTTCCTTTTTGGTTTGTCCCAAAATAAGTGTCCACTTTGTGCATTAATTGCTAAATTTCTTCAAATACCCTTTTCTGTTTACAATATTTACAATAAAAAATGTGAAGCATTAAATCTTCCAACAACAACTTAAAGGCGCATAAGTGTAAAAATATTAGATCATTTAATATGATTCAAAGCGTTAACTACACTTTTCTTAATCTGTGTAAAAAGTCAAACAGAACAAATAAAATGGGACGGAGGGAGTAGTAAAATCGGCACTCGTGCTCAAAGACGCGGTCATGGCCAACGCTATATGATTTAACCTATTAAGTGTATATGAATTATGAAGTTAAATACTATTTACTATATTATGTGTAAATCAGGTTGTATGATGTTACACAATCCTTTTCTTATATGATTGCACATTTATGGGATGTGGCGTATTCACACACACTATTTTCTATTCTACTCGCGTTTGAGAAAAATACATATATTAAAAAAGTGATTTATTGTGTTGACTTTGATTATAAAGTTAAAAAAAAAAAAAAAAACTTGAAAAGTGTAGCGGTGTATTGAATATGAAAAATTAATTGGTTGAATGACCCTACGAAGTTGAAAAATAATATTTAAAAGCGGAAATAGTATTAAAATATGTATTGGAAATGTAACTACGACATATTAAAAAAAATGATTTTGGCAACTGCGACATATAAATAGGAATGAATGGAGTAATAAAATATTAGTGTTATGTCTGTTTCCTTCGTCGAGAAGTATAGCCAAATATATAAAATAAAACAAATAAAAAGAAGGGGTGCGTGGGGTTGTTTCCGATCCGTTTTTCTTCTCGATAATGATTTTGGTGTCTATCTCGAGAGGGTTGTGTGGCTCAGACACAAAGCAAAATAATATGTAATTAAATTAGAATCGGATACATCTTAAGCACTTAAAAAATGATTTATTGTGTTGACTTTCATTATAAAGTTCAAAAAAAATCTTGAAAAGTGTAGCGGTGTATTGAATATGAAAAATTAATTGGTTGAATGACCCTACGAAGTTGAAAAATAATATTTAAAAGCGGAAATAGTATTAAAATATGTATTGAAAATGCAATTACTGACATATTAAAAAAATTGATTTTGGCAATCACGACATATAAATAGGAATGGATGGAGTAATAAAATATTAATCTTATGTCTGCTTTCCTTCCCGTCGAGAAGTATATCCAAATATATAAAATAAAACAAATAAAAAAAGGGGATCGTGGGGTTGTTTCCGATCCATTTTTCTTCCATTAATGATTTTGGTGTCTATCTCGAAAGGGTTGCGTGGTTCGATACAAAAGCAAAATAATATGTAATTAAATTGGAATCGGATACATCTTAAGCGCCCAACACACATAATAAGATTAAATTAAGGCTAATATGTAGATTAAAAAAATTGAAAAAAAAAAGTTTCCGATTCGTTTTTCTTCTCGCTAATGATTTTAGTGTCTATCTCGAAAGAAAGGTTGTGTGGTTCATACAAAAGCAAAATAATATGTAATTAAATTGGAATCGGATGATCTTAAGACAACACACATAATAAGATTAAATTAACGCTAATATGTAGATTGAAAAAAAATAGGACAAAAAAAAACAATAAACAGTAAAATGCATTGCGATGAACAGTAAAAAGATGGGCCGATGAACAGTAAAACAGGAACCAATAAAAATAAAACAAGTGTCACCCCCTCCCCAAACTTTCCTTTCTTATTTATATAGGAAGACTAGTGAATAACGGTTCATGCCCATTCCAGCACCACAGTTGTATCGTGCTTGTATTTCGTTATCATTTATGGTTTGACAGAAGAACTAAACCGACTATTTGTGTAAGCAATATGTAAATAATGGATACTTCAGAACAGTATACTTCATACTCTATAATAAACAAGTTGCCAAAATACATGGATAAAAACTAATATTTTTGAACAACAATGAATATGGATAACAAGGGGTAATACCAGGTTATCTGTTCAATAGAAGAGATCAGCAAACCAGTAGCAAACAACTACGATTCCCCTAAAAAACCACTTAAATCTGTACTACTAAAATGGATAAGCACAGAAAGATAAAGTGAAGACATAACCTAAATTTGTACAACCAAACAACACAATTGCATTATATTCTTGAATCTCAGTGGCAGTGTAAAGCTTAACGTTTGCGTATCTCTATACAACTACTCCTTGTAAGAACATGGAAAATACGGAAGTATCAGCCACTCCTTGTAAGAACGTGGAAAATAATTACTTGTTAAGATTCCATGGGTTTCAACTACATTAAGGAAAATTTTAACTCATTTACCTTTGAAGGATTTGGACCGATTCCAGAATCAGTATCTGCAACAGCAAGCACATCCATATAAATAACCAAGAACAAACAAACCATGAGTAAACAATAAATGAAGCATAAAGCAAGCAACAATTTAATCACGCTGTCAAACAACATAGATACAAATCCCTTGACTTTACAATCAACAAGGGCGAAAAAGCTAACAGTAACCTATGAAGCACTTTACACAAGCTCTGCATGAAATCTGACCCTTACTATCCCTTCTCATTTTGAGCTCCATAAAAGGAAGCCATGCCTTAATTAGAAGAAAAATAATGATATTAGAAGAAAAAATATTTTTCCAAAATACACAGCTATACGAACTTGCGAGATTATGCATTATGTTGGACACATTGGACAATTTAAGAAAAAAACATTACACCATATGATCATGTACTGCATTAATTTATTATTCAATACTGCATTAATTTATTATTCAATACTGGTTGATTGTGGTATAAAACATGGTAGGTCGATATTCAAAAATTTCACAATCCAAAAGGCATTCTGGAGTTAAGTTGGACTATTAGTCGGAAGAACTCAAACATTGTCTCAAGATTAATTATAATCGCCCACAAAACATCACCTGCGTTTCATTTTCCCAAACCAACATTACGTAAAACATAACCCAACAAAAAAAATTAGTGAAAGGACATTTTCCAAATGTCTTTTGTGGGAAAAATATCAAACACCTACAAAAAGGATATAGAAAGCTTACCCATATACCATAATGGGTATGAGATCACTACCAGATTTGGCGACAATAGGAGCAAAGCACTCCTTCCATAAGGAATTAAGCATAATATAATCACCTTCTAGCACCAACTGCCAACTAATACATATTTGATATTCAAAACAACATTTATCCTTAGGACACACTTCATTTTATGTCAATTTACATATGAAATAGTCAGGAGACAAGAAAAGCTAGAAGCCATAAAAAATAAAACCTCCACCAGTGTACAGGACGGAAAAGACAAATGGATGGTGATGTAGGAAATGTAATTACCCAGTAGTCTTTTATTATGTTTTGAATTAGTGGACATCAATGAGGGCTTTTTAAGTGTAGGTTTTGCCTGAATATGCTTTAGCTCTTGTTCTCCTATTTTGTTTTGTAGACTCCCTACATCAGATGGCCAATATACCAAAGAAAGAATTTACCTGGAAATTAGCTGCAGCTCTGGAAAGTAAAGGCAGATGCTCTGTAATATCAACTTTTACCATTTAATACACGACACTGAAAATCATTTGGAGCCATACCACTGAGACCTTTCTCTTCGTGCTTTTTATATAATCGGGATGCCACGGAATCATGGAGTACCTCTGTTCCATTCAAAATAAGATTTTGAAGGGCTGCATATATCATATGGAACTCATTGCAACATAACCATTTATCATGGTGAAGTTCCTGCATTAACACAACATAAATCAACAAATAAACCATTAAAAAAAAGAAAAAAAGATGACACTACAGAGGTATCCAAGACTTACTTTAAGGTCACACCACCCACTTGATCTTAAGCAACCGACATGATATCACACTGCATGAATATACGCGGCAGTCAATTGTGAATAATTTTTAAAAAAGAAAACACAGAGATGATAAGTGATGACAATAGCATGTGAAATGAGCAATCAGTACACTTAACGGCAATGCCTTATCAGAAGCACACATATTGACAAGTACACATGATTAAGTGCACTGTAGCATATTTGTTTTGAAAACTAATTGGCCTAAGCAACCAAACATGAAAGCGAAATTGGGGGCAACATATTCTGTTAGCAAATGAATCGAACGAAAAGCAAAGTAGCAAACCACATAAAACATCTAACTCTATTACAACCTTAAGTGTCAGAGAGGGCAACAGATTATTGGGGTGCAAACCCTAAATTTTATTACAATTGTAACACGAAGAACCACAGTATCAGACTGTAACACACGTATCCCACCATTATGAACATAAAAACCCAATTTCTTCTGGAAGATTTAGCCTACTTATCTAAAGCAAATAAAACGAAAAAATACAATCAAAGAAGGTTGTTTTAAGAGCAAACCTGCAGCAGAGCAAATGTCTATTTCCCATTGATTTTTCTGGCTGCAACAAACCAAAATCAGGGACAGTGGACGCCGATAAACAAATGGAAATTAAAAATTCAGATCAACAACACCATGATAAAAACATGCACAAAAGTTTGTAAAAACATTATAGCAAATGTAGTGTATTAGACAGGCACAAAAGTTTGTAAAAACATTATAGCAAATGTAGTGTATTAGACTCTTTACACACCAACATATACACACTATTTTGAATACATATATGGTTTATAACAGTCTAGTTGAACAGCTGAGAAAACATAATTTTAAAAGCGAAACACAACATGAACTAAAACAGACTCAATGTTATAAACCACATTTCTAGCTTTTTCCCTACTGTTTTATTCAGAAAAGGACGTGGGGCACTGTACGTTTATTATACACTCTCTGGTCCAATGTTGGATTGCAATACAAGATGATCTCTAGTTCTTCAAGGTTCTAGTAGAACCTTAAAACAAAAAAAAAAAACATACACACACTAAATCATAACAAAGCAACAAACAAAGTAAAGGCCACCAAAAAACAATCAAAGAGGAAGTACCATGTGCGAAGCCATCACAGTGAAGTAGCAAACACGTCTTTCGTAACAGAATTGATGATCTTGTCCAAGGAAATGCAACAATCAACCTGCAAATCATTAGCATGTTGTTTAGTAGCATTTACACCACATAAGACATGCTTATCTGCAGATGAACAGATCACCACAACACCAAACCAACAAAAGGAACACATAAAACCACAAACACTGTTAAATAAGTTTTTTTTTGTATATCATTGCATAAAGAAGCATGACATTACCACCTTTCCATACCTTTTCAGAGGTAATAAATCATCCACACACATACACACAACCACATGGTAAGAACACAAATTCACACAAAATTAAAACACACAGAACGACATGCCGATACTTCAGCAGAAAAACCATAAGAAAACAGCAAAATACTTTTAATTTTCAAGGTACCCATAAATGGTACATCACATCATCATTATTAATCCTTTATAACATGCATTTATATTTATTTTGTACAAACACAAAGATATAAAAACAACGGACCTATATCTATTACATAATTAGAACATAACAAAATAACATGGTCAAAGGCAAGAAAGATACACTTTTTCAGACCGGCGATTCCAAAAGCCTATGTACGACAGTAACATAAGCAAACAACAGCTTTGAAGGTTAGAATAAAAACATTTGGGACTATGAAAGCAAGAATCCTAAGCTAACTTTTTTTACATAGCATACAACATTAAGAAACTGCGAAACCCGCTAAATAAACCCAAAATATGCACCAGCAACAGCATTATAATGTGCATGGTCCTTTTCATTAGCAGTATGTAGATACATAAAACTTTCTTTTCTCGGTACTGAGAAATCAACATTTAGAAAAAACAATCGGCGGATGTATATAAATATGGCATAAGGCTGATGATTGTTGTGAGTTTCATGAAGCTCTTACTTTTTGGAAGAGATGCCACCTTTGAAGACCACATAAGATGCAACCATTCTTAGTGAATCATCCATATTTCCTGTTACAACCAACATGTCAAGCAAAAAAAACATGCTGAAAATGAATGAAGAGAGAAAGAAGTCACAACACATGCAAAATAAAGAGGCATGCAAGCTATCATGCAAAAAAAATCAGGCTAAAAAGGCCTACAAAATAGATCTGTATTGATCAACCACCAAAGGGCGAAAAAGCTTATCTTCAAACCCACACATAGAAGAATTAATCAGACTAAAGAATCATACCTCAATCAAAGCAGTAGGGGGTAAGAACTTTCAAAAGATCAAATGTGTTCAAACATCACTCCATGGCTGCGAACCAAGAAGCAAAACCCAAAAGGGCTTCGCCATTCAAGGTGGCCAAGCCAAGATATTGATGAATTTCTTCAAGAAAGTGATCGTATGTTATCATCCCACCACACAACCAGAAATATGATGAAATATCATTTTCGGCGTTTGGGTCATACTTAAATCATCGAGAAAATCAAGGGTCATTACTTCCTCGATTTCACGTACTAACAGAAAAGCATAGAGGCACGAACCGAGCGTAAATCCATTCAAATCAAGATAATAAATGATAGATAAACGAATCGATAAGGAAATAATGCACCTTGTCATGAAATAGATTCAAATCCTTCAAGTCAGAGCCTAAATCACAAACCGATGGCACAAAATCGCAAAGAAATGGATTCAAAGCAAAGCGATAATAAAAATGACATAATACGACATTAACTCGTAAAGATAGCACTGTTTTAGTGGTCGATTGCAAGTCAAAAGAATCGCACTTTTAATGGCTCGTATTAGTCACCAATTTGAATGAAAGGTCGAGCTTTCATATTCACAGCTTCAATAGCTCGTATTTTCCACATGCTGAATGAATTTAGACTGAAAGATGGCTTATTTTGCAATTCGACAGAATCACCATGAAATCGGGGTGATGAAATCCCCGATTTCATTACTTTCTCAGCACAGAGCTTCGAATCAAGGCAGAATTTCCAGCTTTATCATATCCTGGAAATCGACTCAATCCAGCTGCAATCTATGTAACACAGAAAAGAAATACCTGCAATCTAGTTTTTTGGCTGACAAGTGATCGGAAATGGAAGCATAAGCAAGCATAAATACACAGGTGACCATCACACACATGATGTATGCACATATGCACATGAACACACACGTTAAACCATCCATAACTTACCCTCTACAGTTTCACCGTAGCTAGGAAAAACTTCCCTTAAGTTGCTTTAATCAGTTTCATAGTCAAACCCTGCAAATTAAACACGGGTCAGAATCCCATTCACGAATTTCACTATCACTTATAGTGGGAATACAACGAAGAACAGTACAAAGGCATCCATGTACCTTCAATAAAAATATTCATAGTCGACATAGAGCAAATGCATTTAGCATTTAGGGAAGTTGTGCACTCAATCCACTGTTGCTTGAATTTGCTCTAAGCATACTACCAAACTTGTTACACAACGCCATTTCTGCAAAGCGAAAAAGATCTGCAAGCAAGCAAGGTAAGAACACCAGTTATAAAGTATGAACAGTGATACATTAAAGAATTTGAACCAATCACCAAAAACCAATTCAGATTTGAACTAACTGAACCTGAGCTAATCCTAAAACCAAATTCAGAACCAAATATGATGCCAAATCGTCTGAACCAAATTCTTAAACAAGAGACCTGTATTATGTATATCTTGTAAATTTTGTGGCATGTAACAACTATATAACCAAGTGTACAGAAGCATAAAAATTACACCTCCACAAAAATTTTAAAACTAAACTTCTATAAACAGAGAATTTAAGACAATAGATAGCACAAACAAACCTTGCGGCAAAGTAAATTGTTGACAAGAAGAACTGAAATCCAGCAAGAACAAAACCTGTTGAATAAATACACAAAGACTGTGAGTCAAAGTTTTATTGTCATTTTAAGAAAAACAACACAGAAAATGAATCAAATAAACAAACCGGCAAGTCACCATACCTGAGCCAAACCGGCATTGAACTCGGATTGGAATTGAACCGTTTAACAGATTACAGCCATGGATGGATAAGGTCTCTGAAAAGCCTCCAATTTTTCAGCACGGGATGTATCTGGACACAAATGTGGCTTTGACCAGGCTGGATATGAACTTCGAACGGTCATATCCGTGGAATCAGATGTAAAGATGAGATCTTTTCAAGCTGAAACAACCACCGGAGAATTAGGGTGATTAAATCCCTAATTTTCGTCTTCCCCAACGATCGACCGACCACTGTGCCATTCTCATCTCAGTATCTGCAAATGAAACTCGTTAAACGCAAAGACTATTTCAAATCAAAACAGAAAGAGTAGAGAGAGAATGATTTAACCCATTTCATGCCGAGATTCAAGCCTTCACGTTTGACGAAATCGTGTGGCGATTCGAACCCATAAGAGGAAAATAAGAATCCAACCACCGTAAATCTCTCGAAATCGAGAGCTTGAATCAAATACGCAGCATGCATACCTCGGGACGACGAAGAAAAGGGACCGTATTTAGGGATTTTGAACGGGCAACCATGGAAATTGGAAGGATCAAGCAACGGTTCGAGAGAAGAAAGAGGGATAGGTTTTCTGATGATTTTCAGCAATGGGGTCGAGTTATTAGCTTAAAAAAAAACCCAAAAAAATAAAAAATAAAAAAATTTAAGGCCGAACCAATCAGGAAGTGACACGTGTCAGCTCCAAAACAAACCCCCCTTGTCTTTGTATATAATAGAGAGGATATAATAACAATAATAATAATAATAATAAAATGACCCTTTGGTTTCTGCTGTACAAATTAAAGGGGTTGTAGCATAGCAACAAAGTGAAATTTTGATTTATTCTTTTACAATTTTCAACTTGTTAGGTTCTATATTTGATACAATAAAGTGCTGAACATTAGCCTCCCAACCATGAGGAGAGTGTGACTGTCCAAACTCTAGGAATCAACCAAAAAAGCTAGTGACTCATTGATCATCTCTAATCTCCTTCTCAAATCTCACCTTAATTGTTGGCTCGATCTCAGATTTCGGTTTTTAAGTTTCTCCAGGTCTTTGAGTTTTAGACAGTAGTTCATCTCTCTCCGGTCTGCTATTTCAATGTTTTGTTTTATTTGTTTTTTTAAGTGTTTTTTATGGGTATTTTTTTCAAGAGTTTTACTTGTAAGCAAAAGCAAATGGGTGGATTACTGCCTCAAACAAGATTTGTGGGGAGGAAATGATACGAGTTTATGGAAGTTCCTATTTCGAGATATCATCATCACGGAACCTGGGTCTTGGCGTAACCAGGCGCGCGTCACAAACCGGGATTCAATGCCCCCGAAAGATGTATTCATTAAGCGTGCGATCACCAAAGCAAAGGAATTGAAGATAGCTTGGAATAGCTAGTGTGTTTTTTTTTTTTTCTAACTCCCAAAATAGTTGGTAGTGTAGTTACACTTTTAATTACGCAGCAAACTCATAGATGTAAATATTTTGATTTTTGAGGTTTAATAAAGATCCGGTTTTCCAAAAAAAAAAAAAAAAAGCAAATGATCCCAATTAAAGTTGACTGATGAGTCATGTGTGTGTATATATATATATATATATATCCTGAGCCCGAGTGTTAATGGTATATCTAAGTATATTAAATAATCCAATTGTTATATGGTATATCACACTATATTGGAGTATAATGTATCATGTTATATGATGATTATGCATTTCCCTTATGTATATATTCTAGATTTGATATGTATTTGAAGAGTTGATGTAAAAATAATGTGTATCATGTCTAATTTGAAAATTGTAATGCGACAGCGCCCATGTTGGTGTATTTATAATTAAATTGATGATTGTTTATTAGAATATTTTGATGTTGTGTTTAGTTAATTATATTTTTTAAACAGTTTTTGAGATTATTTTCCATTTTTTTTTAAGCATTTTATATGGGAGAAAATCCGTCTCGCTCAAAACGATATCAATACGTGACAACAAATGTGACTCAGTTGTCCCCGAGTCGGCTACGCGACTTTGAACAATGGATGGGAGATGAGTTGAAATTTCTTGGATCTCATGGACAACAATTCTTTAAACACAAATCTCATGGGGCTAGGGGTTGAGGTTGGGAGCCCAAAAAACTCCTTTGTTGGGTATGGTGAATAACTGAAGATTTGTTGTGGAAAATGGGCGCTTTTTGGAAGAATATTATTAATTTGCTTTATGAGGAAGAATCTGGTTTAGTCACGAGTCTGGGACGGGTAAAAAGGTAAGGTTTGATGCAACATTATTAGAATGCATAGAATAGAAAGGGAGTGAATTTTAGTTATTCTCTTTGAAGGAAGGTTGGGGTTGGAAAGCTAGTAAGTTTTCAAAGGGATGTTTGGGTAGGGAATGTGGCTCTCATGTTTCATTTCCCGAGAATCTATAATTTTGCCAGCGATGAAAATTTCTTGGATAAAGATCAAAATAAAGATGTGTGGGGTTTTTGGGACTGGGATAGGAATCAGAGGAGAGAGATTAGGGGGAGATAAACAGGTGAACTGGTGGACCTTTACTCTTCTCTTCTGGACCTTTTTGTTGATACAGGTCAAGTGGATGTCCCATATTGTAATCTTAAATAGGAAGGGTTCTTCCCGGTTGCTTTGTTGAAGTAATTCTTACATGAATTTGATGGATCTTATGTGACAGATGACGCTCATCCCTTTCGCTGGAACAATTTGGTACCATCCAAGGCAAATATTCCTTCTCGGAATGCCGCAAGATATATATACACTGTCTACTCTTCTAAATTTATCTTTGAGAGGTATTATCCCTACCCTTTTATGATGTTGAAGTCTTTAAAATTAATATTGTGCAAGTGTTGGAGAGATAACCCACACTTGAGGGGGCGTCTTAAAGTGTATAAGATTTTAATTATCAACCTTCCAATCAGCTTAAGCTTTTGCGATAGATGGTAGTTCAACATGGTATCAAAGCTAGAGGTCATGAGTCGAACCCCGGTGTCAACATTATTTTCTCCATTTATATTGTGCAAGTTTTGAGACAGATAGCCCACACTTGAGGGGTGCAAGTGCTGGAAGAGATAGGCCACACTTGAGGGGGCGTGTACTTGAGGGGTGCAAGTGTTAGGAGAGATAGCCCACACTTGAGGAGGCGTGTAAAAGTCGTTAAGATTAAGATTGTGAAACTATTAGGAGAGATGACCCACACTTGAGGGGGCATCTTAAAGTGTATAAGATGTTAATTATCAACATCCCCGTCAACTTAAGTTTTTGAGAGAGATGGTAGTTCAACATATACCCATCTTACACTTTCGCTTTGTAGATGAAAACCACTTGTTTCTTCTTTGCCCCTTCACCGCTAGAATTTGGGACGAAATCTCAAATGGTGGCATTTTCGCTTATCTTATCTCCAGTTGGTGCTCTTTGAATCTCTTCACTCATTTGCATATGAAGCAACACAAGCCCTCCAAGGTTTGGGATGCCATCATAAAAATAACATATTGGATTCCCAAAAAGAAGAAATAATCTTGGTTTTAACTTCAAAGTTTGCTTGAAGGAGGATAACATTGCAGTAAATACAAACATATTTAGCTTTTCTTGGGGCTGATGTTGTTATACCCTCGGTATGGTATGCAAGTAAAATAAGGAAATAGAAAGATAAAGAACAATTTTTTTATTAATGTATCTAAAAGAAACTCTTACAATAATGAAAAACAAAGGAAACGGTAAGGATATAATCTGAAACTGAGGTGGAAATCTCTATGTCCTTAAGATAAATTTGCTCCAGCATGTACCCATGGATGTGCAATTGTCTCCCAGGATACAACATTTTACCTATTCAAGAGGGAGGTACTTCGACTCTGAACAACAGCGAACTCAACAGTGCTTCAGAAACTCTTCAACTATTTTATGCATAAAGATGAATTGTCTTGTATGTGTTGTGTGTCATTTCCATTGCAGTAGAGGATTCTTTTATAGGGAGGGACTACCCTGAAATGTATTGAAGGAGGCATCAATTGAAGGAGCTCCACTAATAGGGCTTTAACTCCATCAAATCAGAATCAAGCTTGACTGATTATTTGACAAATCTCAATGTAACATTGATCTCCATGTAACTTTGTCCAAAAAATTATTATTTCCTCAGGCCCAATTCCCCAAGCCCAAGCCCAATGGTCAACGGGCACGGGAAGGCGGCAGCAACGCACGCGCGCGTGTGGTACTTTTAGCAGAACATCGTCTAACTAAAACCATTCCGAACTCTCTCCCTTTCCTTGGAGCTTATACCCTTTAACTAACTTTCCCACTTAAATATTGAGAAAAGTTTAGCACACTTCCCAATGTGGGATTAAGGAAGTTGAACTCTTCAACTTCCAAGTTTCAACACTTCAACTTTTTCAACAAACGAACTTCAAGCCTTAATTTCTCATTCACCCGATATCCGAATTGAATGATTCAAAGACCGCCATCTACGCCACACATAGATTTCAAAGTCATCATAAACTCTTGATAAACTATACAAGAGTCTAATCGAAACCGCTCATAAAGTGTTTGTAAAAATGATTAAAAATCATTTTCACTTTTTCCTCAATTTCTCCAACAATCCCCACATGAATGGAAATTAATGCAAATGCTAACCCTCAAGAGATTTACGACGAGAAAAATATTGCATCGTGAAAGGTAGCTTCGGCTTTGAACTCCGCCTTAGTGAAATACTATCGGATCTCGGCTATTCAATGAACTATATCTTGAATCGCTCAAATTTTTTATTGGAAAACCAGACAATAGCACCGTGTTTAGTTCTCATGGTTGTGTTCATTTGTCCATGAATCACCCCTGGTTTCAAAAAGTGCGTTAGATAATTCTAGCCTCTGAATTCTCACAGAAGCGGCCCCACTTCACACTTACATAGGTGATGTCCTATCAAGAGTATTCTGACATACCCTACTTGAATTAACAAGTTATAGGTCAGTAAAAGTTTTCACTTAACCTATACACCACTGACAGATAACACTTTTATTCACAGAATGGGTAAGTGTTCACTGAACCTTCTTAACTTAGTTTTCCCTTTGAACCATGATCTTGGGATCCCCAATCAACATGGTTGGGTTATCATTACAAAGTTTCTGTAGTAATAGGCTTAAGTCCCATTCCGAGTGTCAATTTTGACATTTGATCTCTAGTAAGCCTTTGGTAAGCGGAACATGAAGATTCTCCTTCGATCTAACAAAATCGATGGAAATCACACCATTAGAGATCAATTGTTTAATAGTATTATGCCTCGAGACGTATATGTCGAGACTTACCAAAGATACATACTACTTTATGCTCGATTTATAGCCGATCGACTATCACTATGTATGCTTATTGGAGCAACATGTTTAGTCCAAAGATGGAATATCCTCTAGAAAATTACGAAGCCATTCTCGCTTCTTCTCTCCGCCTTATCTAATGCAATAAACTCGAAACTTCCATCGTGGAACGAGCTATGCATGTTTTCTTGGTGGATTTCCATGACACTACAAAGACCACCAATAGTGAATACATATCCACTTGTGGATTTTGAATCTTTTGAGTCGATATCCAATTAGCATCACAGTATCCTTCTAATACTGATGGATATCTTGTATATCGTAATCCCAGATTCATTGTAAACTTTAAGTACCTCACTACCCTATTCAAATATTTCCAATGATCCTCACTTGGATTACTTGTAAACCTGCTTAGTTTATTCACAGCACACGCTACGTCCGGTCTAATACAGTTGGTTATATACATCAGACAACCTATGATTTATGAATATTTCAACTGAGACACAGGTTCACCTTTGTTCTTGACTAAGTGCAAACTTATGTCAATTGGAGTTTTTACTGGACTTTCATGAAAGACATTAACTCTTTTTAGAACCAACTCAATATAACGAGACTGTGACAATGCAAGCTCATCACACATTCTAGAGATTTTAATCCCTAAAATTACATATGCAACTCCCATATCCTTCATATCAAAATTTCGTGCCAACATCTTTTTAGTGTTCATGATTATATCATGAGTGCTTCCTATGATTAACATGTCATCAACGTATAGACATACTATCACATAAGAGTTAGAAGCATTCTTGATAGAGACACATTTGTCACACTCGTTAATTTTAAACCTATTTGACAACATCATTTGATCAATTTTTACCACTGTTTTGGCGCTTGTTTTAGCCCATACAAAGATTTAACGAGTCGACACACTTTGTGTTCTTGACCTGGAACTACAAACCCCTAGGGTTGTTCCATGTATATTTCTTCCTCCAATTCACCATTTAAGAAAGCAGTCTTAACATCCATTTGATGGATTTCCAGGTTATAGACCGCAGCAATCGCAATAAGAATCCTTATCGAAGTGATTCTAGTTACCAGTGAATATGTATTGAAAAAAATCAAGACCCTCTTTTTGTCGATAACCTTTGGCTACCAATCTGGCCTTATATTTATCAATAGATCCATGCTTTAAGATTTGTCTTAAAAATCCACTTACAACCAAGTGCTTTATGCCCTGGTGGAATATTAAAATTCCCAAGTGTGGTTCTGCATAATGGAGTCTATTTCACTTTTGATTGCTTCTTTCCAGAAAGGCACTTCTGGATTTGACATAGCCTCAGAATATGTTCTTGGATCGTTTTCAACCATATAGGTGAGAAAATCTGGACCAAATGACGTTGAAGTCCTGGACCGTTTACTTCTACGAGGTTCTATTTCCTTATTTTATGGAGTGTATCCCCTGTGGATTCATGCGTCCTCTTATTTTGACTCGTGTCTTCTTTGTTTCTGTCTTTGTTAGGAAAGACATCCTCAAAAAACTCAGCATTTCTTAACTCCATGACGGTAATTACATGTACATCAGGGATGTCAGATTTATGCAATAGAAATCTATATACAGTACTATTATTCGCATAACCGATATATATGCAATCTATCGTTTTAGGCCCAATTTTTATTTGTTTAGGTTTAGGTACTTCTACCTTTGCTAAGCACCACCACACTTTCTAGTATTTGTAGCTTGGCCTATGGCCTTTCCACAACTCATATGGGGTCTTATCCATTTTCTTGAATGGAATTCTATTAAAAATGACATTTGCTGAGAGGATGGCCTCCCTCCACAAGTTTTGAGGTAAACCCGAACTTATCAAAATAGCATTCAACATTTATTTTGGAGTGCGGTGTTTGCGTTCAGCAATACCATTTGATTAAGGTGTATACGGAGCAATAGTTTGATGATAATGCCAGATTGTGAACATAGTTCATTAGACGGTGCATTATATTTACCACCTCTATCACTACGAACCTTTTTGATTCGTTTACTAAGTTGATTTTCGACTTCATTCTTATAGGTTTTAAAAGCCTCAATTGTAATACCCTACTCCCGACCCCTAGGTCCACTGGGGTCATTATAGGAGGGGTTGCGAAGCTCTCGCCGCGACTTCAATAACAAAACTAGAATCCCAAAGTAATTTACTAAATCCACAAATGATTTGATAATACTTCAATAACGAACTTCATTACAATATTACCACAAATCAATCTCTACTATTCTAAAAGTGTGGTGTGTTTACCCCAAAAAAGTGTTTCTCCTCAATTAAATTAAAATTATTGAAATAAGTAAAATCTAACTATATATCTCTATCTCTATCTCTATCTCTACTGTTCTAAAAGTGTGAGTGTGTTTCCCCCAAAAGTGTTTCTCCCAAAAAGTGTTTCTCCCTCATTTAAATAATTAAATTAAAATTATTGAAAGAAGTAAAATATAACTATATAAAATAAAATAATTAAAAACACCTAACTAAATATGCATGTGCATCTTAATTCCAAATACAAAAAGATCCTTTGAATCATAATAAAAACAATTCCTAAAATAGAATTTCAAAATAAAATATCTAAAAACAAAAATATTAAAATTTATAAACAAAATCAAATATGATCCTAAAAAAACCAAATAAGAACCTTGACGAAAACCAATTAAAAATATAACCATAAAATACCGAATAACAATCAAAATTTATATACAAAATCAAACAAGATCCTTGATTGATTAGTTTTAGATAAAAATATAAAAACGAAAAATCATTAAAATCCATGATTGATTATTAATTAAATAAATATAGAAAAACAAAATTAAAAAATATAAAAACATAAATAATCAAAATCATCAAAATCCTTGATTGATTGTTGATTAATTAATCATCATTAATTAATTAAAATAGAATAAAAAATGAAAATATATAAAATAAACATTGGTTTAATAATAAATGAAATAAGTTAAAAACCGAAAATCATAATTAATACGAAAATACATTAATAAGAATCGAAAATCATTATTAATACGAAAATACATTAAAAACAAAAAATATTTATCATTTTACATTAGCAATTAAACCAAACAAATATATACTTAACTCCAAACAAATACCAGGGAAAGTGGATATAGTGACATCCAAGACAACGAGGGCAAAGTTTGCCAGAGTATGTGTAGAGATGAATTTACACCGCGTGCTGAGGATGAAAGTGGTGCTAAATGGAAACACTTTTGCAGTTGAATATGAGGGACTGCAACAGATTTGTTTTGAATGTGGCAAATCCCAGGCCATAAACGCAAAGATTGTCCTCTACAAACCAAATGGCAGCGAGCCTCAAAATGGGCAAGAGAGTGCAACAGTTAACACACCAGCGAAACCTTTGGGTCCCACACCTGAAAAACAGTTTGGACCATGGATGATTGCAACAAGAAGATAGAGGAGACCAAATACAGGACAAAGAGGCAGGGGAGAAAGACAAAATAGGCAACCTAATGCACAGCCGGTTGGTATTCCCATGACAGACAACGGGAAGAAGACTAGTCAAATGCAACTAGAACAAACATGAGCTCTGGGTCGAGATTCGATGTTTTATACGAAGAGGAACAAGACAAAGAGGTGGAGGAGAATTGGATCTCGTCAAAGAGAGAAAGTGATTAAAGGAAAAGATGCGGAGTGCAGCAGCCCCGTTTAAGGAACCTTCGGTGTCGATATTATCCAGGGATAAACACACAAAGGACGCCAGTGGAAAGGCAAGGATGGATATGGATATGAGCTCAGAATTGAGCAGGAATGGACAACATGAATCAACAAAACGGAAATGAGCCTCTCATATTGAACCCACAGATAAATTGCCCACCAAACGTCCTCTACTATAGCGAGAACCGAGAGCCCTCGGGGACCTCTCAACCCATTATACGATATTTCTAATGTTCAAGAAAGGCCAACAAACACGAGGGAAGGTAAAATAGGAATGGCAGCTCAGAAGAATGGAATTCCCACTGAAAAAACTGGGGAGATAATGGCAACTACAAAGCAAAACCACCAAATGGTCAGAGTGGACAGCAACGGAAAGAGGATGGTAGAAATACTGGAGCATGGAAGCTGAGAGATGAGCCACCCGATTTTGAGGGGAAGGGGCGGCGGAACCCCTATCATACTTAATTAATTCATGCTTTTAATGAAGATTGTAACTTGGAATTGTAGAGGTGCAGCATCTGAAGCGTTCCGTCTAAACATAAAGTCTTTGATAGCAGAGCATAATCTGGACAAACCGTGTTTATTCGAAACGAGGGTAAGTAGTACGCAAGCCTGGGGTATTTTTAATCCTTTCCACTTCAATAAAAGTATTTGCATAGAAGCACATGGTTTTTAAAGAAGTATATGGTGCTTTTGGAATAATTCGAGCTTGTCAATGATTTATTGCCTAGCATGAATTATTGTATTAGACTAACGGAAAAAATTGCATCTTTCACAAACTCATACCATTCTGCGTAATTCTTTGATTTTTGATGTAAAAGGTTTATAGATGGAGCTAACCATTTAGAATATATCCGAATAGACCCTCCTCCTTTTCTTGATTGACAGAATTCCTATAAATCCAATGAACAAAGTAAATAGGCCCAATACAAGTAGAGGGAATAAGATAGTACTGTCAGATTCACAAGGATAAAGGTAAGGTTTTTTATTGTCAAAAGGAGTCTTGGAAATTATGAAGGATATGCGAGTGAATTGGGTCCTCTCTATAGTTTACGCATCCCCCATACCTGCAATCAGAAATGATGGCTGGATATATTCTGAACATTTATCACAAATTATGCAGCACCCATGGGTTCTTATCGGGGACTTCAACCAGGTGATTGATCATGGCGACAAGAAGGGAGGGAGGCCCGTTGGGGGAGCTAATGTTGAAAGTATGAGGAAAATGATTGAAACATGCGAGCTAATGGGCATCAATTTTTAAGAGCCACGGTTTACTTGGAAGGGACCGATGTATAAGGGGAAACCAATTCAAGAATGATTAGATCAAGCATGGTGTAATATGGATCGATCTCCATGTTTCCAAAACCACATTAACACACCTCACAAGCACTCACTCAGATCATCACCCCTCTTCTTCATTTAGAGCCGAACATGAATAGATGGAAAAGGCCTCCACCGTTGATATTTAAGAATGCCTAGTTCGAGCACTCAGAATTTGGGGACTTTGTTGAGGCAAGTTAGGACCATACGGAATCAGATTTTGGGGTAGCAGCAAAGAAGTTTATGATGAAAGCAAGCTGGTGGAACAAAAACGTCTTTGGTAATATATTTAGTAGGAAAAGAACTTGTAGTAAGAGGCTGGCAGGGATACAAGAAGCTTGGGCAGAGTACCCGTCCTCGTATCTACTGGAACTTGAGGGACAACTGAAGGCAGAATTCACAGATATTTTGATCCAAGAAGAAAATTACTGGCACAAGAAATCGCACTTGGAATGGATAACGGAGGGGGAATGGAATACTCATTTTTACAAACTCAAATCAATTAAAAGGAAACAAAAGAATAATATCACAACACTCAAGAGATCTGATGGAACATGGAGCACCGAGGAGAGTGAGATATAGAATATAATGAGGAATTATTTTATGGCTTTATACTCAAGGGATGATGAACACCACTGATGCACCTGCCCACTACCCATCCCTACCATAACCCAAACTGATCGACAACACTTAAATAGACAGATTTGCGAAAAAATAGTCAAAGTAGCAGTCTTTGATATGGGTACGTATAAGGTTGTAGGTCCGGACGGCCTACCCCAATATTCTTTAAGAAATGCTTTGAGAGTACAATAGACGGTGCATGAATCGAATTTGTTATGAGAGCATTCGAAACAGCATGGTTCCCCCCACACTTAAATGAAGTTCTGATAACGTTAATTCCTAAGGTGGATCAACCGGCACTACCGAGTCAGTTCAGGCCAATTGCTTTAACGAATGTCATCATCAAAATAATTACAAAATCCTTGGGAAATCGGCTCAGAGTGTGATAAGTAAGTCGGTCAACGATACCCGACGCGCTTTATACCGGGCCGTGCGATTCGGTGAATATTATTTTAGCACAATCGTTATCCATTCATTCACTGATAGAAAGAAGGGGGGAAAAGGCTACATGGCAATAAAAGTGGATCTTGAGAAGGCGTATGACCGAGTGAGTTGGACATTCCTTAAAAATGTTATCAATTCTGTAGGCTTGACAGAACATCTTCAAACGCTACTTATGCACTGCATCACCTCTACTACGTTGTCAGTTTTATGGAACGGGGAGAAGCTTGAGGCATTTAGCCCGAATAGGGGTTTAAGACAGGGGACCCGATTGCACCCTATCTTTTTGTCCTCTGTATGGAAGTTCTAAGTGCGAAAATCATGAGGGCTGTCAACGATGGGAAATGGAAGCCAGTGAAGATCTCTAGGGATGGGCCACATATCTCACATATTTTCTTCGCTGATGATCTCATTTTATTTGGAGAAGCAAGCGAACAACATGCTCAGGTTATCGAAGCAACCCTGAATGATTTTTGTAGATGCTTTGGGCAAAAATCAGTACATCCAAATCAAGATTTTTTACCAGCAGCAACGTGGGAAATCAGTTGATCTCGGCCATAGCCCAAAAATTGAGTATGTCCTATACCAATGATCTTGGCAAGTATCTGGGGGTCCCGTTAATTAATGGAAGAATGAGAGTATCTAATTTTAAATTTTTAGAGGACAAGATGCGAAGCAAGCTGGCAACCTGGAAGACTAAAGCTCTATCCAAGACAGGTAAGTGTGTTTTAATTAATAGTTCGTTAGCTACGCAACCCTACTACATTATGCAAACTACCATGCTTCCAATTACCATCTTGAATAGCATGGAAAAAATTTGTAGAAGCTTTTTTTTGGGGTGACGATGAAGATGGTAGAAAAATGCATACTCTAGTATGGGACACCCTTTGCACGAAGAAATAGGAAGGAGGTCTTGGTTTCAGAAGGATGGTGTGTATGACTATAGCCTTCTTGGGAAAGCTTGTCTGGGACCTTATAAACCGAAAAGAGGCCTTGTGGGTGAAGGCTTTGGCGCATAAATATAAACAGTTGGCAACTATGCCTAAGGCAGGCTGCTCTCCATCCTAGTGAGGAATCTGCAAGGCGTATTCTTGCCTGAGGGATGGTATGGAAATTAGCAGTATGGGGGTTGCAAGCAATATCTTATGCGTCTTTGTTTTGCAATGACAATCAATAAAACACAAGGACAAACAAAACCATTGTGAGAGTTTAATTTCCTCGACCAGTGTTCTCTCATGGATAACTATATGTTGCACTTTCAAAGAAAACTTCAATATCAACTAGATAACACCCACAAATGTAAAAAAAAAAATATAATATACAAACAAGTTCTACAATCTGGTATGTAAATATTATATTCCTTTAATATCATTATTCCATGATTTTCATTAAAAGGATGATCCTTCCTCATGAAGAATGAGAGAACACAAAGTTTTTACACTTATTAATAACCCAATTTGTGCTATGGAAGAGGATGACACATGGATAATGGAAGATCACAGTATCGACAATTGCATCATTAAGCATTGAGTTCCAAAGTAAATTTTTCTATTGTTTTATTTTATATATATATTCAACTTCTTACTTTATTGTGTTTATCTTGAATGCTTAAAGGAATATATCATTCAAATACCTAAGGCATTAAGAAGATTTTTTGCAATTCTATTAGTCCATCAACCAACAAATATTCGACAACTATGGGATATTTATTGGGAACCAATATATAATGCTTTAAGAATATTGTTTGCAATTCCAATATCGGATGATATCATGAGAGATTATGCAAAGTCAGTCAAATCCATTTTGGCTAAAATTTTGGAACCCATAAATTATATTGTGGAAAGCATGAGTAAAAACTTGACATCTTACGACTTGCCAAGTATACAAGAAGACGCAACAACATTCTAGGAAATATACTAAGAGTGATTCTTGATGAATTGTCTATAGAGATTCAGCAAGAAAATTACGTTTTAGAAGAAATATTTAATCATGAACAACAAAGTATATTCCAGAAATTTCTCTATAAGGTTTAAATGGCCACAATGCTAAGTTTTTTTTATTGATGGCCAGATGGCACAAAGAACCATATAGGCTCTGCTAGAAAATCATGAGGCAATAGATAGCTATAGCAACATCCACATCAGGACTTGCAGCTAAAATTATGCTCAGAGGCTAGATTGCTCATTCACATTTTAAAATTCTGATTAGTGCGCATGAAACATGTATGTGCAATATTCCAATGCATAGTGGAAATGAATTACTACGAAAAACAAGTCGAATCATATAGGACGAAGCACCAATGTCAAAGAAACGGGCAATTGAGACATTTGACAGGAGTTTAAAGGACATCTTGAGAAATTTTAACGCATTTAGAGGAAAGATGGTTGTATTTATGGGTTATTTTAGACAAGTGCATCACGTTCCAAATGAACGATACTACAAAAAATAGAGGAAAACTTGGTGAAGTTATATTTGTGCCAGTGATGAAAAAATTATATCTTTCTAAAAATATGAAAGCAAGAGATGATCGACATTTCAATCAATAATTATTAAGGGTGGGTTGTAGAGAAGAACCAACAAACACTAAATGAGACATATAGTTACCAAAAGAAATGATTATTGAATATGATGAAAATGATGATGAGGTTTTTGAAAATCATTTAATTAGTTATATCTTTCCATCTATAATGCATTCTCAGCAGAATACATTACAAGCAATGTAATACTGGCCACGACTAATGAACATGTTGAAAAGTTGAAAGAAAAAAAATTATTATATAAACTTTTTCGGGGATGTATATTGTTTCAACAGCTTTGATAAGACTATTGATGATAATAATGATTATTATCAGGAAGAATTTCTTAACACGCTGACACCAAATGAATTGCCTCCCCACAAATTAGTCTAGAAAAAGTATTCACCGGTAATGTTGTTCAAGAACTTAGATTAGCGGAAGGATTATGCAATGGTACAAGGATGATATGTAAATGGTCAAAGGAAGCATGATTCACGCTGGAATCAAAGTTGGGCAACATTAAGTGATGTTGCGTGAACTATTAGGGTGGCGGTAACGGATGGGCCGTGTGGATATCTGGCTAGTTTATTATAATTTCTCCGGCAAAGTGGGTGGTGACTGTGGTGCCAGGTATGAAATATATGAAGTTTCCGGTGGTTATATGATCATGGACTCGGATTCGAAAAATTGCCAGGGCTTGGCCTACTTGTATTAATTATTGGATCTTTTGTGATTTACATACAGCTCCTATTTATAGGCACCGGACTAAGCAAGATTAGGATAATGATGACAAGACATAATAAATTACTATTAAGCATTAAACATGATCTCGGATAGAGGGACGATGATCTGGGCTGAGGTCGTTGATCTCTCCACGAGCTTAAGGATGATCTTGTCTCTTCGAACATAACGATTCCCGGTTTGGGGGGTTGAGTCCGGTCCTCCTTTGACTTGTCAGGAGGCTGTAAGTGTGTGGTAGTCCCTCGGACCGTGAAGGCCTGGCCTTGGTCCGAGTAGACTAGGGGCTCGATAACTTGCGACTCGGATCCCCCCTGGCGACAAAAAGGATGAAGGCGAAGCTGGGCCAGATGAGTATGATGTGACCTCCGATCAGGTTAGACCCAGGTCCGTAGGACCGTATGCAGGTTTCCCATATCAATGGCCCCCTACTCCGTGCCTTGCCGATTCCCTCCGAAGGAATTCGCAGTTTGTAAAGCGTGGAGTAGAGTTTGTTAGCACCTTCCTGGAAGATGCATTTAGATCATTTCCTGGGGGAGGTGTTTGGTGCCGATATCAATGGTTTATCGGGCTTACAAGTGAATCCGTTGGATTCGGTGTGGAGTGCCATGATGTGCCGAGGATGTGGCTTTGGTGAGGTCGACTAAATACTTGTGGTCAGGAAGCATAACCTCGATTCAGCAGAGGATGTGATGGCTGATGTGACGAGCTGCGGTTGCTGATTGGTTGGTGGTGCTTCGCTTTTCGTGCCTCATGATTACTTTTGAATTTTAAAATTTTCAGATATGACAGTTCAGTTCCCGCCTCTGGTACGGCCTATAAATAGAGGGCTACCCCTTCATTCATACACTTTTGAAAAATCTGCTTCTTCTGTTACTTATTTTCCGGTGAGTTAGCAATTTTCTGGCGAAGGTTCAAGTTGCTTTTCAGCGATCTCCTGCTAATTTTTTAGGCAAAGATCCATAGACGAACACTCTTTTATCCTTTCACAGGTAATCCTTTAGTGATTCGATTGTTCCTGAGATGATATGTATGAATTATTGCTAGTTTTCATTTGAGTTTTGTAAACTCTTGGGGAATTTTTGTATGGACATCCCCTTTCCATATTGTGTTAGGTGTAATGCCCGAAAGACAATTTTGTAATTATTTTATTTAATAAATGAAATTATATTATTATTCATATTTATTATTCTCATATTCACCGATGTGACAGTAGTATTTACACTACAGAAAACCCTAAAGTATATCGTTTAAGTAATCACTTAACTCAGTGTATGGGATATACACGGGAGGATTGAGTTAGTGAAGATGTACTTAAAATACAATTAGCCCGTAGTGAAGTTAATCGAGAGTATCAGGTCTCTCCTTTAACGTGCTATTAATGCGCCCAGCACACAATAGGTGTGATTGTCTTATCCGGACTTTCGGTTAAGAGAACCTTATGGGGCATTTATATATGATAGATATATCATATAGGGTTGGACCGATTTGATTAGAGTTCACGGTATAATTCCGTAATCGAGAAGTCTTATCGAATTAATCGATGATCATATTTATGGATATATCTTAATCCGAGGTGATCACGATCAACCGCTTGAATCGATGTATGAGGTTTGACTTGACGGTTAAGGATTACACGAGTCTGTGATCTGGATTACCCCATCTTGGCATTGTCTTTGGATTGAGTGAGTAGTCTGCGTATTATCACGAATCACGAATCCATTCCTTTCATTTATCGAAGTAGATAGACGATTCCCTTATTTGTTAATCCTAGAAACTGATCGATCGTATGAGTTCATATTACACCGATTAGCTACCAAAGTGAGTTGTATGAATTAATTGATCACTTTAGGGTTAATGGTAAATAAGGATAAGAGGTTACGAAAGGGTTAACGGTAACTTCCCGATTTAGAATGAACAGTCTATGGAGGATTAATCTATTTGTAATGATTATATCAATGGACGCTTATTATCATTCTCGTGAGGAGATAAATATAATCTCATAATCGGAGGAATGTAGTCACGGGATTATGGTGGCATATTTCTGTGATTGATTTATCGAATATAATTATTACATTAAGTAAGATAATTATTTATTTGATTTATCGGAGCCACTGATTATTAGTTCATGGTCCCCGAGTGCCTCCAATATAGCATAACTATTCTCGGACGTCGAATCCTAATAATATTAATTTAATTCTTATTGGAATTTAATTAAAACGATATGTGAATTAATTGTTTAGTGGACTATTAAATTAGTTGGGCTAAATAATTAAATATGTAAAAAGACATTTTTCATAATCTTGCTAAATTAGTGTTATGGCGAAAATAACATTGACTAGGTCAATCTGCGAATTTTCGCCAAGGCATGTTTAGGAAACAAGAAATTAGTTTTCTTGTGTATTAATAAGACATGTGCACAAAATATTTATTGGATAAATATTTATGGTAAAAATAAAGATAAAGATTATTCTAGATTTGTTCTAGAATATTTTGGGAATATCTTTTATTTATTGGATTTATTTATTTGCAAAATAAAATCCTTGGAGGACAAGGATTACTCTCCTATATAAAGAGAGTTCTCCCAACTCATAAACACTACACAATTTTAGACTTCACCTCTTAGAGAGGAGAAAAAATTTTCGACCAAGGAGTAAGAGGAAAATCTTGGAGTTTTTCCGGGTAGCATATCGGGAGGATTCGAGGCGAGGATTTCCTTCCACCGGGAGTTGCTTGGATCACACGTACGGAAGATCGTGGTGCTCTTCACACCATCCTTTGTTCTTCCTATTGCGGTTCATCTACTTGGATTTTGAGATCCAAGAGGTATGTTCTACAACCCCCTTGTAGATGTAGATCTAGTTATTTTATTACGTGTAATTTATAGATCTAGATCCTTAAATCGCTTCCGTTGTGGATGATATTACTAACATATTGTTGTGCCCAGATTTCTTGCTATTGCTCCCCTGTATTCACCCTTTTTGAATCATATGTTTTTGGTGTTTTTAGATCTTGTTTTCATTCGATTCATAGCCCTTTCTTTGTTTTGTTTTTCTGGGGAAGACAGAGTGGGGATGATGTGTCAAGATCACATCCATTAATCTCGGCCCAGGTTCATAGTCTAGGTGATAGCTAATCCACCTCACCCTTTTATTTTCAGGATGTCTTCTGACTCAGCTACTGAGAGCGATATTGTTGCACGTGGATACGGATCCGGAGGGGAGGCTGAGGAACCTTCCTCGTAATAGGATCAGGGTGAGCAGAGTCAACCCGTCATAAGAATAAGGGTGAGCGATAAAGGTATAGCCGCCGTTAATAAACCCACTGTTGCAGCCAAAGGGAAACGCAAGGAGAAAGAAAAAAAGAAAAATCTTCCCAAAGTTCGGTCTACTACCGCCCTTGCCGAGTTGGTGGCTCAAAAACCTGTTGATAGGGAGGGGCAACGAGTGTGGAAGACCATTAAAGATAAACATGAATATATGAGTTTGCTAACGGCCTTCGACATCCCGGCCAGCTACAAGTTTACCCGGTTCGAGAAAGAGGAAGACCGGAATGTGACTAAGGTCTATGGTCATGACTCTAAGGATTTCATTTGGCTTCATTACGACCACCTTGTCGCCGGGCTCTGGCCCCCGTTTGATCTGTTTTTTTGTTGAGTTCTTGTGGGAGTTTAAGGCCCTGCCCTATGATCTTACAATAAGGATAGTGAGGGTTATTATGGCGTTCATCATGATATGCCGATTGTCGGGTAGAGATCCATCCATGCCGGTGCTATTTAATTTTTATTCCTTCTCAAGGTGGGTAGTAGATGGGCAGCTGGCTTCCCAAAAACTCAAATGTCATTTGTCGTTCGATCTTCCCGATTGGGTGAATTCATGGAATGCACGGTGCATGCGGGTTGAGTCATCGGATGGTTGGCCCTTTCCTCACTATGATGCCAACAAAACCAAAAGAGCTGAAGCGGCTTTGTGAAAGACCTTTTGTAGAGTACCCCATCATTCAAAATATATCTAGCCGCCTGTCTTTTGAGAGTACGAGCTTTGTCTGGGTTTGTTGGTAAAGCACCTGTTTCGATATATGCTCGTATATCATCCATCCAGCACGGAGACTGAATTGGTATATCAATGTCCATGATTTTCACTTTTTCAATTGCTGGGATGGATCGATATTCCACCATTATTGGTGGGTCTGCTATCTCCTCCTCCAAGGATAACCTTGACAGATAGTCAGCTCTTTCGTTATCCTCCCTACCAATTCGGGTGAACTCGCAATAGTCGAAGTTTCGCCTCATTTGTTGGACAATTTCACGATACTTTTATAAGATTCCGCATCGGGTTTCGTACCCTCCAGAAATTTGTTCGACAATGAGCTGAGAGTCACAGTAGACTTGTACGTTACATACTTTCATTTCTCATGCCAAATCCAACCCAGCAATCACGGCCTCGTACTCTGCTTGATTGTTTGTTGCCTTAAGCTCAAACCTCAAATCCTTTTCAATCTCCTCCGTTATGCTTGGCTCGGATAAGATAACCCCTGCTCCACTTCCGTTTTGGTTGGAAGCGTCATCTACGTATAGGTGCCAACAGTTGTCGGGCTTCAGGGTTTCGTCTGCGGGTTCTGAGGTAGGTAGGGCATCTGATTGCTTCGAGGTGAAGCTAGTCCCCGTAATACCTTGATCTCTTTTCCGGGTTGGTAGTGGATGTCGAACTCAGTAATCTCTATGGCCCATCATAATAAGAGACCTGAAAGGTCCGGCTTGTGTAGGATTTGACGTAGAGGTCTATCTATCATGACAATGATCGTATGCGAGGCAAAATATCCCCGTAGCTTCCAAGCTACCATATCCAGAGAGTTAGCAAACTTTTCCACGATGAAGTATCGACTTTCCACCGGACTGAGCGCCTTACTGACATAGAATACGGGTTGTTGGTGGGCCTCTACCTCTTTTATCAATACAGCTGCTATAGTCCAATCTGATGCTGCCAAATACAAGAACAGGACGTCCCTCATAAGGGGAATAACCATAAGTGGTGGCTTCCTGAGATATTCTTTGAGGGCCTGAAAGGCCTTGGAGCATTCCTCGTCCCAGAAAAAAGTCTTGCTACCCTTGAGAATTTTAAATAAGGGTAAGCATTTTTCGGCTGATTTTGATATGAACCGACCCAGAGCTATAATCCGGCCATTGAGCCTTTATACCTCCTTAATTGTGGTTGGTTCACGCATGTTGAGTAGTGCCTGAATTTTCTCAGGATTTGCCTCTATTCCCCTGTGACTGACCATGAATCCCAGAAATTTGCCCGCTCCAACCCCAAATATACATTTGGCCGGGTTGAGCATCATTGAATGGCGACGTACATTTTTGAATGTTTCTACCAAATCGATGGCGTGATCACTGATTGACGATTTTACGACCATGTCGTCAATATAAGCCTCCATATTTCAGCCAATCTGCGAACTGAACACCTTGTTTACCATTCTCCGATAAGTTGAGCCTGTATTTTTCAATCCAAAGGTCATCATTTCGTAGTAATAGAGCCCTCCGGCGGCCCTAATGGCTATCTTTTCCTTATCAGCCTCTGCCATCTTGACCAGATGATATCCGGAGTATGCATCTAAAAAACTCAGCGTTTTGAAACTGGCGATATAATCCACCAACCTGTCAATTCTGGGGAGCTGTTAAGGGTACTTTAGGCAGGCTTTGTTTATGTCTGTGAAGTCCACGCACATTCTCCACTTGTTGTTATGCTTTTTCACCATTACCACATTCATGAGCCAAGTGGGATATCCCAATTCCTTGATGATTCCTGCTTGTATGAGTTTACCGACCTCAATCTTGATGGCGGACTCTTTCTCTGGGGTGAACTGTCTGGCGCGCTGTTGAATAGGTTTGTACGATGGGTCAACGTTCAAATGATGCAACACAACTTCTAGCTCGACGCCCCTCATATCAGTGACTACCCACGTGAATGCGTCTATATTTGCCTTCAACTGAGCAATTAGAGCTTCTTTTACTTCCACGGGTAGGTGAGCCCCAATCTTGACTTTTTGGTCGGGGTAAGCATCGTTAACGATTACCTCAACCAGCTCGCCGTCAGCGGTAAAGTCGAGCTCATCCCTGACCTGTAAGGTCTCGCACTCTACTTCCGGAGGGGCCAATTGTCTTACCATATTCATGAGACTTGATCCCGGAAGCTCAACTTGAGCCCGTTTGCCCTCTGTCCGCGAGGGGTGAATATATGTGACTACTGCTACGGGCTCGCTGACCGAAACCCTAATCATATCATCTGCATAGAATTTTTCTCATTTGTGCGGGATAGAGACAACCATTTGAAATTGTCTTAGTGCAAGTGCTCCAATGATCATGTTATAATTTGATTGCACATCTACCACCAGGAAGTTTACCGTTTCAGTTCTGAAAGGGGCATAGTCCCCCATTTGCACATCCAGATCAATGGCCCCCTTGACATGTATCATGTGGTTCGTAAAACCCTCAAGAGTACCATTGTGCTATTTTAAGCTGGAATCACCAAACCCCAACTCTTTGAAATAGTTGTAATACAAAATACCCCAGTGTCTATCATTACTCGGTTGACTCAGAACCTGTTTGTGACCATTAAGATACTTAGACATGAGTACTTTATGTTGGTTGCGGTTACGAGCTCATTCTTGGTGAAAGCTAGTGGTCAATCATTCCCATTGACGGAGGTTTCTTCACATGTTTATTGATAGACCCTATCCTGTATTTGGTCTGATTGTTACTAGGAGGACTTACAGTGATGATATGGATTTCTCGGTCATACTGACGTGCCTGTCGCTCATTTTGATTTGCTCCGCTCCCATTTCTTCGGTAATGATCATGACAACCTCAGGCCAACAATTACTCAAACTCATTCTTTAATTGGTAGCAGTCCTCGGTATCATGACCCCTGTCCTCATGAAAAGCGCAATATTTGGACTGGTTGTTCCTTCTATCTGGCTTCATAGGGAAGGGCTTAGGCAACTCATCTTTTATTTCGTGCATCAAATGTGTGTAGGAAACCTTGATGGGAGTCCAGTTTTCCTTTTTGAATTTTTTGGGTTTATTGAGGTCCTGCACTCTGTTCCCCCGAGACTCTCTTGGGGGGCTTCGTTCAATCCTTTGTTTTCCCTTGTGGGATGATGAAGTACCCTCATTTCCTGCCATCGCCACGTATTTCCTGGGTGAACTCAGCATTTCTTTGAGATTAGATGGCGGGTTGAGCATGAAGTAGGACTTGAGGTAACCCGGACTCAGCCCTATTTTGAAGCTACTTATCACCACATTGTCAGCTAAACCCCTTGTCAGCTCGTAAACCTTATAGAATTGATCGTAGTAACTGCGGGTAGACTCATTGTCTCCCTGTCGAACCTCGTGAAGGTCAATATGGGTTTTCTTCGGTCCTTCAACTGAATTGAACTCGGCTGTGAATTCGTTAACCAAATCGTCCCATGATAGAACCGATGCCGGGGGTAGGCTACGGATCCATAAGGCCGCTCTATCTTGCATAGCCCCCACAAAGGCAATACACCACGCCTCATCGCTCGAGGTGCATAAGTTTATCTTGCTATGAAAAGCGGATAGCCAGTCCAATGGATCGGTAGTACCATGATAATTAGTAAAGTTCGGGTAATGTGTACCTCCTCAGGGTGCTACTGAGATATCGGGATGTAAGACGCTGGTCCCCCAGGTGGGTTTAAATTCCTTGGGGGTTCTACCCCTTTGGAGCTCTTCAATTTGCTTTTTCATTATTGCTAATTCGCTTGTGTTTTCCTTTATGATGGGGGTTTTGACGATACTTTGCTCTATCAGTGACTCCTCATGTCCCTCCTTTTGGGTTGGGACAGGTGATGAGCTAAAATCTACCCACTCAAAAATACAATTTATAAAGACTCACAACTGTGGGTAAACTAACTCTCTAACCAGCAGAGTACCGGGTCGATTGTTAGGATAGCTACAGGAGTACGAGGTCGATCCCAAGAGAAATGTGGTTGTGAGCACCAAAGCGAACGTGGTTCTTAGTCTAGGCGATCAAAGTTGTGGTGGAGATTATTATACTAATGCAAAAAGTAAAGTTTAACTAACAAGATAAAAAAGCATAGCCAAACTATGATCCAACAGGTTGTCACCTCAGGAATGACTTGACAAGGAGTGTGTTTTAACTGATTCAGTTTATATGACATTCACGGGTGTCAACTCATTATTCTTGCGTTAAGGTCTGAACAACTCTCACTTAACCCCCATACTAGGCTTATTAACCCTCCCTTTAGAGAGCTAACTTACCTAATAAGGTTGACCAGAATAAAAAGCCGCTGAAAAACCTCACAAAAGCATAGTTTTAACGTGTCACTTAGGTTGTCAATCTAACTATTAAAGCTATGTTTTAGTGATACTAATACCTGTTTCCTTCATCTCGTAAGAATAAGAATCTCACATAGGCATAGTCCGACTGTCCACTCAAAGGTTGTCAATCGACAATCTAGACTATGTTTTAGTGATATCCATATCCCACATCTCGCCGCAAAATGCATCTATAAGCTTGATGTAACAATGAACAAAGTTGTCAATCTCATTCAAAGCTATTAAAATGATCAAAACAAGTTTTAAAACATGAGTTTATCATACGAACGTTTAATTTAAGAGCTTACACAACTCCGGACTCATCTCCCAAGGGCGTCTCACCCGTTTTCACATATTTCGGCTATAAAAAAGGTTTAGCTACTCATATATATATATATATATATATATATATATATATATATATATATATCTGAGATATTACAAGTAATCGAGACTCTGTCGAAATGTCATGGATTAAGCAGTGAAATTTTTACATAATAGCCTTACATCAATGCGAATTCTATTAAAACCAAATTAAAACCTTAATCCAATCATTTGCCGATTCTCGATACTTATATATTTATATATATATATATATATATATATATATATATATATATATATAACAAAAATGAAAGAAAACAAGAAAGAAAGAACGAAAAAACGGAAACTATATTATAACGATAATTATTCAAATTATAACGAAATTACAACTATATATATATATATATATATATATATATATAGGCCCCAAAATGAAAGAAAAATGAAGGAAAAAGATGAAGAAGGGATGGGGGAAGAAGGGCAAGAAATGAAGGTGAAATGGGGGTGTATTTATAGGCTCAAAATGGGCCGGTTCGAACCGAGTAGGAGGCCGGTTCGAACCGGGCTCAGTTTGATTCGGTAAAATGCCCATAACATGAGTTGTAGACCTCCGATTGACGTGATTCAAAGTGCGTTGGAAAGCTTATTTGAAGATCTACAACTTTCATGAAGGACACTTCTTCAGAAATTTCCGTTTTAATGGGCCATTCGTTCGTCGAAGATATTTCTCGATTTCCACTAAATCGAATCGATTAGCCACTTGACCACTTGACTTAATGATACTTGAGTTGTAGAAGTCCGATTGACGTGATTCAAAATGCGTTGGAAAGCTCTTTCAAATATCTACAACTTTCATTAAGGACACTTCTTCAGAAAATGCCGTTTTAATGAGCCATTTGTTCGTCGAAGATATAATTCGTTAGTGGTACCACTAACCACTGAGCCACTTGACCACTTAAGTTAGTGGCACACTCTTATATCCCTAAAAATACCTCTTTTAGGCCTCAAAACGTGTCATTACTCGGGATTTTGGTCAACCTATAATTCTGCAATAAACCACCAAAATACCAAACGTAAATCTGACACGACACTCCGGTTACTAAACCGGTACGAAAACTAATAAAAACACATAAAAACACGATATTTTATAAAATAGTCACGACTTATATATTTTTTTGAAACTTAGGAATTAATGACTTTAATTGATATAAAAGTGCTCGAAATGATATCAGAAATGGGGTCAAAAGTTATAAATATAACAGTGAATTTTTCCGTCATCACAACCCCCCACTTAGCTTTTGGTCGTCCTCGAGTAAAACAAGAGATAAAATAAAATGAATGAGGGACAAATTCATGAAGATATAAGATATAAAGAACAACCAGATGATACAACCAATTGAATCATAACCACACGTTAACCTTAATATAAATGTATATGAGTGAGTGTGTGACAAGCCTTTTCAATTTCCACTATCCTCTCTTGAATAATTCAAGCAAACGCACAAGTATCCATTCGAGATACCCTAATGACTTTCCTAGGTATAGCGATAATAGTTCCACACAACGTCCTCCCGTGTACTTATTAGTATAATCCCTAAAACATATCATTCAGTTTATACTGAGGATAGTCAGAAGATAACTAAGTTTTCAACCATTCTTTTTTTTTTTTTTTTTCCTTTTTTTCTCTTTTTTTTTTTCAAACTCACTTAATTTCACATATGTAGCATATGCCTTCATTCCCAGCAATAGGATGTTTCGTGATAACACCCTAGCTGGACTACTATCATCAGGCAGTCGGGAGCTTTTAAACCTCATAGTGATATAGGACGTTTCGTGATAACACCCTACTGCACTCAAATCATTGGTAGCTACCTCCGACATATATATAGTTCATCTTAGTTTGGTATTCTTCCTATCACATTCAAACCTTCAGATATTCACAGTACACGTTCAGAAGTTAGGTACTAAGTTACTGCAAGTCTCTCTAGGATAATCACTAGGATATTGAATGGATACAGTTTAAAATTTTCGCTTCAATATCAAAGGCTTACGTGAAGGAATTCATGTTACACAAATAAATTTGGAGTTAAAATGCACTTACGGTTCACATTGGTTATATACATCCAAATCGATCACTACATCTTCTAATCCATGAAATATATACCTTATACAATTTATTTTAATCAACTAAATAATGCTCGAACAAGATCAAAAACTAAGAGATTTTCTGATACAAAATAAACACTTAATGCCATTACTAGACCAACCTCGACTCTACCCCCCACTTAAGAACTTGCAATGTCCCAAGCGTGTGAATGAGATAGAGAGGAAGACTTAGCTTATAAACCTGGCAGAAAGGTGCTATCGAATCCCGTAACAGCCATGAGAAAGCACGATCCGAATCCCTATATCAAAAATAACCAAAACAAAGCAAACACGGGACATGGTCCTCGTGCCAAGACATCGAGCAGGGATATGGGAATAATAAGGAAATGGCCCTGTCACGTCAGAAAATTCGATAGGCAATATATAGCACATAATAGCTTTAGATGGAAAAATCACCATACGGGTAAAGCACAGAACATCTAAGCATATACGTATCATAGAGAGTATCACATGAGCATATATCATAGTCAAGTCAGCTATTCCTAGATTCATTTTTATTACACACAGTTTTATTAAGGCGGGAATACTCACCACTATACTACAACGACCAGAAATTTGAAACAGACTAGATCATAAAATGAAATGTATGAAAGAGTATTGAGTCTTTTATACCCAGATCCTCAAAGGTTCAACAACCTAAGTCCAAGAAATGATGTATTTGAATGTTTTCTTTTTTCTCCATCGGGATTTTCGGATAACCACCTAATCGTTCCCTTTTAATGACATTCAAACATTCATCCAGAGACTTGGTTGTGCTTTGTGTTCATCTTTCATACAGATTCTACATTTCATTCAGACTAGGCTTCTCCAAATTATTATTATTTAACGGGCTGCCTCCCGGTAGCGCTTTTGGTTAACGTCGTTTGCTCGACAGGTGACTCTAAACAGACTCAATCAACCAAAATCCGAACTCAAGAAGATCAATAGCTTAAGAAAAATTAACAATGCGAGAACCATCGAAATTAAATTGTCTAGAAACGTACCTCGTTTGGCCCTTGATGTTATCTCCTCCCAGCCAGAGAATATTCTTTTATCAGCCTGTCGAACCATCTTCTTTTGAAAATCACCATAAAGCTCATCCATTGGGGAGTATATGAACTGAATCGCAGAAAATTCATCCTCACAGAGTGGACGAATATAGTAATCCGGGACCGTTATATCAAATATTACCAACTCTCCCGGTGGCTCTACCAAAGATGGCCAATCAATCTCCTGCTCCTCTAACTCTGAAATCTCATTATAGCAAACTGAATCCTCAACCTTATTCTCAACCTGAACTTCTTCAATGAGCACCTCATCATCCTTAACCACCTCTTTTGCACATGCCTGTTTTGCCTGCTCGAACTCCATTATTTCAATCAATTGCACCACCCTCTCTTGAAGATTTCTTATGGCGTAGTCGGTGATTTATCTTGAACTCTTGCATGTCCAAAGCAATCGTTTCTTGCAAGATCTCGGTCCAATCTTTCTAGTTGCTCCACTTGACTGCCGGTGAAACTTTCGTGCGGCGTGGAACAAACCGATCATCTGACTTTGATTCATCGTAGGTGGGTAGCGAGGTTTCTTGCCATTCCGCACAATCGATCATGTGGTGAATCAGTTGAAGCTATCAACGCATTGAGCATGAACACCGTAATCCTGATAAGCACCAGGGTTAGGACAACCCTCGTAATATTGTGGCTCATAACTCGAATAACCATAATTCCGTCCTGGTATGCATTAGGGCAATTGATGATCCCATGAACCTTGGTTATTCTGCTTGATGATATGAGGTTGAGGCACGAATCGTTGTTGATAACATTGTTCCGGTGCACGAGGTTGGTAGGAGTATTGTTGTTCGGTGAGTAGTATTGATTGAAAAATCCATCCATTTAAGCTCAATCTGCAAGATCTCAGAAAACAACAAGAAAACAATAAAATTTTTCTTTTTTTTTTTTTTTTTTTTATATGGTAGCCGAAGGCCCTAAGCCTCAGTTCTAGCTGGACTTACAAGATATCAACTTAATATAACAACCCCGTAAAGAGATTGGGTTGAGTACCAAAGTCATATTCAAACCGAATTCAGGACAATATTACTTCAGCATCCCAAGACTCTTATTGAAATAAAAATAAAAATAAAAACCTAGGCCCAAGCCTTCGGTTCACTTACAAGATATCACAACAATATCACACATTTCCCCGGAAACGGCGCCAATTTTTGATGAGCTAAAATCTACCCACTCAAAAATACAATTTATAAAGTCTATTAGCGTGGGTAAACTAACTCTCTAACCAAAGAGAGTACCGGGTCGATTGTTAGAATAGCTACAGAGTGCGAGGTCGATCCCAAGAGAAATGTGGTTGTGAGCACCAAAGCGAAACGTGGTTCTTAGTCTAGGCGATCAAAGTTGTGGTGGAGATTATTATACTAATGCAAAAAGTAAAGTTTAACTAACAAGATAAAAAAGCATAGCCAAACTATGATCCAACAGGTTGTCACCTCAGGAATGACTTGACAAGGAGTGTGTTTTAACTGATTCAGTTTATATGACATTCACGGGTGTCAACTCTTTATTCTTGCGTTAAGGTCTGAACAACTCTCACTTAACCCCCATACTAGGCTTATTAACCCTCCCTTTAGAGAGCTAACTTACCTAATAAGGTTGACCAGAATAAAAAGCCGCTGAAAAACCTCACAAAAACATAGTTTTAACGTGTCACTTAGGTTGTCAATCTAACTATTAAAGCTATGTTTTAGTGATACTAATACCTGTTTCATTCATCTCGTAAGAATAAGAATCTCACATAGGCATAGTCCTGACCTGTCACTCAGGTTGTCAATCTGACAATCTAGACTATGTTTTAGTGATATCCATATCCCACATCTCGCCGCAAAATGCATCTATAAGCTCGATGTAACAATGAACAAAGTTGTCAATCTCATTCAAAGCTATTAAAATGATCAAAACAAGTTTTAAAACATGAGTTTATCATACGAACGTTTAATTTAAGAGCTTACACAACTCCTGACTCATCTCCCAAGGGCGTTTCACCCGTTTTCACATATTTCGGCTATAAAAAAGGTTTAGCTACTTATATATATATATATATATATATATATATATATATATATATATATGATATTACAAGTAATCGAGACTGTCATTAAAATGTCATGGATTAAACAGTGAAATTTTTACATAATAGCCTTCATCAATGCCAAATTCTATTAAAACCAAATTAAAACCTTAATCCAATCATTTGCCAGATTCTCGATACTTATATATATATATATATATATATATATATATATATAACAAAATGAAAGAAAACAAGAAAGAAAGAACGAAAAACGGAAACTATATTATAACGATAATTATTCGAAATTATAACGAAATTACAACTATATATATATATATATATATATATCTATAGATATATATATAGGCCCCAAAATGAAAGAAAAATGAAGGGAAAAGATGAAGAAGGGATGGGGGAAGAAGGGCAAGAAATGAAGGTGAAATGGGGGTGTATTTATAGGCTCAAAATGGGCCGGTTCGAACCGAGTAGGAGGTCGGTTCGAACCGGGCTCAGTTTGATTCGGTAAAATGCCCATAACTTGAGTTGTAGACCTCCGATTGACGTGATTCAAAGTGCGTTGGAAAGCTTATTTGAAGATCTACAACTTTCATGAAGGACACTTCTTCAGAAAATGCCGTTTTAATGTGCCATTCGTTCGTCGAAGATATTTCTCGATTTCCACTAAATCGAATCGATTAGCCACTTGACAACTTGACTTAATGATACTTGAGTTGTAGAAGTCCGATTGACGTGATTCAAAATGTGTTGGAAAGCTCTTTCAAAGATCTACAACTTTCATTAAGGACACTTCTTCAGAAAATGCCGTTTTAATGAGCCATTTGTTCGTCGAAGATATAATTCGTTAGTGGTACCACTAACCAACCATCGAGCCACTTGACCACTTAAGTTAGTGGCACACTCTTATATCCCTAAAAATACCTCTTTTAGGCCTCAAAACGTGTCATTACTCGGGATTTTGGTCAACCTATAATTCTCGCAATAAACCACCAAAATACCAAACGTAAATCGACACCACGACACTCCGTTACTAAACCGGTCATGAAAACTAATAAAACACATAAAAACACGATATTTTATAAAATAGTCACGACTTATATATTTTTATGAAACTTAGGAATTAATGACTTTAATTGATATAAAAGTGCTCGAAATGATATCAGAAATGGGGTCAAAAGTTATAAAAATAACAGTGAATTTTTCCGTCATCAACAGGCCTTTCCTTTTCCGTATTTCGTTGCTCTGGGGCTGCACCACGGACATTAACCACGGGCCCTAGGTGATGTAAAGCCAACTTCCTTTCCCTGCTCGGCTGTGAAGTGGCATGGCTGCCCTCCTCTTGATCCTCACGATGTGATCTTGTTGATCTCGGAGGAGAACGATTAAGTTGTACTCTTGCTCGAGCCGGACAGTGGAACAAATTTGTTGACCGGAACCGGGAAACCACTGTGCTATAAGATTTTGATTAGTTTGTCGCATATCCTTCGATATTCCACATGGTTCCTTAGTCTGTTGCATGGGCATTTGAATTTCAATCGCCTCGGCATCCAAGTTAGTTTGTTTGTTCAAAGTTTTGATGAGATGCACCGGCTACATACTTCCCGCAGGAATTTCTTATAGCCGCCTCCACTAGCTCACGGGTCTTTCTCTTTTCATTTAGCACGTTTCGCATGTTTGGGTCGATCGATTGTTCGTCATGGCCATGAGCAGACCGCGACCCTCGACTGCGTCCACTCTGATGTGACGCTGAGCTGACTTGTGGAGGGTTGTTGCAACGTGTTGTGTCCTGATTGGCCTCCTTGGCCGGTGTTTCAGGTCCCAATGTCTTCCTTCCACCCATGATTTGAAAGCTAACATGTTGGTAAAGCAATCTTTGGGCGGTGCCGGCCGGAATTGTCTGAAAAACTCAGAATCCGGAAAGAATGTAAATGTGGCGATGCTCAAAGTAACACAAAGGGCTCAACTACCTTATACTAATGAGTGTTACAAGCCTGGGAAAAGCTGAGAGTCTTGCTAGAGATTGTGAACAAGGCGTTGATGCTGCTTTTGTTGACGCATGCTCAGGAGGATTTCAGAATCCTATGGGAATGATGCTCCAGATGCTTATTTGAGCCTCAGGAATGTTGATAACACCAATCTTTAGGCCGTAAAACCCAAAGAATAGAGCGTTTCCTGGAATTTTCACGAAAATAGTAGGTGGTGTACTCGCCAGAGGCGCCGTGGAAATGGATTTAACGGTGGTGGTATCGACCGGAGAAGGCTGATTTTTAATGATTTTCCCAATAATGGAGCCAACTGATGTTGCGTGAACTATCGTGGTGGCGGCGATAACAATTTGGGCCGTGTGGATATCTGGCTAGTTTATTATGATTTCTCTGGAGAAGTGAGTGGTGACTGTGGTGGGCTGTATGAAATATATGAAGTTTCCGGCGGTTATATGATCATGAACTCGGACTCGACAAATTGGCAGGGCTTGGCATGCTTGTATTAATTGTTTGATCTTTTGTGATTTACATACAACTCCTATTTATAGGCACCGGACTAAGCAAGATTAGGATAATGACGATAAGACATAATAAATTACGATTAAGCATTAAACGTGATCTCGGATGGAGGGACGATGATCCAGGCCGAGGTCGTTTATCTCTCCACAAGCTTAAAGATGATCTTGTCGCTTGAACATAATGATTCCTGGTTTGGGGTTGAGCCCGGTCCTCATTTGACTTTTCGGGAGGTCAGTAAGTGTGTGGTAGTCCTCCGGACCGTCAAGGCCTGGCCTTGGTCCGAGTAGACGAGGGGCTCGGCAACTTGCGACTCGAATCCCTCCTGGCGACAAGAAGGATGAAGGCGAAGTTGGGCGAGATGAGTATGATGTGACCTCTGATCGGGTTAGATCCGGGTCTGTAGGACCATATGTGCGTTTCCCATATCATTAAGGAAAGCAGGTTTTAATCCCACATATTACATACTCACGGCAGTAAACGAAGGATACCTGTTTCATTTTACAAGAAAGCAATATCCTTTGCGTCTTTGCTTTGCAATGACGATCAATAAAACACAAGGACAAACAAAACCATTTGTAAAAGTTAATTGCCTCGACCAATGTTCTCTCATGGATAACTATATGTTGCACATTCAAAGGAAACTTCAATATCAACTAAATAACACCCACACATGTACAAAAATATAATATGCAAACAGGTTCACTCTGGTACGTAAATATTATATTCCTTTAATATAATTATTCATTTATTTTCATTAAATAATTCATACTTACTCTTATGAGTTCTTATAAAAAAGGATGACCCTTCTTCATGAAGAATGAAACAACACACAGTTTTACACTTATTAATAACCCAATTTGTGCAATGGAAGAGGATGACACATGGAGAATGGAATATCACAGTATCGACAATTGCATCATTAAGCATTGAGTTCCAAAGTGAAATTTTCTATTTCTATAAATTTCTATTGTTTTATTTTATATATATTCAATTTCTTACACTTTTGTGTTATTTTGAAATCCACTATAGTGTTTGACGATGTCTCAAAATCGTCAATGATGAAATTAGATCATTATGGGAGTAATTAGGCTTAATAAGGATAATCCAATTACTTGACTGATGGATTTTGTGATGAATTATAGTTGAGCCAATGTGCTTGATTGCCTATGTACCTAGAGGATTTGGGCTATTAATAGAGTTTTGAATCGTGAGTAGTGAATCCTTTTTATATCATTCTCTTTACGGAGAAGATGCCTTTGAGCACATGATTGGAGACATGACTAAAACCATAGGGCGGTTCACGCATTCGTGCCATAATGGAGTGTGAATCATGGAGGCATTATTATGGCGATTTATAGTATGCTAAATTACTTGACCGGTCATCTCAGAAACATGAAGTCATTGATGACAATCTTCCCCATGCTGAGACACTTCATATCAGACTGAGACATGTTCATCAAAGTTATCTAAAGTATGAGCACCTAAATTGGGCTAAATTTATGTGGCTGATATGGTAAGAGGATTTGATATATCCCATTAGGTGCCACGTGTATGACGTTGGGCCATACCCTCCTCAAAAGCCCCACTGACTGAGCTAGAACGGAGGTCATAGGTTAGGCTTTGATTGGAGATAATGTGGCACTTCTTCAGAGGCTGGAACCCAAAGGTCTGTGACATGAATGCGTATTCCGGCTGTCTTTTGAATTCAAATCTCCATTATAAAATTTTGAGATCCCAATTCACCTACACTTTTGGCATAAGTACTTATCATCAAATCATGCAATCAAGACGTCTCTTTGACTTCACCATTATAAAATAAAACTCCTTCTATCTGAATCTTTACTTTGCTTTTCCATTATAATCAATGTCCTTTGGTTTTCAGAGTATGCGCATTATCAACGAAGTCATTCACTACTTCTTCCGAAACCGAAATCCTCCCCGAAATCTCAATGGATTCTATTGAAGATTAAGGTACCTCAATTCCATAAGTTTTGAGTCCATCTGAAAGTCCTTAACCCGCACAAAAGAGAGGTATAAACTCATCTAAGGCTATGGTAATACTTCGTGTTGTAGAGGATATTCGATCCTCCCTTACCGTCGATGCTGCCATGTTGGAGATTTTCTAGACTTATGAATCGACCTGAAAAAATTCAGAACTACGCCCCGACATCGATGAGAGAGCCAAGAAACCCCCTGAAAGTTTCATGACCGTTTACAAAGAACAATTGGTGAGAGGTCTCCCATTGCCTTTGAATCCAACCCTCATACATGTCAAGAGATTTGTCCGGTCTATAGATTTTTTCAATATCCATTTTTATGATCTAGCTTGATTTAATTATGTTGTAAGGTCATCATGGTACACTATACTATTATTTTAATAATTAAACACGTATTTAACAATGTATAACACGTGCAACACACGTGTATTTTGCTAGTTTTACATAAATCACTAACTAATTCCATTAAAAGATCACAACACAAAAAAATTGACAATAGCTCTTAAAATAAATCGAGGTACCATCCAAAATTTTAATTTATTTCATCTTCGATCTCGAACAATCATCACCTACACTTTCTTCTTTTTCCTCGATCTAAAACCTGTACATATATTTATTAAAAAAAAAAGGGGGGGAAAACAAAAGAAACAAAGAAAGCAATGCGTCAGCAAAGGGCTGGTATGAGCCGTGTGTGAGCGTGTTATATATTATACATAATATAAAAAACAATACTTTGATGCAACATTTAAAAATGACAGCGGAAGTCTTTATTTGATAGAACAAATAGAAAGAATAACCTTTTTAACGTTTAAGTGCACGAGCATTAAGAAAACATGTCACGTTTATTTACAAGCATCAGCTTTGGCCGAGCCGATGAGTCAAGTACCTCCCTAACGCCATTTTTACCATGGATTTCAACCGCACTTTACGAGAACTAGCCATGCCTGACGACTCCGGACGATCGCCAGGAAAAAGAATCAACCTTCACCGTGCAAACCTCCTACACGGATCCAGCTAACCCTGTCCATGCCCTAGGACCCAGGCACCAACCGTCAACCCTTGCTTTCCCGACTGTAGCATGAATCTTGGGGGAAAAGGTACAGTCCCCACTCTTACGAGTGAGCACTCTAGCTACTGTCGAAAAGAGTTCGAGTCAAGAGGCCCATAGACCGGTGACCAGCCGTTCTCCTAGAGCAATAACTCTAATCCCCCTAACCACAAGAGCTTTGACACTTTCGTGTCACGAGCGAGCGAGCGACCAAGTATTATCCGTCAATTCCAAGTATCATTTTATTATTGTTATAAATAAAAAAAATGCACTAGCTCAAAACGTCATAGTATTATTGTTTTTTTTAAGAAATCAAACGACTTCCGAGTTTAAAACATCAACATTTAATATAAGTAAAGTTAATTGAAAATAATTAGAAAGACACACTTTGACTTTTATAAAAAAATAAATGAACTCACCTCCCGACGACAATTAAAGTATCCGAATATCCATCTTCACCAACCGATAAAACGTCATGCAGACTTTAAAAAAAAAATATCCTTAACAATCGGCAACACATGATGATATTCAAACCGTCCCTCTACGATTGTCCCTATTAAATCACTTCCAATAACAACATCACTTTGTATTATTTTGTTTTTATTTTTCCTCCGGCAACAACTATTTTAGCCGAACAAAATAAAAAGAATTTTGCTTTGATAAACCCAAAATATTTAAAACAATATAGTCTGTTGTATTATCAAATCCCTACTATTTCTTTTTTCCTTTCTGTTCTCGTAATTTCCGATCCTTCCATGTTAATTTCCGACAATATTGTGGTGGATGGCCGGTAGACTTTATTTGGTGGAGGTGCAGCAAGCTAGTGACTAGATTAAGGTTTTGAAACGAAAAAAAAATAAAAAAATAAAAAAATAAAAAAATAAAAATAAAAAAATAAAAAAAATTCTATACACATAAATTTTAACTCTGTAAAAGATGGGCATCTAATTCACTATGGAGTTTGGCTGAATATTTATTTTGCTAAGATAACCCCATCTAATAACGTGATAGGAAACTGACAATCAGTTCACAATAGTTACGTTGCCTAGCATAAATGTACCGTTTCCAAATTATATATTTGACATTAAATATATGTTAACCAAAATAAATATTTGAAACAGTTGATAAAGATATCAATTGATACATTACTCCATACTAGCCACTATACTATCAAAAAATGGTAGTGAACATATTGTTTAAAAAATGTTAATAAATTAACAGTACTTATATATCTTTGATTACCAATATGTTCAAGTTGCCCGTGCGTGCAGAAAGATATATCATCTAAATCTTAATAATGAAATAAAATATCTAGACAATTATTTTTAAAATTCCTATAAAGTACTTGATTAACAACATGACGAAAATCGGGATGTTACATCAATTGTCTCATATTTGCTACTTAGCAAATAGACATAACAGTATCTTATACAATTATCGATAAATGTTACAAAGTAATTTTTACCGCATCTCGATTGCACAAATTTTAAATCACACAAATCTGTATGAATTAAATCTAACGGTTCTGTGTTTCTTTCCACTGAAGGAAATGGTGCCTTAGTCATTTTAGCTTCGACACATTTTTTGCATTTTTCAGTTTGATTAAACTTTATATTAGATAATAAATCTAAATTCATCATTCTACGAATTGATTTATTATTAACATGTCCTAATCGATTATGCCATAAACAAGAAGACTCAAGCAAGTAAGCAGAAGTAGATGTAATTTTATTAGCCTCATCGGGCACAACATTCTTAGGCATAATAGCCATTAACATTCGGTGAGATAGCCTCTACCGACACACTTCATTTTTTGTCAAAATGACATTATCAGAACCAAACATCATCTTGAAACCAGCCTTGCTCAACATAGCACCAGAAACTAGATTCTTACGAATGTCAGGAACATGGAGAACATTGGTCAATGCCAGCTTTTTCCCTGAAGTCATCTTCAGAACCACATTCCCAGTTCCCTGAATGGTTGAATGGGAAGAGTTACCATCCACAGTTTGTCACCAGCTCCAGCCTTATAGGTTGAGAACACTCCACGGTCAGCACAAACATGCCTTATGGCTCCAGTGTCCTAAAACCACTGCCTTGGATTCCCAACAGCATTGCATTCCGTCACCACAACGCAGAACATGTCATCAACACCATCAGTTTCAGCCATATGTGCCTTTGGTTGAAATGGCTTCTTTCCACGGCACTCACTTGCATGGTGCCCAAATTTGCCACAGTTGCGGCATTCACCATTAAACTTGTACGCAGTTTAAGGTTTCTTGGACGATTCACCAGTTTTCTTGGAAGATTGTCCAGTTTTATTCCTCTTCTGATTCTTGACCTCAGGAACATGCGCCTTGGCATGTCCAACCTGCATAGCACGTTTATTTTCAGTTCCTCTATTGTCCTCCTCTATACGGAGTCGGACAATCAGTTCATCCATACACATCTTCTTTCGCTTGTGTTTGAGATAACTTTTATATTCCTTCCATGATGAAGGTAGTTTCTCAATCACACAAGCTACTTGAAAGTTTTCACTTATTATCATATCATCTTCTAGAATTTCGGATATAATGATTTGTAATTCCTCAACCGGTTTAATTACTGTTTTGGAATCGACCATCTTATAATCCAGAAATTTACCTACTATAAATTTCTTAGCACCTGCATCCTCAGTTTTATATTTTTTCTCTAAGGTAAGCCACAATGCTTTAGCAGACTCGAAAGTACAATAGACACCATACAGAGTATTGTCTAAACAGTTCAGAATGTAATTTTTGCATAAAAAATCACTGTGCTTCCAACTCTCAAGAGCAAGCAAAGCTCTATGTTCAAGGTTATCTGAAGGCACAATTGGGTGCTCTTCAGTGAGCATCCTGGCCAAGCCAAGCATAGCCAGATAGAACATCATCTTTTGCTGCCAGCGCTTGAAATTCAGCCCATTAAACTTTTATGGTTTCACTCCATGAGAAGGACCAACCACAGCAACAGTAGACTGTGTCACGGTAGGCACAATTACACTTGATAGTGGATCCGGACTTCCACTTGCCGCAGCATCAGCAGTAGGTGTCAATGACGCATCATTAACAGTAGTCATTTTTGTTCAAAAACAGAAGATAAACAATTAGATTCAGGTTCGTTTTCAACGAGACCAGACAAGATGAAGTTTACTGAATATCAAAAAAAATGATATTCAGTTCTATCAGAAAAAATATTGTTCAGAATACGAACTGAATATTTATTTTTATTAGCATACAGATACTTTTCAGAGCATAAGAAAGCTCTAAAAAAAAATTTGTCTTAAGATTGTTATACCCTCAGTATAGTATGCAAAGTAAAATAAAGAAACAGAAAGATGAATAACAATTTTTTTTATTAATGTATCTAAAAGAAACTATTACAATAATGAAAAACAAAGGAAACAGTAAGGATATAATCTGAAACTGAAGCGAGAAAACTCTCTGTCTTTAAGACAAATTTGCTCCGGCATGTGCCCACGGATGTGTAATTGTCTCTCAGGATACAGCAGTTTACCTGTTCAAGAGGGTGGTATTTCGACTCTGAACAACAGCGAACTCAGCAGTGCTTCGGAAACTCTTCAACTATTTTATGCAGAGATTCTTTTATAGGGAGGGACTGACCTGAAATGTATTGATGGAGGCATCCGTTGAAGGAGCTCCACTAATAAGGCTTTAACTCCATCAGTTTTCACTAACAGCCTTTAACTCCATCAGGTGGAAGTAATGATGCAACTCCACTAGCTTCTGTAGTTATGTATCAGTTGCAGATGAAAGGACTCAGCTGAGTCGAGCCTGAATTGAATCGAATCTCTCAACTCGGATTACTCATCAGATCATAATCGAGCTTGACTATTGAAAAATCTCAATGTAACTTTGATCTCAATGTAACTTTATCCAAAAAATTAGTATTGCCTCAGGCCCAATTCCCTAAGCCCAACGGTCAACAGGCTCGGGCGGCGGCGGCGCGCGTCTGGCAATTTTAGCAGAACATCGTCTAACTAAAATCATTCTGAACACTCTCCTTTTCCTCAGAGCTTATACCCTTTAACTAACTTTCCCACTTAAATATTGAGAAAAGATTAGCACACTTCCCAATGTGGGATTAAGGAAGTTGAACTCTTCAACTTCCAAGTTTCAACACTTCAGCTTTTTCAACTAACTAATTTCAAGCCTTAATTTCTCATTCACCCTATATCCGAATTGAATTATTCAAAGACCTGTCTTCATCTACGTCACACGTAGATTTCAAAGTCATCATAAACTTTTGATAAACAATATAAGAGTCTAATCGAAACCGACTTATAAAGTGGTTGTAAAAAATTATTTTCTCTCTTTCCCTCAATTTCTCCAACAAATGTTAGATGAGATAAGTTTACCTTAGATTGGTCTAAATGAAAAGAATATCCTATGGATGCTTTTAATTTGTGGTTTGGAGTTTCTTTTTAACATGTTGCGTGTTGCATTGTTAGCCCCGTGATCTTAGTTTATTATCCTTGTAACTTCCTTTTTGGCTTGTTTATTGGCTTGATAATATATAAGTCACTATAATAAATCGTTGATGTTAGATATGAATATTCTTGGAATATTAGCACGATTTGTTTTTTATGCAAGCGTGAAGTGGGAAGTGAAAAGAGAAAATATGGAGGTACGTTTGTCAAATGTACTGTGTGGGGGTAGTTTAGGCATGTTGTATTCAAAATTCAGAGTTTTAATGCATTTCTTAAACCATGTGCAAAGTCAAATATGACACTTAAAATTAGACAAATAGAGTATTTGATAATGTAACATCCCGCTTCCGGATATCAGAGTAATTTTTTTTGCTTAAAACCTCCGATATCCGGAACCCACTGGTTCGACTACCGGAGTTCGGCCTGCGTCGTGTCTCGGAGAGTCGACTTTTCTTCGAGGGTAAAAAATTTGTCGCTATTTCAACATGGCGCCTCAGAGGAGAATCGAACCGGTGACTTTCCTAAGCATTCTCAAGTCACTTACCACTTGAGCCAAACTACTTGGTTTAATATCAGAATGTAATTAGTACTTTTTTATATAACCCAGTGTTATTAATACTATTAGTACTCTAACTAATATTAATATAACTATAAAATTAATTTTTTTGTTTTTTTTTTTTTCAAAATTTGGAGTGGTCCCTTTAGGTCTGCCCTGAGTATTAATTAATGGAGGCATGAAAGAAAAGAAACATGCAGAGACTCGTGAAATATACCATAAAACACTGCCTAAAAGAACATCACTGTTGTCAAAATAAAATCATGAATATGTTGGATATACAGAAACCTGAATCCGGATCCGATCCATAAATGGATCGTCAGATCTGATTCACAGCACCGATCGAGACACTCGATCATGCACAGAGGATGCTACAAATTAAATTCGCATGCGATTATACCACGATTTAATTCACATGATTAATTAATATAACTACAAAAAGGTAGAAGATTTACCCAACAGATGAGAAGCCGTGATCTTCCGGATTGTATCTCCAAGCGACTACTGGTGGACGTCGATCCTCGTAGTAGAACCTCCTCGAATATGCTCAAGAAAAACTCTAGGCTTTTCTTCTCCTAATGGCTAGAACAAGAAACTAATTTTTCTTTTCTTTTTAGTAAAAGTGACTCAAATTTTGATTTTTTATTGTGTTGGGGGGAACTCTCTTTATATAGGAAAATAACTGGTCAAGACACAATACAATTATCTATTTCCATAACGAAAAGATATTTGCCATAAAATAAGATAAGAGATAATTCCCCGAAAATCAATCTCTTATTTTTTCAATTAATTATCTAACATATAAACAATTAATTAATCACATATGTGACATAATCTAGGAAAATTTCTTTTCCTAATTTTCTCAACATATGTGGCGCCATTTTTGCCATTAGTATAATAGAAAATGTTTTTTAATTTTACATATTATTTACCAAATAAATAATATTCGCATATTTATTAAATACACCAACTATTTTCTCAGAAAAAAAATACACCAACTATTTAATTTATTCTCGAGGTTCCACAAAACGAGAAAACACTCGCGTGTTAGGAGCCAACCCGGGGACCATGGACCTATAACCAGTAGCTACAATAAATTGAATAAAATATTCATCGAACAGAATATTTCTACTCAACTTACTAATTTCGGAATTACGCCACCATAAATCTGAAACTGAACTCTATCGATTATAGATATAACTTATTCTCAGAAAGTCGAGTCAATAAGTGTCCATTGATATAATCATTACATACAGACTAACCCTCCATAGACTATCTGTAATGAAGCGGGAATGTTTCCGTAAACCTTCTTCATTACATCTTATCTTTATTTACCATTAACCCACTAGTGATCAATTAGTTCATAACCAATATGAACTCGGCCGATCGATCAGCTTCTAGGATTAACAAATAAGGGATTGTATTTCTACTTCCCGCAGGAAGGAATGGATTTCATATCTGTGAGACACACACTCCTCCCTCATTGCAGAATAATGCCAACGTGAAAGTGATTCAGATCGCGCCTCTTAGCAATCCTTAACGAACACATCAAACCCTATCTTAAAACAAGCAGGCGTCTGCAATCACTTCAGGATTACGGTTAATCCATAAATGATCATCTTGTGATTTAATAAGATTTCTCAATCGCGGAATTATATGAGAAATGCATATTAAATCGGTTCAGTCCTATATGACTACATCATATATAAATTGCCCACTTAAATAACCAATATCGACGGTCCAGATAAGACGGTCACACCTTAAAGTATTATGGGCGCATTAATGGTGGTTTAATCAATAGACCTCATACTTTGATTCAGTTCACCACGGACTAATAGTTCAAGTGTATCACCATAAAACTTAATCCTCACGTGTGACACACATTAAGTTATCTGGCTACATATGATACGACTTGAGGTTTTCAGCGGTGTATTACTTATAAGCACAAAGCAAATAATAAGATGAGAATAAATCTGTCATTTATTAACTATAAAAACAATTACATAAATTGTCTTTTGGGCGCTACTTCCAACAGAATAATGCTAACATCCATTACAACTAAACTTGACCAAAAAAGAAACTACAAACTACTTCGCACTCATGTCTTATACAAGGGAAACAACGACAAAAGGAAAACTAATAAAACACAAAGAACGGAAAGACTTCACTCCTAAACATGCCCTCGAAACTCGTCATCAAACTCTTCATGAACGTACATGTCTTCTTACTCCAAATAAAGAAGCGATCACTAGCTAGCAGTAAGGAGTAGAAGATCAAAGAGAGAAATTCATGTTTGTCAAATGCCGGAAGACATGACATCAATCTTCTTACCAAGCTTTCAAAAGAAATAGTATAAAAGAAATTCATAATATATATAACAAAATATTTTAAAAAAACATCTTGAAATGCATAAAACACGATCTTATGTCTTGCGTTTCCAACTACTTACATTACATTCTTATTACATTCTGATGTAAATGTATCTTGTTACAGAAACATACAGAGCTTACACAAAACATATAACGGAATCAACGTCAGTGTTTGATGAATGCATACTCGGAACAGAGGTTTAACCGGTTCAAGGGTACAACGGCCTGGTGAAACCCCACCAGGAGGCCAAAAACTGAAACACGGGAGATACCATCTAAGGTACCCAGACAGTACATCGTGTTTCTTATGTAGTATATAAATGAATAACCGTCTTCACAGAACATAAGTCAGATTCACATTATTCTAATCACCTATGTCATCACATAAAATGTTAAAACCATAAACACCGAACTACCAAAACATAATCTCCCTCTACAAAACTAAAGCATAAACACGAACTACATAAATTTCCAAAAAAAACATAATACTTGGAAAATACTTCGTATAACACGGAATACTCAATACTTTAACAATTACCGGCAAGATGCAACACATGGCCTAAAACTAAAAAATCACGTGCATAAACTTGAAAAGAAATTTACTTTAAAACATGTAAAACAATAAAAACAAGTGTTTTTTATAAGAAGCTAAGACCTCATTACCTTTTAGATGAACTGAACTACGAACCGAACATCAACTAACTTCCTAATCTATGCGAATCTACAAACCAGAAATGAATCTAACAAGAATACCATGGAAATCTATCAATATTAAGATCAAATCCAAGAACTACAACGAATAGATTAGACTTTACATTCACAAAGAGATTCAAAACCTAAAGCAGCTTCTACAACTTGATCTGCTTCAATTTCAACACTTTGATCTTCCAGACGAACAAACCGAGAATCTGAGTGTCAGGGGATGTGCTTTCCGCCGGGGAACGGTTGTGAAAGCAAACAACTTTTTCCTGAAAACTAGAAAATGCGCAACTACTGATATGTAGGGCTTCCTTGAGCCTTTTTTATAGACTTTTCACAAATTACATCGGTTTTCAGCATCTTGGGGCTCAAGAAAATATCAAAAAGAAAAGGAAAAAGGAAACCATTTCGAAAAGACGAAAATACTCTTACTAGGAAGTGAGGAGATTTACAAATCGATAACGTGTCTACAATTAAATCGATCATGATAGATTATTCATAAATATTATATACTATCGAAAAAAAATTAATAATAGGGAATTTTATATATATGTGTGTGTGTGAAGTTGATCCACTAATTTTGATGTATTGACAAATTATTTTAACGGATTGACCTACTAATAAAAAATTGAATGTACCTAAGTGTGTGTGTGTGTTTTTTTTTTTTTTTTTGTTGTAAATCCTAGCTATACTTTTATCAATAAAGGGAAGAGAAGTAGAGTTTTACTAGCCTTCATGACCTTTCCCCGAACATATGTCATCCATACGTAGACGTGTCTCTTTAAAATCTTAGTCCGACTACAATTTGTCCTTGAACACATAAAGAATGGAACATGCATGCAAGTTATTTTCAGTCCGTATATAGTTGACAGATATAGGAAATTAATGATTACACTGATAAGAAATTAAATATATGAAATGGGACAAGTGTGTCGGTTAGCAAAAAAATGGAAATTTATAATCAAAAGAAGTAGGTTTTGCATTGTGCTCTTCAAGCCCTCTCTCCCACCTTGTTTGGTATTTTTATTATAAGAAGATATGTCAAAATCTACTCCAAGTTGCAAGGCATTTATCATTAAAGAAAAGTAAGTGATATTTATCATTTTTTAATTAAAAGATGGGGGAAAATGTTGTACATATGAACATGTTGTAGTCTTGGAGTAGTAATTCTATCATTACCCACCTTGTAAATTGTTTTTTTTGTTAGCGTTAAATCATGTGCTTCGGTTTCAATTTTATATAGTCAAGTAATGTTTTTATTTTATTTTTTAGCAATTCTAGTCCTCTGTAGCTGGTGGAGGTTGAATTTTAGGGAAAATCGAATTTTTGCGGAACATGCCTCCACGTGATGCCGACAAGGTAAAAAGGCAAGGAAATAATTGCGAAATTCATTCTATAAGGGCCTAATTAAATGATTAACCCCTTTTTGTGCGAGTTAAATGACTAATTTTATCATTTTCGTGATAAATTTGATTTTTTTTTTTCACCAATTTAAAAGACAAGTCGGCAAAATTCAGCCAGAATTTTTCCACGTCAGCATTCTCCGAAAATGAAGGACTAAAATTCCAAAAAAATAAAACAAAAAAATCAAAATCAAAGCTACTGGACTAAAATTACAATTGACACAAAAATATGATTACAAATACAATAGAAACAAAGTTAGAAGACTAATTTTGCAATTTCGCTCTAATTTATATGCTACAAAAAAAAAAAAAAAAAAAAAAAAAAAAAAAAAAAAAAAAAAACATTTCGCTACACTAGTTTTTAAAAAAGTGGCTATTACATACTTAGTTAGACTCATTTGCCACGCTATAATGGCTAAAATAAATATATAGCAACACTTCTATTTTGTGTGTTGCAAAAGTTATTGTAGCAAAATAGTGTTTTACTTGTCGATACCGCAATATCCTATAAATCTGTCTTCACAATACCGTCAAAATAATTTCATTTTTTTAGGGTGTTAAAAGTGATTTGTTATATTTTGATGCTTTTTTTTATTCTTGGTCGAGACTGGATATTTTATTAAAAATCAACAAAGTGTACAAAGTGTTAAAAAAACAAACTGTATTTTTTATTCTTGTTATCCTCCATATCGAATCATGAGATTTGTATTTGTAAATTTCTTTTATTTTGACATATATGTTGTGAGTTATAATGTTTTCAAAGATGGTGTAATAGATGCATTAAAAATTAGGTGACATGATCGATATGCAACTTGGTGCAATTACTATTTCATGACTATTCTCTTGATCTGGCCATATATCATAATTATATTAAGAATGATAGGTTTATATTATTTATTTACATAATAAACACACAAATGGTCAATCAACGAATGTCATGTTACTAGCTTGTTGGTATTGTTTTTGTATGTAAAATAGATGAATAAATGATCCGGGAATCAGATTCGTTTCAGTGGTAAAGTTATTGCATTTTCTGGTGAGAATCAGAGTTTGATTCGCATCCTGCCCCAAATGAAAATTCCCTCCTCTTCCCAAAAAAAAAATTTAAAGAATGATATTTTTTTTGTGTATCAATTGATGTAGACGTATTATTTTCCAAATTCTATTAGTAGGCAATACCAAATAGGCATCGGTCGTTAAATACTACATTTGTCTCAAAATAAAAGTCATTCTACCTCTTTAGATTTATTCCACAGTTAATATAAGTCATTCTACGTTATTAATACAACATTTATTACTCATTTCTCAATCTTACCCCTAATTTATTATCAATCTAACAAATTTTCATTACTTAACAACTACTGTATTAATGATAGTAAATGGGCATTTTAGACATTTAACTTTCAAATTTATGAAATTCAACTATTTTCTTAATCTGTGTAAAAACACCAAAAATAACTTATATTTTGGGACGGATGTAGTATGAACTATTTTCACATAAGTAATAGGATCTACAAGGAAAACACATAAACTAGAAGTGTAATAAGTCGAGCGTCGTGGGTGGTTTCGAGCTTGATTTGGTTTTTGTTAGAAAAATGATTGTCTGATTTCGTTTATAGTAATCTCTTTTTACCGTTTATAGAAACTTTCCATATAGGAAAAATAATGTTGGACAACAGAGATGAAGAAACAATTTTCTGCACATGTATTTCACATCTATACACACAACAACACAACAATATACACAGAAAATTGAACGACACAAAGCATAAGTAAATATGAAAACTTATTTGTTAGACTGAGGCGCGTAGAACGCTGTCCTTAAGACTTTATTGCCCCGATTAAATACCCATGGTTATGGCAAGAAGTCTCCCAAGATACAACAGTCTTCTCCTTGTTCTGGTTGTGGCACTTCGATCAATGCGAACAAGCGGCAAACTGATCCAGCCTTGAATATCTCTGACTTGTGAAATGCAAAAAGTGCCAACTTTTGCTTTTGCAAAATGTAAGAAAAATATGCAGAATTTTAATGCAGAAAATTCTACTTTCATTCCATGTCTTGGGATTATATAGGTAGAGAAAAGTTTTTTGAAAGAGAAGCATCTCTTCAAAATTTCGGTTACACAGGAAGTTATTTTTGTTGTAAAAAATCGAATTTTGAACGGATGTCATTCTGTTCATGAACATAATTCGAAAAGATGCATTGTTTCAACAAGTTCAATATGAACTGATTTCTGCTTCGGCTCACATAAATCACTCTACCTTTTGACATTAATTTCTCATTTACCCGATATCGAAATCGAGTGATTCAAAAGCCTAACATCAACTACTATCTTAGTATTTTCCAAAACTGTTTTTAGCTCCCAGAAATTCATTCCGTAACTCATTCAAATACGGGCCTGAAGTTGAATGTTCGTCACTTACACTTAAACCCATTTCGGAGCTAAAACACCATAAATTTCCAACAATCCCCCACATGAATGAAAATTAATGCATATGCTATGCAGACTCTATAGAGATATCAAACGGAGTTCTATTGCATCGGGCGAGGTGGTTTCCTGCCTTGAACCTTCCCTAGTAGAATACCATCGGATATACTCGGCTAAGCAATGAACTTGGTCTTGAACTGCTCAGGCTTTGGTGCATGCCTAGACAATGATAGACCTCCTGGCCTTCTCGAAGTTCTCATGGTTGTGTCCATTTTGGCACTGGAACACCTTGGTTTCCAAAAGTGTGTTAGAGAATTCAGCGCACAAACTCTCACAGAAGCGGCCCCACTTCCTCTTACATATGTGACCTCCTATAAAGAGTACTCTGCAATACCCCACTCGGATTTACCAAGATATAGGAATCATTAAAAGCTTTATGCTCAACCTGAACCCTTCAGCAGACAGCACTTTTGTTTTAACAGAATGAGAAAGTGCTAACTGCCTCTCATAACTTAGTTGTCCCTTTTGAACCATGATCTTGAGATCTCCAGTCACTATGGTTGTGTTGTCATTATAAGGGAACATGCGTAATAGGCTTCGGTCCCATTCCGTTTGTCAAAAATTTGACACCCGGTCTCTAGCTAAACTTTTTTATAAGCGGGTGCACAAGATTCTCCTTCGACTTTATACAATCGAGGAAATCCAACCATTAGAGATCACTCTTAAATGGTATTGTGTCTACGAGATATGAATCTTAACTTACCATTTTCCATATTATTGTGTGCTTGTTCTATTACTTACCGGCTATTGCATTCTAATAACAGTGATAGACTCTAAGCCACACGCAATATCTTTTCAAGGAACCTTGAATTAATTCAACTTTCTTTCCATTTCTTGCTTTCGTTATATCACTTTGATTAGGTAAATTCCCTTTATCATTCACCCCCACATTTCCAAGAATATGATGAAGTTTAAGTCCAGAAGATATTCTGACCCCACTGGGTTTTTGGCAAACCTCAAGTTAATCATCATTTCGCAACATTAACCGATTAAGGTACGTATAGTTCAACGATTTGATGAATGTTGTTGGTACCAAAACAAAATTCCTTAAATCTTGAATCACACTTTTCCACCTTTATCACCATGAATTGATTAACCTTTTTATTATGTCGATTTAAACGTATCAACAAACGCATAAACAACTTCGTCATTACATCTTGAAACGTACATCACAAAACCGAAAGCAAATCTATAATTAATATGAATATAACAACATATTGTATATATATGTTCACATAACTTATCACAACCCTTAAGGTGATTACATAAACACCTACATACACATTTATACAAATTATTACACACATATAATAATGTATAAATTATATTTTCTTATTATAAACCATGAATTAGATTCAAAGTTTAACAAAAGAAGTTCAATCATCAAGTTCATTGCAATCAACAAGAGGACAATTCAATTCATCCATAGTCTTCGTGACTATTTCTGCCACCTTTCCTTGTTAATCTTCCGAGGCTTTCGACATTCATTCCTACGGTGTCCTTGTTTCCCTCAATTAAAGAATTTACCATTAAATGGCTTAGCCTCTTGATTGCTCTTAGAACTTTCACCCTCGAATTTTCTTTTCTGGCCTTTGCCATTATTTTCACCCGAACTGGATTCCACCAAATTTGCCTTGGATTGTCCAAAGTTCCATCCTCAGTCAAATTGCCGGTTGTTTTCTTCAACCCTTAGTTTCACCACCAACTTATGCATGTTTATCTCTTTGTTTTTATACTTCAAATAATTTTTGAAATCTCTCCACGAAGGTGGAAGTTTCCCAATTATTGCCGCAACTTGGAATGGTTCATTAATAACCAAACATTCCTCGAAACACTCGGAGATAATTATCTGCAACTCTTCCATTTGGCTAACAACGGTTTTGGATTCCACCATATTTTATTGCATAAACCGGTCAATAATATGTTTTCACCCTCTTGCATCGCAGGAAGATCCTCAGTTAGCCATTTTGCCAAACTCAAAGATATCGAATAGCATTTTCTAATGCCATCTCTTGAGGTTCTGCCCGTTGAACTTCTCCGCTTTTTCGTGGTGAGACGAACTCGTTCCATGCACAACAACATGTGGCACAAACGACAAAGGAGTTGTTTTCAATGTTCCTTCCATTTCTGTTCATAAACAGAATATCAACAATCAAAGTTGCAAATCAGACTCTGTTATGCATACTTTTCCCGATATTGGTATATCGCAATTTTAAAAATTCACGAATATTTTAAACACATAACTCGAACATTTTTGTAATCTACAACACCAAATAAACAACTTTTGTTCTTTAAATTTTCAGAAATGAACGAGTATTTACAAAGTATTTTAGCCTACAACACAGGGTAGGCAATTTTTTCAATTTTTTCATAAAGTCGTGACTATATTTATATTTTTCGGCACAACAAATTTTTCAACCAAATTGCAGATTTTTGTTACAAATAAACTATACTCACATACTTGTAGAATAATATTAACACGAAAACCATGTTGATAACATAATTTTTCAAAAGGTATACAAGGCAACAAGTGCATTTTTACACAAAAACGTCATATTTTTCGACAATTTCATGTTGCAGATTTTTTCTAATATTCATTTCACATCTCCAGAATTGATACCAACATATTTTAGAAGATGTTTAAGATCGCACACATCATGTAAAATAAATTTATCGAAATATTCTCACATAAGTATGTTGTTGTACCACATTTAACTAATAAGCATCTGGTTAAACATGAATTTTCTGCTTCAACTTTTTCTAAAGTCGTTTTAAAAATTCACGGACACTTTTAACAAATAATACAAACGGATTTGTAATCTATAACACCTTAGAAACAACTTTTATTCTTTGAGTTTTCAGAAAATACGTAGTAATTACGAAGTATTTTAGCCTTGAAAACAATGTAGTTAGTCGTGAGCATTTTTCATAAAAATGTGTAAAATTTGTTTGTATTACTACAACTTTTCCGTATGTTATTTTCTAGAGTTGCAGATTCAATTCAGTGTTCAAAGTTTTACAAAAGTATATTCACATCAAACATGTTACACAAGAATCAGATTATTAACATAGGAAGCAAAGTAAAGTCTTGAGATTGTTAGAAAAATGATTGTCTGATTTCGTTTATAGTAATCTGTTTTTATCGTTTATAGAAACTTTCCATATAGGAAAAGCAATGTTGGACAACATAGATGAAGAAACAATTTTTTGAACATGTATTTCACATCTATACACACAACAATATGCATAGAAAATTGAACGGCATAAAGCATAAGTAAATACAAATACTTATTCGTTAGACTGGGGCGCGTAGAACGCTGTCCTTAAGACTTTATTGCCTCGATTAAATGCCCACGGTTATGGAAAGAAGACTCCCAAGATACAACAGTCTTTTCCTTGTTCTGGTTGTGGCACTTCAATGCGAACAAGCGGCGAACTGATACGGCCTTGAATATCTCTGACTTATGAAATGCAAAAAGTGCAGACTTTTGTTTTTGCAAAATGTAAGAAAAGTAATGCAGAAAATTCTATATGTTTTCATTCCATGTCTTGGGATTATATAGGTAGAGAAAAACTGTTTGGACGAGAAGCATCTCTTCAAAATTTCGGTTACACAGGAAGTTATTTTTGTTGGAAAAAACCGAATTTTGAACGGATGTCATTCTGTTCATTAACATAATTCGAACAGATGCATTGTTTCAACAAGTTTGATCTGAACTGATGTCTGCTTCGGCTCACATAAGTCACTCTACCTTTAGACATTAATTTCTCATTCACCTGATATCGAAATCGAGTGATTCAAAAGTCTAACATCAACTACTATCTTAGTAGTTTCCAAAATTGTTTTTAGCTCCCTAAAATTTATTCCGTAACTCATTCAAATACGGGCATGAAGTCGACTGTTCGTCACTTACACTTAAACCCATTTCGGAGCTAAAACACCATAAAGTTTCAATGGTATTTTGTTAGAATAGTTCGATTTCATAAGGCTTGAGATCGAATAGGCTCTATTCAAATAATGTTCGAATATTAAATGAATCAATCTCAACTATTCTCATTAATCTTCACTTCTTAGCTCGTGAACACGTGCGAGTTAAAATTGTTTGTGTAAAATTATGTGTGTATTGTATTAATATTTATTAAAAAATATATATTTTAGTACTCTTATTTGTAAGTTACATATTTAAGCAAGCGATCCGTGGTTTCTTTTGGGGAGATACAGAGAATAAGCGCCGGATTCATTGGAAGAACTGGGAAGCCTACCGTTTACCGAAGAATCTAGGGGGTCTTGGGATTTCGTGATTTGGAATGTTTCAACTTGGCCTTATTGGCAAAAAATCCTGGAGGATTCTGAGAAGCCCCGGGCTTGCCAGCCGCACAGGTTTTGCATGCAAAATATTAAGAGGATAGTACCATTTTTGCGGCTAGGCTGGGGCATCGGCCGTCCTTTCTTTGGCCCAGTATTTTGGAGGGGATGGTCATTTTACTCAGTGGGATGCGTTGGAGGGTGGGTGATGGAGACTCGGTGTTTGTTTTCCATGATGCCTAGACTAGCCGACAACCTACGTTTCTTATTCCCTTTGCAGGACATGAGATTACAACAGATTCTAAGGTTTCAGACTTGTTTATCCCCAACACCAGAGTGTGGGATGTGCAGCGGGTTCAACAATTGTTTTGGCCTTGGGAGTCTGACGCTATCTTAAAGACCACCATTGCCCCAGGGGGCATCCGGATAGACGGATCTGGCACTATGATCGTAAGGGAGTTTATACTGCTCGGTCGGGAGACTTCCTGGACTTATCACTTTAGCGACCAGCTTCGATGGCGAGGCCGACTACTTCGGCAGGAGAGAGAAGGATTTGGAGGAGTTGTTGGTAGCTTCATGTGCAGCCGCGTATTCAGCACTTGTGGCGTTGCCTTAATGATTGTCTTGCTATTGGCCAGGGGCTGCACAAGAGGAACATGGGGGATGGTGTCTGTTTGGCATGTGGGGAGACATTGGAAACGATGCAACATGTGCTTTTTGAGTGCAAGAATGCAGATAAAATCTGGCAGGTGTCACCATTTTCTGAGATTCTTGGGTGCCTTCATTCTACTACTTTTGCAGATTTCTTTCTACGGTTGCTTGAGGAGCTGGGTGTTCAGGATGCTGCGAGATTCGTTTGGATTATGCGGGGGATTTAGATAGCGCATTGTTCTGCAGTGTTCGACGATCAGGCAGTCTACGTCTCTGCAGTGTGTATGCGATCGCTGGCTGCATCAGCCGAATATGTAGAGGCTATGGAGACCTATAGGACGCAGGCCTCGGCTCAACAATTGCCGGATAAATGGGTGAAGGCTTTGGCGGGGGTGATAAAGGACAATGTGGATGCATCAGTTACTGAGACAGGAGCAGGCGTTGGAGTTATTTTCCGGGATTCCCATGGAGCAGTTCTTCACTCTTTCGCATATCATTTTGATCAAGGGGATCCGGTGGAATACATGGAGCTTAAGGCTATATCTTTGGCACTAGTGGAAGCAAGGCACTTGGGTATTCAACGACTAGAGGTGGAGAGTGATTGTTTGATGTGTGTGTCGCGCCTTCGTCGGCCAGTAGAGGACCTAACGGCTCATGGCTATCTGTTGCAGGATTGTTTGGCCTCTTATCTAATTTTGTCTATGTTTCTTTTTCGTTTATTCGACGTGTGGGGAATGTCCCGGCATATTTTTAGCTAGACATGCTTTGTCAGTTACTGCTAGGACATCATGGGGCACCTCGCCCCCTGGTGACGTTTTAGCTGCTTGTTTGGCGGATGTTGATTAATAAAGTTCTTGTTTCCTCAAAAAAAAATTATTTAACAAATTAAACAAAATTTCTTTTAGCTTATTAGATTAAAAATATGATGCATCAAAATAATTTAACATTTTTTTTGTACTCATTTGAAATAAAATCACATATTTTCTTTTACTCGAATTCAAAGATGCTCGTGATCGAGCTTAAATACGATATCATGTCATGTTAAGTTCATGCTTAGAACTGTGTTAACGAAATTTCAAGTACGCTCGATCGACTCAACTCGAATCGTTTACACCCCTATATATAATAAACTACTTTCATTTCAGATAGACTATAAAAAGTAGGAAAACAAATACTTATATGTGATGAATCATAACAATACAAAAGTGTTGCTAATTGTAATATCCCGACTTTTCGAAAAGGCAGACGTGTCTTTTTGCGAAATACAAATTATTATATTTATTATTTATGGTTTAAAGATATTTCAAATATATATATTTTAGTATATATTATTTGGAAAGATATGGATTTAATCAAATTAAAGGGAGTTAGTTGGAATTTATGGAAATAGTAGCATTATTTGCCTTGGAGGTTATTCACAAGAAAATAAATCTCCCACCAACTAAGATGGTTGTCAGAAGTTGCTCCCCAAGTTCAAATCAGAAAAACAGAAAGCAAGAAAAGAACGAGACTTTTCTCAAATTCTCACAAGTCTGTGATCGGTTTTCAGAATCGTTTGAAAATTTGGAATCAACGGGACAAGAGGGTCGTTTTGGTACAAGAAAGTTGGAGTTTTGAGAAAGGTTGGTTTTGCCCTAGTTTTGGAATCTTCAAGTTTGGCCTTGTTTGGTTGCTTAGAATCCTTCAATTCGTAGTTCTTGTTGTTTAGAAGCTTTTGATCATAAGTGTTTCTTGTTCAATTGGTTGATCAACTAGGTTTGGGTTGAAGCCCTAGATGTGTTGAAGTCTTTCTGAAGGTTTTGCTTTGCTTTTGGCTTGCTAAAAGGTAAGAGGCTCTTTATAATGTTTGATTAAGGATTTATGGTGTTAAGGTTGTGTTTTGGTATGATTTGATGCTAGAAATCATGTTTAGAAATCGTTGTGGGAATCCATGATGCTATGCCTTGTTAATAGGACGATTTTCTACGGTTTTTCTGAGTATTTTGGTGTTGAGAAAGTTAGGGCTTGGTTAGAAATCGTATGTGCAGCAAATCGTGTGTTTGGAGCAGTTTTAGCCCTTTTTGGCACGCCCCGAGGTTTTGGCGCCCCCTAGGTGTATCAGAGACAAACCAAAAGTTTTCTTCTATCATTTTGGCGCCCTCCGAACCTGAATAGAGAGTTCAATGAACTTCTGATGCACTTTGGCGCACGCCAAAAGCTTTGGCGTCCCCCGACACTGTTTGAATGTTGTTTTTAGTGTTTTAAGCTATGAGATGAGTTTTAAATGTTGTTACTTGACCTAATAACATTAAATGAACATGAAAAAACCTTGATTAATCTTCTGATGCGTTTAGTTCCGGCACCGGATGTACTCTTCCATAGAGTTGAAGTTCGGGACCGTCAAAAGAGTATGATTGGCTTATGCTTTGATGAATTAGCATTCATCAATGTATGTGTATGTGCTAGGCCTTGTTCATGTCTAGTGGTCTAGGAAAGATAGTAGTAGAGGTGAGGGAGCTTACTTGAAAATACGTAGGTGGTTAGTTAACAACATAATAACAAACATACTTGTGTAGTAAAAAGATAAAACAACATGTCATTATTGATAAGGTACAATGTCATATCGCAATGTGTGGGCTATTCGAAAAAAATGAGTAACTCTGTTGGCCTTTAAAAGGCACTAGGAGTGGAGGGACCTCGTGAATGAATAACTTTACTGGACTCGAAGGGGCACTAGGAGTAGAGGGACTTCATCGAACGTGTACACTATCGGGCTTTCCCCCGTGGCTATTGGTGTGATCCACTGATAGGTTGCAAACGATATCTCTTGGTGGATATTCATAATGCGTAGATCCATTAAATGTGGTTGTAACAAAGATAAGCTAAGCTAGAAACTTTTAGTCACGACATGTTGATGAGCATGAAGTGAACCCTAGAGTTTGTGTCGGTCTCACAAAGACAACTTAATAATAAGAATATGAATCTTTCATTGTAAGACTTAATTATACATTAGCTTCTCACTCTTGCTAATTACTTTGTACTTACCTCCTTTGCATTTTTGTTTTCTATGCATTGTGGGGTTAGAAGACGAATAGGATAATCTTGAGCTCCATGAGGAGTTTAATAATGATACGTTATGATGATGCCTTGTTGACGCTGGATGATGTTTCAGTTTCTTTTAGCATATGATGTATTAGACTAAGTTGTACCTTGTTTCAAAGAATATGTTGTACTTTTATTTTCATGTTGTAAGACAAGTTTGTAAGTCCTTTCTTTGAGATTTCGTATGTTGTAAGTTTCTTTTCGTTGTTGTTGTGACGGCCCGGCTCCCTTACTGTTAGGAAATCTACGCGGTAACGCAGCGGAATTCAAAATTTTATTTCCTTTTTAACCAGGATCGACTTCGTTTAAGCAATAAACAAATAAGTAGTAGACGGTATTTACCTTGATTGATCTAAAAGATCGACGCTTTGACTGTCTAAGGAGAGTAGCGATGCACGGAGCCACCCAAGCGTTCGGCCTCTACCCGCTAGTCCACACGAACAACCCGCCGGAATCCACCATTGAATTGCTACTAGAAAAATCCGGTTGCTAGACCGGTCTTTTCTCTCTCTCAAATCTCTCTAAGAAGCTCTATATTTTTCACAAGAATTATTAGCTCTTGAAATTGTGATGTAGAAAAGAGCTAGCAAGCCTCCGTTAAAAAGGGTGTTGGGGCGCCACTTTGTATTCCCAATCTGATTGGGATTAGCTTCCTAGTAGATTGAGGAGAAAGAAAACATTTTCCTAATAAAATAAGGAAAATCCATTTGATTGATTTATCTCATTAATGTTCAATATCTTATATTAAATACTTTTCTAAGATTTATATTGACAATATCTTATATTGAATATATTTTTTATCTTATTACCATAAATCTATTTTTCCTAAAAATAAATTAATATCCAATATTAATATTATGGTAATCTTATTAATTAAATTGCACAACTCAAATGTATCCAATACACTTTAGAGTAGCGCCTCTTCCCACTAATTTGGGAAATGAGATTTTCTTTAATTAATATAATACTATGATTAATTAATTCACAAAATACATGTATATGATATATATATATATATATATATATATATATATATATATATATATATATTTCAAAAAATGTATGTATATATTTCGAAATTTATGTATCAATATACAAATTTAATTATCAACATAATTAATATCTTGTATTTAATTTATTCATAACAAATAATATATATATATATATATATATATATATATATATATATATATATATATATATATATATATTTCAAAATATATATATTTCATTTATATCATATACAAATTTAATTATCATATATTAATATCTTGTATTTAATTTATTCATAACAAATAAATATATATATATATATATATATATATATATATATATATATATATATATATTTTCAAAATGTATGTATATATTTTGAAATTTATGTATCAATATACAAATTTAATTATCAACATAATTAATATCTTGTATTTAATTTATTCATAACAAATAAATATCACCTTATTAATTTACCACTATAACCTTTATAGTCGTGAGATAAATTCCTTTCTTTTTTGGTCATCAACTATGACCGTATTTTAATCCGGCTAGATGTTCATATGTGTGACCCGATAGGCTTTCGAATATGTTGGCCGTAGACACAAAATACAAATTACGAAAATGTCATTCATGCCTAACGATCACGGGATAGCATCTAGCAACACACCGTGACCCCCAATCATCGAAAGAGTCAAATGCAATGACTACTACCTTTCATGTGAAATAATTACCGTGTAAATATAATCATATCGCTGTAATAATATCCATACGGTCGTTCGTCGAGTGTCAAACATCAACGGCCGTATCTTATAATCTGGATACCATGCTCTCTCGAAGTAACTCACTTACTTCCACTTTGTAAGGATTCACGAGAACAAGACATTCCTTATAAGAAGGCCCTTTCGGATATTCACCCCTACTGATAGGGTACGCGATTTCAGGACGACCAAACATGTATAATCCTCATGTTTCAGTATCACAACCAATCACTACCGTACGATCGCCTCATGGCTAAGGGAAACCTCAATAGTGTCAAAGCATGACAATCCACACCGTGATGCCATGAAGACTCCGATCCTAAGGATAATTACACAACCGTCAAATAGTGTGACACTTAACAGTGTAAGTGGGTCGGTCTAACGTACGCATTTTCTCTAATACACGTCCACGTACAGTCCAAGTGTCTCTACACTTTGATAGACGAGATTTATCCCTGCCCTTAAAGATAGAAGACATCTAATACGTACTAGTCTGTTTGTACTATCAATGCCCTGTTTAATAGTACATCAGCCTAGAGACATTTAAATATCAAACTTATCAAAGTGATTAGAGATCTCATCAACCATAATCGCCTATCATGGTTTCTCTTTCATAGTTTAATACCAATGATGTTATCATATAAGAATTCATAATCGGTTCTTTAGAAGAACAAATATATGACAATAGCAAAGCCATTTATCATATGTATAAACATAAAGAAATAGTAGAAATGATCCGATCCGGTCGGATCCGGTCCAACCTGATTCGGTTAAGGACACTCTTTCAACACCTACCACTAAGGGTCGGTGTGGGTAGGCCTGTAAACGAGCCGAACCCTACCGAACCCTGGAGTAGTTCGGCTCGGCTTGAACCTGCTCGAATACAAGGTTCGATTCGGCTCGAAATTTTCGAGCCTAAAATATCAGGATTCGGTTCGGCTTGAACTTAAAAAAAGGGAAAATATTTGGTACTATTCGGCTTGAACAGTTCGAATAGTTCGAACATGTTCGGTCCGAAAATTCAAAAATACCCAATAAATAATTCTAGTTCAAAAATACATGTCTAAAACAAATATACTACATTACATGTCCCAAAATATAACATAACATGTCCAAAATATTCAAGATCCTATTCCAAAATATAACATAACATGTCCAAAAATACCCTGCAACTCAACGAGCCGAACATGTTCGAACATGTTCAGCTCGTTTGTCCGAATACCAATTTCCAAGGCCCTATTCTACGTTTGATGATACAAGCCGAGCCCCGAATCGAACTTTTTCGAGCCGAACACGCCGAATCGAATCGAACTTTAAGGCTCATTTACAGGCCTAAGTGTTGGAGCAGCCTGTGAAACTCTCGCCGCGATTTCAGAACATAACTAAAAATGAAAGGCAATTATCATTTATCCATTAAATTATTACGACTGACCAATTCATTTAATTAGATTAAGGGATTACAACGAGTAAAAGACAAATATCTATCTAACTTAGTAGGTGCATCACTATCTAAACCTTAGTTGTTAACATTGTTCCTATCTCCTTCCTTTCCCTGACCAAACACCTGGAAGCCTCTCACTGGCCAGCTATACATGTCAAACTGGAAAAAAAATTCGCAAGAGGTGCAAGTTTTTAAACTCAGTGAGGTTTATTGTGTGATTAACGTGTAGTTTCATAAATATTTATAGTTGAACATACACAGATCAAATAGTCACTGATACATATTATATTTACATATATCAGTCAAGAAGGCACAATAGCAATAACAATATCATATAGATAGAACACTGATAGCATATACGTGACATTATAACATATTACACACAACAGAAAGTACCAGACTAACAGTTAAAAACTCGTATTATAAGATATAAATAAATAGGAAACCTCACAGTGATATTGAGGTACGCTAGTTGTCTCATTTGACATCGGTTGGACATTAGTTCATCTCACTATGCTATTAATCAAATACTGGTTGTCGTTCTGCATCACCTCGAATGTATAACAATGCTCCAAAATAATAACACAATTTGCTATAGATCTAATGTTTATAAATAATATATATATGTATACATCCATCAAAGGCTTTTATAGCCGTGCATATTATGCTGACTCAATTTTTTTATTACATACGTGGCTAGATAATCAATTTTTAGCCACCATTTTTTATCTCATTCTTTCTAAATTGACACGTAGGTAAATATACAATATATGGCTATACTTTTAAATTTCGTCAAAGCAACAACAAGGCTACTAATGTGGCTTTTATAGCCGTGCCGTGCATATTATGCTGACTCAACAATTACATACGTGGCTAGATAATCAAATAAGCCACCATGCAAACCCTTAAATTGACACGTAGTAACTAACTTACTAACGTGGCTACTTTTAACGTCAAAGCAACAACAAGGCTACTAATGTGGCAATCACGGGAAATTTTTAGGTAGTGTGTGCACTACATGCAGAGTGCATCTTCACGCTAAGACAATAATCGAGCCCACGGGATCGAAACTACACACCACACAAATAATTCATGTAATCGATCATCATGCGCTCACGATTGTCTTAATGATATTATCTACGTGCAAGTCACACTATCTAAAAATTTCCCGGCAATCACTCACTTTATATTATTTTCGTTTATTTTATTTTATTTTCATGCATATCCGTGTATATATTGAACACACACACACACACACATATATATATATATATATATATATATATATATATATCCACACATATTCATCCAATCATCCCTATGAAATATACCTGCAAACTTATTAATTCAAGCACATGTATATATCTCTGTAACTTATTTTTACACACATTAATACATATACACATATATATGTTATTATATATATTCAACACATATAATTATCCGTACATATACGTATTACATGTAATTTCATATGTGAATCTATGTCCAGAATAAATATACATTATATATATATATATGTGTTTACTACAAGTTCGTAAATCTTTTTAAAACCGTCAGTATCATAACAAGAAACATTTAAACATTATGACATAGACAGCTAAAATCGACGTAAAAAGACATCGTTTATAAAATACAAGTTTATAGAAAAATCTGAAATTTTGGGGCGTTACAGTTGTAAGGATAACCTTCTATCTTTAGTCGGTTGTATCTATTCTTAGTAGCATTTATGATGTTGCCGAGTCTTTTTAGCTTCCGTTTATTAAACTCGATACGACGTAGTAGAGGTTTACGTATAATATTGAATTTATTTAATATTATATGTGCCGAATCTTTTTCTCCCGGATGAGGACTCGGTATTCGAAAACGGAGCGTTAAACTAATTTTCAGTAAAAGCCAAATGGTAGTAGTGTAGAGCCCTACCTAGATGTTTTGGCCTATAAATAGATTGTTCCTTCTTAACAAAAAAAATTAAATAAAATATCTTTGCCTTGGGGCAGTTATTGCAAGAGAAACAAAACTAATTAAAGAATGGCTCTTGTTCAAGTAGATGTTGCATCCTCTGAATGGAAGAAGCTTCTGCATTATATTGGCCCTGGCATTCTTGTTTCTGTTGCCTATCTTGATCCTGGAAACTGTAAGGATTAAGCTTATCCTTTTCTTTTTCTTTTAATTTTTAGTTGTGCTACATAATCACGTGGCCGTAGAAATTTCATGATACATGTCCAAAAAAAATATATATATATATATATATATATATATATATATATATAGAGAGAGAGAGAGAGAGAGATATATGTGTGTGCAGGGACGGACGCAGGATCTCGGGTAAACGGGGGCAATAAAGTTTTTAAAGACATATAAAAAATTTAAAGTGGCAAACTATATGCATAGTATAAATTTTAGTATTTTTTTTTGGATCAAGGGGGCAGTTGCCTCCCTTGATTGTATGTAGGTCCGCCACTATGTGTGGGTGTGTATTTTAAACAAAGGATATGATCTAGTATTTGTGCCCCTTGTTCTACCCCGATGCACCCTACGTACCGGTGCCCCATACCGTTTTCATAGAATCGTGGTACACCGGTATATAGGGTCATCGTGGTACACAGGTAGGGTAGGGCCATTATGGTGCAAATAAAAGCTTCCAAAAACAAATTCTATGACTATTTTTTTAGGTGATCGGTTGCCCTAACCGCTAATTAACAAGGTGGTGCCGCCCCGGCCCTTGGCTATGCTATAACAATAATTTACAACTATTGAAGACATGCAAGTATGAGTGAGCGGTTTCATCTATTTCGAGATACGGATGAAAATTTTATGGAGAATTAGGTATAAGGACAGCTTTTGGAATATTTTTGAATAACAGAACATCCAATATTTTTCTTATAGGGAGAATGACAACTCATAATTTTCATAGGCTAAATGACTAAACCCAAAAAAAATTAAAAAAAAATACAAATGCGACGCGCAGCTGTTCCCTCGGGGTAACGCTCCAGTTTTTTTGTTTTTATTTTTTTTTTCTCTTTCCTCCCCGATTTTTAATCACTCATATCTTTTGATCTAGATCTCCAAACGTGATAAAAATTTCACTGAATTTTTTTTGTGCTCTTCGTTTTAAGACTTGGTTCGATGTAATTACATCGTTTTTCGTGAGATTCACTGTCGAAATTCACTCAGTGAATCTTCCAAGTGAATCCTGAAAATCAGTGAATATTGACGGTGAATTTCAAACAACAGTGAATTTCGACAGTGGATTTTCTGAAATCATGTCGGAATATGTTGAATGGGTCTCAAAATAAAGAGTATGAAAAAATAAAAATAAAAATTGGTGAAAGAATTTTCAAATTTGAAGTTCTAGATTAAGAGATATGAGTGTTTCAAGAAGATGGATGAGAGAGATAGTAGTGTGTTGGGTTTTTTTTTAAAAAATATGCGCCAGAAATTTAGAAAAAAAATAAAAATAGTTTTGTCATTTATGCAAAAATTTGTCATTCCCTCTCATTGATTAAATGTTTGTGTCCTTCTCCCATATTCCCCCAAAAATTTATTGCATTTAGTTTTGCATAAATTGTTACGAGTCAGTACATAGCGATAACGAGTCAATATATTAAAACTAGTGAGATAATGAACTGTTGGCGTTGGAACCCGTCCTACATTTTATTGTCTATGTGGACCGAGGAGAAAGGGGGCTCGGCGGGAGGAGGCGTGTGCTGTGAGAGAAGCAAGGAGGTCAACATCTTTCAAATATACAACAAGGATTCTGACAATGCAGTAGAGTTGGACTCTCAATTTTTTTTCATGTGTTCCTCCTTTCCTGGCAAGTCTTTGTGAAATAACAACTCCGATGAGAGGGTGGGTGGTTAAGTTTAGCAGGTCGATTGTTGATGACTCAGATACACTTGTCCCGAAGCGAACCCATGACCTTCCGATCATGGGGCCTTATTGTGATCACTAGGTCAAAATTCATTTAAAAAAAAATGTACATAATTTATAAAAGTAATATGCACCAATAAAAGTAATTAATCGTTGAATTCAAAAAAAAAAGTAATCAATCGTCCTGAATATAAAGTATTGTTTATTCTTTTTATAAATAATTTAATTTTGGTAATATATATATATATGTATATATATATATATATATATATATATATATATATATATACATGCAGTGGAGACAGATTTGCAGGCTGGTGCAGACCACAAATACCAGGTTTATTTATGCAACTCGTTATTTTATTTTATTTTTGAGAAATTGGAAATTATTTTATCATTGATTTTCTTTGGACCGATGCATATTATCTTTATTGAAAATAATACAGCTACTATGGATTGTGGTCACCGGACTCTTATTCGCATTAATTATCCAGTCTCGATCAGCTAATCTTGGCGTCGCCACAGGTTTTATTTATTTATTTTTTTGGTAGCAATTTGCTTGCATCATTAATTGCATGATAAATATTTTATTTCTAATGCTTAGCAAATTATAAGTCTTTTATTTTCAGTGTGTATATAATTCTCCCGTCTCTTGGACCTAATGCACAATTTTATTCTAAAAGAAATATAAAGTTTTCTTTCGGAAATTTTTTAGAGCATATAATTTCAGTGTGTATATAATTTCTTTCGGAAATTATATGTGCACAGTGCATATCATTTTGAACATTTGACAGGACTTTAGTTCCGCAGATATACCATAAAAGTTGGATCCACAAAAAAAAATTCATCCAATGTGCACAAAATACACTAAGGTGTGAACTTATTTTGGGTACTCTGTTTGGATAAAAACTAAAATATCTTTATAGAGTATGAAATAAATAATGATGATGCATTTAAGACAATGTAAGGAAAAAATTTAAGACTGTCTTTTCACATAAAATATGTTTTATACATTTCAAGGACGAGAGTGGCTTGGTTTTGACATTTAACACACATATCATTCTGACCATAAATGAAGTCGTGACAGATATTATTCAAACCATGTATTCTGGCGCTAACATTATGTTTCCAGACCATTTTAGTCCGAATAAAGAGATTATTATTATGCGACGCTGAGAAACAATACGACCGCTTTTCTGACAGCCGAAAAATAACGCTTTCGCTCCCTATTACTAGTCAGAATATGACCACGGCTCTCTGAAAATTTCGAAAACGTATCGGATCATTCTAGAAGCCGGACATGTAATGTTTTTCTGACCACGTTCGGGTCACAATAAGCTAAATTATTTTGACCATGTTTGAGTAGGTATAACCCTATCTCAAGTAAGAATATAAAAACGTCGCTATAAAAAATTCGAAAACGTATTAGACCATTTTAGAGGCCAAACATGTAATGTTTTCCTGACCACGTTCGGGTCAGAATAAACTAAATATTTCTGACCACATTTGGGTAGGTATAATGTCCACATTTTGACCAAACTCCGGTCAGAATGTATGCGCGTAAATCAAAAAAATAAAGGCAAAATTGGAAAACAAAATACTGTGTAATGAGACAAAATTTTGTGTGAAAAGATATTTCAAAAAATAAAAAGATGAGTAAAAAGGAAAAAATGCATTAAATTTTACATTTGAAGATGTTCTCCGTGAGTTATTTGGAATAAATTTTTTTACAGCTTCCTCGGTTATTTCGGAATGAATGGAGTATATTATACCGTAAATCATTTAAAAACTTTATGTTAGAGATATCAACAGAAAAATTAATACTGCAGCAGATACTCTGTTTTTTACCGTGAAATTTCCTTTATATCTACCGTATTCATCCAAATTCTATAAATATTCCATTAAATTTATCGCATTATGTAAAATAAAGAATCTAATGCATTTAATATTGGATATAGTTTCGGTAAACTAGAAAAGGCGTATTCAAAACTGTAAAATAGAGTACTGGTTATGAGGATCCGAGGATCTGATGTGAGTGCTCGTATATATATGCACAATGATGTGTTTTTCGATAGATGTACAACTATTATAATTACAACACATCATAAAAGATGAAGAGGCAAAACCTAATGGAACCAACAAATGAGCTGAATGGTTCCTAGTGTTATCGTGAAACAAGATAATTCTGTAAAAATCGATATTTAAATCATTCGGATCTATTAATAAATCATTTGTAGCAGAATCTCAACTCAGATTCATAAAATGCATAATCTCCGATCTTTACAGCATATGTACCGAGTAAAATGCGTTCAAATTATACGATTTGGAGATTCCGATAGATTGCATTCCATATACAGATTTTGTAACAGAGAAAATGTAATGTTTAAGACAGTAAAACAGATAATGCATGGTGTAAATTGTATAGATACATAAGCTAAACATAAATATAAAACATGGATGAACCATTTTATGTTAACATGATATGAATACGAAAGTTGATACTCCATCCGTTTTTTTTAACTGCCACTTTTCAGAATTTGCTTTGTTTTTATTTTTCTGTTATTTTACATTACTAATACAGTATTTATTATTTTTTCCTTCTTTACCCTTCATTTCAATAACCCAAATTTTGGTACAATTTTTCATGCACAAGGAATGAAGGGTAATTTTGTTATTTTACATTGTATTTCAGACACATTAATTACTTTTTTAATTTGTGTGATTCTTCTCTCTCCGACAGTTAAAAAACGGAAGGAGTATATAATGGTGTAAGACTTAAGTAGTCGGGGTATCCTTGGACAGATCATCCTCATAAGGGCTGAGCTTGGGTTGGGTTAGGTCGACTTGGGTTGGGTTTTTTCATAGTATAAATCGGGTTGGTTCAAGAAAAAACTCAATGGGTTGATTCGGGTTGGTTTCGGGTTGGTCTGGGTTGGGTTTCGGGTTTTCATCCATAAAACATGCATCGATCATAAAACTTTTATTCTATAAAATCCACACACATGTATACATCAAAATTCGAGTTCCATAACATATGTTCATAACTATAATCGTTAAAAAAAACCAAATTTTTAGGAAAGAAACGTTAAAATTTGATAATTAAGAGCCCAACAACATATAGAGATAATAATTAAAGATCAATAGTCATACATAAAAAAACATACACATATTTCTTTTTCGAAGAAAGGTCAAAGAATCGTAGACGGAAACCGAAAATAAAGTGATAGCAGCAATATGATAACTCCCTTTTACTTTGGATGGAATATATATATATATATATATATACTAGTGAAACGGGACTCCGTGCAACGCACGAAGTGCCATGCTATAAGGTTTAACTTATTTGACGATATTAAATACGAAGAAATATAGCATGTAACGAACCGCACCCTATCCCAACATTTTTTAACACTCACCTATCCAATCCTACCTCACCATGCCCTACACCACATTATCTTACCACATATTATCTTACAACACTACCCTATATTACGTAATTTATTCAACCTACCAAACTTTACTTAACTTACGCCACATCATCCAACCATACCATCCTACCCTACCATACATCACCGCATTACATCTCATACCTCGACTCACCTACATTAGCACACTCTACCGCACACTACCTCTCTACCTACCTACAAACCTTAACCTACCTCCCAACCTACATATTAATTCATTATCCTAGCTAAGCCTATTACACCCTATTTTATCTCATCCCACCCTACCTTACCCTACCCACCACCCCATCCTACTCTACCCTACAACTCCCTACCCTACCGTGCCCACCACCCATCTTACTATACCCTACCCTTCCCACCACCCTAACCCAACCCACCCCTCACACCTTTTAGGGTGGCATCAAAACATGTTCATAGAAGAATAATATAAGTGCGTATGAAATGAATATCCGACACATCTTCGACATTTCCCGACATCGTATGGATACTTTTCGACACTACCGGATATTTTTTTTTCAATTTCTACTTAAATCAATTTTAACCGAAAAAATGAAGCTATCTTCTACATTATCTGCAACAACACGTGTTCTACCCAAAACACGACACGACACGCTTCGATACACCCCGACGCCATATTCAACGGTTGTCGGTTGATCAAATGAATATTAATTAAAATTTTAATTAAAATCTAACACACTATCAACACTCTACGACATAAAATCGACACATTTTGACACTACTAAACCATTGACAAAAGAAAAAAACCGATACACACAATAGATAGAAGTAAAAAAACGAACACGGAAAAAAATAATCAATACGTAGCACCCAAAAAACGATGCCCCTAAAAAAACCGGCATAGACACACAATGTAAAATATATATACGCAAAAAAAGAAAAGAACACACAAACAAACTATAGTATATTGAAATATCTCGTGGTCGTATCGTATTAGGATAAGACCCAAAAAAAAAAAAAAAGAGATCTCGATGGAAAGCAAAATAATATGTAATTAAATTGGAATCGGATACATCTTAAGCACAACACACATAATAAGATTAAGAATAAATTAAAGCTAATGTGTAGATTAAAAATACAATTGGAGTCCTCTAAATGGAACAATTTAACTCAAACCTTCACCTCAAAAAAAAAAAAAAAAAAAAAAAAAAAAAAAAAAAACTTTTTTAAATTGCAGTAATGAACAAAAAAAAAATCTTTATTTAAAAAAAAAAAATTGGGCCGCTGCTTTTAATAGATGAAACGATAAAATAACGATCAATAGAAAAAAAACAAGTGTCACAAATCTACACTTTTTCCCTTCTTATTAGTATAGGGAGATATTGAGTCGGTTTGGGTTGGGTCAACCCGAATAAAAAATAAAAAACACCAAACCAACCCAAAATGTTTTCGATTCGGGTCAAAACCCAACCCAAAAAATTTGGGTTTCAATTGGTTTGGGTTTTCGGGTTGGTTCGGTTTGGGTTTTGGGTTGGATTGGGTTCATTGGTTTTTTTGCTCAGCCATACTCATAATCCAAATAAGGGCCATGTTTTTATATGTTAATGATACTGTGTTTTAGGTGTATTTTTTCTTATATATTGAAGCTAAAAACACTTCTAAGATACAAATCAATACGTATGGAGTTATAAAAAAATCCTCACAAAAAAAATAAAAAATAAAAAAAATCTATTCAACTTAATTTTCTTTTCTTTATACATATTGACATTATATACCCTAAAAAAAAAATAAGTGTTACACCGAAACTTTTTGTAGAATTAATAATGACTATAACAAAAAATTTAACGGGTCCCGATTACACAGAGACAGACTTGGACTTAGCTATTTGATGATCGAGTTTATACATAACTCATTATCACATATTTTAAATATTCCATGGCCTACACGACATGTGATGGAATTTGGGGGCACACCACCTCTGCAGATTGCATGCATGTAGCCGTGTGTTATTTAATGTGTCCACCCACGTTCATTGGAAAGGATAATAACGTCGAAACTTCTCCGCCATCCATTGAACGTAAAGCCTTCACTTCAAGCTTTGAATCTAAGTCTGCTATTCGGTCAGGGCAGTGTTCTAAAAATCGACCTGGGCGACCGCCTAGGGCGTCTCGACTATGCCCTAGGCGATCTCATCTGGGCGACAGGGTGCTAGGCTATTTTTTGGGCGCTTCTGGGTGCTCCTAGGCGCTCCTGGGCGACCCGGGCAACCCTAGGGCTTCCATTTGCAATATATATATATATATATATATATATATATATATATATAGGCGGGTTCCCTACATACCATACTATCCATGCATCCTACATACACGCATCGCACTATTTTAGTGCACGAGTGCACCTAGTTATTGTATAAAATCATATTGTTTATTATATAAAATCAGGTGCACTCAAACAGGGCTTCCAAGTATGGATCAATAAATATGCATATATATATATATATATATATATATATATATATATATATATATATATATATATATTGTTGTACTTTAGGTGTATAGAAGATCAACAATGTCTTGAATTCCTGCAAACTTAGAAGGTATTTGGAACCTCACAGTTTCACAAAAACGTTGTCCTTCTTAAATTATTCGACCCTTATACCTTGTCCCGGGTTTCACGAATATTTAAGTGAGATACAAAACTAAGAGAACAACCTTTAACTCTGGACAAAGAGATTAAAGAGCACTTAGAAGTTTTAAGATATATATGATTGACTAACAAGGAAGCTTACATTTGTTGTTTTTTTTCTTTAACAATGTAAACTTGCTTATATATAGCACTTGGATCTGAAAGAGAGCAAAGGAAATCGTTCCTTAAGTGATAGACACCAAATGAAAAGGTTCCATTTGGTTGTACCCACTTAAAATGACCAAGAGACACCAAAAATTTAGTTTTCGGGCCATAGGCGGGCGCCTATGAGTGACAGGCTGGCGCCTGTGAGCACCAGAAAACTGGACATGAACCTGTCCAACTTTTTGCCTTGGCAAAACACCACAGGCGGCCGGCTAGTGTCACAGGCTGGCGTCTGTGACACTGATTTTCCAAAAACGAATTTCCGTTTGTTTTACGAATTCCACTTGCTCATTTTACATCCGTACACTCGTAAACACTTATATAAGCATGCACTCCGCACCTCCATACTTATAATATAGCGTTACGAGCATAACCATCTTTGCACTAAACCCTGATAACCTCAATGTCTTTTGATTATACTTAAATCACCAACATTTTTCCCCCATTTAAGTGTAATCCTTGGTTCAGTAAAAACAACAGTCATAATATAAACCAACTCATGCTTCAATGAAAATATCACAAAGATTGAATTTTCACCTAGTTTTACATGCAAATATTCGAGTATTGGGGTGTGTCTAAGCATTGAACCCCTTTACACATTTTGAATACATGTATATAACAATACACATGAATTGAGACTACTCCAAAGTATTATTCTTGACACCATTTATTGAAATCCGGCCTTGTGTCCATATCCATTCTTGAGCATATAGAAAGCTAACCCAACTTTCCTTGAAGCGGCCATACCTCATACTCATATAGGTGAATCTTTAATTTACCGTGCACCTGCATTAGCACTTTCAAAAGACTCATTAAGAAGGTAAAACTTCAACCTAACCTCACATGTTTATAGCACATACCTTCGGGATTAATACATGTGCTCAAGTTTCCAATAACAGGCTTACAACATTGAATTTAGCCTAAGGCATTGTACCAAAGGGAAATTGGGCGTCCTATTATCAAAAACTTATACGGGTTGTAGACCCATCTCGACAACCGACTTTTGTAATAAGTCCTTAGCTAATCCTTTCGTCAAATGATCAGCTAAATTCCTTTGAGATCTCACATAAACAACTGATATCACCCCGTGAGAGATCAACTCATGTACCGCGTTATGTCTAACGCCTATGTGTCGCGACTTACCATTATACACATGACTATAAGCTTTAGACAGTGTAGATGAGCTATCACAATGGATAGATATCGGTGATATTGGTTTAGGCCATAAAGGAATTTCATGAATCAAATTCCTAAGCCATTCTGCCTCTTTACCGGCTGCTGCCAAGGCAATAAACTCCGACTCCATAGTCGAGCTAGATATACATGTCTGTTTCCTAGAAGCCAAAGAAATGGCACCTCCACCTAAAACAAACACCCATCAACTAGTAGAAGAATGATCTTCTACATTAGATATCCAACTGGCATCCGAATATCCTTCAATCACCGAAGGATATGCAACATAAGTCAAACCAAAGTCTTTGGTAGACTTAAGATATCTCAATACACGAACAACCGATTTCCAATGACAATTACCTGGGTTACTCGTATATCTACCTAGTTTCCCAACCGCATAGGCAATATCCGGTCGTGTACTAGTCATTGCATACATCAAACAACCAATGACTCGTGAATATTCAAGTTGATTCACGGTTTCACCTTTATTAGGTCCAAGTTTCTCAAGAGGCTCCATGGGAGAATTTGCCGGAGTACAATTTTCACAATTAAATTTCTTCAACACTTTTTCAATATAATGAGACTGTGTTAGTGAAAATCCTCCTTGATTTCTCTTAATTATAATACCAAGAATAACATCTGCCTCCCCCATGTCTTTCATAGAGAATCTAGAAGATAAGAGTTCTTTACACTTATCAACCTGATTTTGGTTTGTACCAAAAATCAACATGTCATCGACATATAGACAGATTATCACACCGTTGCCGGTATCATCAAATCTACTATAAATACACTTATCTGACTGATTGAGTTTAAACCCACTAGCCAAGACAACCTCATCAAACTTTTGATGCCATTGTTTAGGAGCTTGTTTAAGTCCATACAATGATTTTACAAGTTTACATACCTCATGCTCGTTACCGGGCATAATAAATCCTTCCGGTTGCTTCATGTATATTTCTTCAAATCTCCATTTAGAAACGTTGTTTTAACATCCATTTGATGGATCACCAAGTTATGAATTGCGGCTAAGGCAATCAATAACCTGATTGAGGAGATTCTAGCAACGGGAGCATAAGTATCGAAATAATCGATACCTTCCTTTGGCCTAAAGCCTTGTATAACTAACCGGGCTTTATATCGGTCAACAGTACCGTCGAATCTCATTTTCCTTTTGAAAATCCATTTGCAACCTAACGGTTTGCAACCATTTGGTCTGTAAGAATCCACGTATTGTTACCCATTATGGAATCCATCTCGTCGTTGATGGCTTCTTTCCAAAATGATACATCCTGAGATTCCATCGCCTCAGAAAATGTTCTTGGATCATCCTCAATATTGTAACAATATGAGTATTGATATCCAACTTCATTTCTCGAACCTTCCACCAAATAAGTAACAAAATCCGGTGGAAATGTTTTCGCAATTCTAGCCCTCTTACTTATTCGAAGTTCAGAAGACTCGACTTGAGAATCATTATTCTCCACATTCTCCACTCCAACCATCGTAGGAGCAATGCCCTTTGGTCTGGGAATAGATGTAAATCTATTCTCATCAAATATAGCATCACGTGATTCTATAACCGAATGTACAGCCACGGAATCACTAGGTTCTATAACATAAAACCTATATGCTTTGGAATGACTAGCATACCCAATGAAAATGCAATCGATGCCTCTTTCTCCTAAAGTTTTAATTTTAGGATCGGGAAGTCTAACAACCGTCCTACAGCCCCAAACTTTTAAGTAATTCAAGTTTGGTTTCTTTTTAAACCAAAGTTCATACGGGGTAGCAGAATTCTTTTTATGAGGAATTCTGTTTAGTAGATAACAGGCCGTTAACATGGCCTCACCCCAAAACCCACTACTCAATCCCGAGTAGGATAACATGGAATTTACCATCTCTTTTAGAGTACGGTTCTTCCTCTCCGCAATGCCATTTTGTTGTGGCGTATACGGTGCAGTAACCTCGTGTATAATACCACACGACCCGAAGTAGGTTGGATCATAGTATTCTCCACCTCTATCGGTACGAAAGCGTTTGATACTAGAATTCAATTGTAATTCTACTACACTTTTATAAATTTTGAATTTATCAAGTGCCTCATCTTTAGTATTAAGTAAATACACATAGCAAAAACGAGTACTATCATCTATAAAAGTAATCACATATTTCTTATTTCCTAAAGACGGTGTGGCATAAAAATCACATAAATCACTATGGATAAGTTCCAAGATTGTAGACGATCTTTCAACACCACGAAATGGTTGTCTTACAATTTTAGTAAGCATACAAGTAGTACACTTATCCATATTGATATCAAACGGGGAAATTAATGCATTTTTATACATAACTTGCATACGTTTATAATGCACGTGACCTAACCGTGCATGCCACAACTTTGAGATATTAACATCAGAAATATGCATAACTTGATTAACTTTATTATTTACAATAGCATAAACATATTATTACACAAGTAACCAAATCCTACAAACACACCATGCTTAGATAATATAAACCTATCGGACTCATACACTTGTTTATAGCCCGATTTACATAAAAGTGCACCGGATACAAGGTTTTTCCGGATGCACGGAACAAATAATACATCAAAGAGTTTTACAAATTTTCCAAAACTAAAATTTAAAATAACAGTTCCAACGCCTTTTACAATGGCCTTCGACTCGTTTCCCATTTTTAGTATGGAGCCATCATTCACCGGTTCAAAATCTTCAAACCAGCTTTGATCTTTGCATACATGTCGTGTTGCTCCTGAGTCGATCCACCACGATACATCATCATCCTGCATATAAAATGCTTCAAAAATAAATGGCACATAATTCACAACCGAATTAACACCAAAATTAACATTCTGACCTTGATGCTTGGGTGGTCCTTGATCTTTCGACCCCTGTTCTGGACCCTTACTCTTTCCGTTCTTCCGCACTCGACAATCAGCCTTGTAGTACCCTGTTTTGCCACAAATCCAACAGGCCCCTTTTGGCCTTTTTCCGGATTCTTTGTTGCCAGCCTTGAATGGTTTCTTTTTCTTACCATTACCTTTTCCCTTGTTTGTTTTGGAACACTCCCCGGCCTCCATTACATGAATGGATGTCGATTCATCAATTTCCTTTCCCTTGGATTTCACATCCTCCTGCGCCCTAAGGGATTCCTCAATGCGCAGATGGCTACCAAGTTCAACCTAGGAGAGTTCTTCCTTTTTGTGTTTTAACATATGCTTAAAGTCTTTCCATGATGGTGGTAGTTTATCAATGATACTAGAGACAGAAATGGCTTCATCCATTTCCATCTTGTGCTGTGCAAACTGGCCTAAGATGCGTTGAAGTTCATTAAATTGTTCCATTACAGACCGTGTATCTACCATCATGTATTTCATGAAATTTCCAACTAGAAACTTGTTAGCGGATGCATCTTCATTTAAGTACTTAGTTTCTAGTGCATCCCATAATTCTTTTGCAGATGCAAAGTTTTGATAAATATCAGATAACGAATCAGACATACCATTTACAATGTGACCACGACAGATGTATTCATCATTTTCCCATTTGTTCCTCCTTCGTAATTCCTCCAATGGTGCATCATCATCAACTTCTGGTATATCAGTGCTAAGAACATATACCACTTTCAATGTTGTGAGAAGGAAATGCAGCTTCCTTTGCCACCTCCGAAAATCAATGCCTTCAAACTTGTCCAGTTTCCCGTAATTCATCATCAAGTCCTTTGCATTCACCATTGTGATCAGAACAATAATTTAAGAAGAATGTTGTAGTTTGGGTGTATAGAAGATCAACAATGTCTTGAATTCCTGCAAACTTAGAAGATATTTGGAACCTCACAGTTTCACGAAAACGCTGTCCTTCTTAAATTATTCGACTCTTATACCTTGTCCCGGGTTTCACGAATATTTAAGTGAGATACAAAACTGAGATAACAACCTTTAACTCTGGACAAATAGATTAAAGAGCACTTAGAAGTTTTAAGATATATATGATTGACTAACAAGGATGCTTACATTTGTTGTTTTTTTTCTTTAACAATGTAAACTTGCTTATATATAGCACTTGGATCTGAAAGAGAGCAAAGGAAATCGTTCCTTAAGTGATAGACACCAAATGAAAAGGTTTCATTTGGTTGTACCCACTTAAAATGACCAAGAGACACCAAAAATTCAGTTTTCGGGCCACAAAGCGGCGCTGTGAGCACTGTAAAAACGAGCGGACATGAACTGTCCCAACTTTTTGCCTTGGCAAAACACCACAGGCGGCCGCCTAGTGTCACAGGCTGGCGCCTGTGACATTGATTTTCCAAAAACGAATTTCCGTTTGTTTTACGAATTCCACTTGCTCATTTTACATCTGTACACTCGTAAACACTTATATAAGCAGCACTCCGCACCTCCGTACTTATAATATAGTGTTACGAGCATAACCATCATTGCACTAAACCCCGATAACCTCAATGGCTTGTGATTATACTTAAATCACCAACATATATATATATATATATATATATATATATATATATATATATATATATATATATATATATATATATATATATAAACTAATCATTTCTTTCAACAACAACAACAACAAAAAAAAAAAAAAAAAAAAAAAAAAAAACTAAAACAACCGCCCCTCCCCTTTTTCTCTCCCCATCACCCGATAATCCCTCCTCCCCGGTCTTTGGCTAGTCTTTTCTTTTGAGTTTTGACACATTTTTATTTGATTTTCATGTTTTATGATCATTTGATGTAAGATTTATATTGGACAAGCATTATTATTTTTATTTTTTTTAAACGAAATCGCCTGGGCGCCGCATAGGCGCCCCTTGGTCGCACCGACTTCGCCTAGCGAATTTTAGAACACTGGGTCAGAGGCGCTATTCGGCAAAACTCTGATAGGATCTAGGCCTTACCTTAGTCCTTCGGGGTTCCGGTACTTGTATGTGGCGATCACGGGACTTCAGAATATTGTATGAACCGTGATCAATACCATGTGAAGTTCCGCCCCCTTCTTCTCCCATGCTGAGTCACAGGCAGCGCCTTGGAAACCACGGACGAGCCACATGCAGGGAAACTTGTATGTATGGTTCTGGCCAGGGAACATGCCGTTCGACCGGGAGATTCGGAAATCGCAGAAGCTTGGTTCGATCAAGCTTATGAGTATTGGAAACAAGCTATAGAGCTTAAACCTGTACTATTCACTGGAACTTTCCAGTTACCACTAGCTTGTTAGAGGATTTGTCTTACTCGCTATCGCGGATTGGCGTATATGCACATGGCCGATAAGGATGGTAGAACATATTTCGCGATAAAATAAACTTCCAAAGAAGGAGCCAGAAGGCCGGGGACAATACCTTATATTGTCCCGCACACCAACATTTCCCTCATCACTAGGAATGCCAGGCACTTCGCCTACTACACCAGAGATTCGCATGCCCTCAATCCGTGTGTGTACCGCACTGCTTATCCAATCAAGCCATTTTTCACGTCAACTCCCTAAATAGGAATAGGGGTACTTTACAAATAGGGTTCTTCGCACCCGACTATGATAGCCCTCTCGATACCTTATTAAAGCTTTGTAACTCTAATCGACTGTTTCTGTTGCGTCAGCATTTTCCTAGTGCGCGGAGCCCCAACGAGGAAGGTCTTAGTGGTTTGACTCAATTTCGGATGTGTTGTGTTATTTTTTCTTTTGTTAGTGTAGGATATTTTGTGTTTTTTCATAATGTTCATTTTGCTGTGAACATAAAATTAATCTTACAAAACTGACCGTTAAAAGTCTTTCTGTGAATAGTAGTTCTTGTGTTCTCATTCCGTTTGTGGAGTGAGCTGATATGATATGGTACTGATACACGTCATAGCCGTGAATAGGTTATAATGTGTGTCACTTCAGTTCACTCGTCAAATGGAATGAGGATACAAGAATTTCCCTTCATCAACATGTAGTCACATCACATGATTGTGGTTACATTAATTAAAGAAAACTTACAACTAAAAGAATGTAACATACATACAGGGAAGCATCTAGCACAGCATTGTCGGGAAGAGTATCCAAAACCAGTGAATTACAGCCTATGGTTGCTTGCTGAAGTCTCTGTTATTGCTGCCGACATACCCGAAGGTATATATATATATATATATATGTATTGAATTTAGAAAACGATACTTATGTTGTATGATCGCGGCATATATATATATATATATATATACCACTTAACATGCATGCTTGGGTCCTGCTATCCTTGGTTGTAGTGATTGGTTCAGCTTTTGCTCTGAACATACTTTTCAAGATACCGATATGGTGTGGTGTACTTCTGGCCGGCCTCAACACTCTTCTTCTCCTTGGTTTGCAGCGATTCGGTGTAAGTGATCAATTCTCATGTAAAATGTGGATACGATCATATAAGTATTAATACACCGGATTTCATCAGAACTTCAAAAGTTAAGTCTACTTGGACGAGAATACTACTACTACGAGATGGGTAACCAAGAAAACCTTGTGATTGAATGATGCAGATAAGGAAGCTAGAAATGGTGATAGGGACGCTCGTGTTGATAGTAGGAGGTTGCTTCATATCTGTAATGGTGCAATCAAAGCCGGATCATATCGAGATTTTGAAAGGGATGTTTATTCCGAAACTCAGCGGTGCAAGTGCCACGAAAGAAGCAATCGCTCTTTTGGGAGCCTTAATCATGCCGTAAATCTTCTTCCTCCAACCGCATCCTTTGATTCGAATAACTAATTCCCTCAATGTTGTATGGATTGTCATATACTGTTCGTCTATCCGTAGGCACAATCTATTTCTTCATTCGGCATTAGTGATCTCCAGAAAGATACCACATTCCGATGAAGGCATCAGAGTGAGTAATTCTGTTATCAGATCTGTTTTGGATCCGTATATGTGTATCCGTATCTGCTGTCTCCATATTTGCTTGTAAACATCATGTTCGTGTTCATCGGATTCTAAGTGGTTTTTCTGTTCGAAACAGACAGCAAAGAAGTTTTTCTTGTTGGAAAGCGGTTTGGCTATGTTTATCGCGCTTGTGATCAATGTTGCAGTAGTATCAGTCAGTGGTAGCGTGTGTTCAAACACGAATCACTCTGCACAGATCAAGAAACACTGCGATAATATCACCCTCGAGTCGGCTGCTTTTTTACTAAAGGTCCCGCGGTGTACAAATAATATTTCTTTCATCATAGAGTTCTATGCCTTATAACTATGCCCTAAAAAGACTTATTTTTTAATGTTGCAGGATGCACTAGGCAAGTGGAGCTCAAAGCTTTACGCGATTTCTTTGCTTGCATCTGGTCAGAGTTCAACCGTAACAGGAACCTATGCAGGACAATACATCATGGAGGTAAAAGAAAACGATACGAGATTATCATTGCACGGTTATAAACTACATATCAATAAGTCAAACCCGTATGATCAATCCTTGGGTCCCATTATTGCTTTATATCAACCAAAACCAAAAATGGAAAGTTCATGATTTCTGTTATATATACATATACAATATATGCAGGGGTTCTTGGTTTTGAGAATGAAGCTTTGGTTGAGAAATTTGCTCACGAGATGCATAGCAATCGCGCCAAGCTTAGTGGTTTGTATTATAGGTGGATCTACGGGAGCTGCGAGGCTAATAATCATTGCATCTGTAATGCCATTATACTTTAGTGAAATTTTAAAATGCAACAGTTGTAGGAAGGTTTTACCAAGTGGCATACATTACAACCACTCATTTCTAACCTCTCACACACGATAAAAGTGTATTATGTGAAAGAGAGTAAAAATGAGAGGCTCTAATATATGCCACTTGGTATAACCTTTCTACAACCGTTGCATCATAAAATCTCTCCTTACTTTATAGAGGCCCTCTAAAGAAATCACAACCAACTTACTGTGTCATCATATAATCGATTTTTCAAAGATCGATTCTTCACATAGATTTCTTGAAAAGTCGGTTTTCAATGTGGGGTACCACGCTAGGTGTGATGTCACGGTAAATTGACACTGCGGTGCATTGAATTTGAAGACCACGACACTCGACACACTACCTTTACTGATACTTTTTCTCTCGTGTTCAGATGATCTTGTCATTTGAGCTACCATTTGCACTAATCCCACTTCTCAAATTTACAAGCAGCCAAGCCAAAATGGGGAAACACAAAAACTCGAGATTTGTAAGATTCTATTGATACTAATAACTACTACAATCCGGAAAACTCTGATGCAGAGACTCTTAATAAGAACGGACCGTCGGATGGCTGTCACGTGTTAAAAAAAGACAAAATTGTTTTGTTTGTTTATACACGTGGTTGTAATCTGACGGTCTGTTCTAATAGGAAGTCCCTACATCAGAATTACCCCTACAAATCCTCCCTCATGTTTCCTATCTCATGCTCCACTCAGTCTCGGGATCATGAGGTATCTGATGTCACATCTCAATACCAACCGGTGTGTGGATGCATGAGACAGATACCAAAAAAGAAAACTCGAGATTTTCAATCATTGTGTCATTTGATTGTGAATACAATAGGTGACACTGCTTACATGGCTACTCGGGGTGAGTTCAATCGGCATCAACATGTACTTTCTGTGTACGAGTTTGTTGGGATGGATAATGAGCAAGAAGAAAATGGGCAAGGCAGTTAGCATTCTAGCAGGGATGCTAACCTTTTTGGTAATAGCAATGTACCTTGCAATGATGGCATACTTGTTATTCAAGCCAGAACATGTACAAGTACTTGTCCAACAAGGCACCCCGGTTTCCGATGAGATGAATATTGAAGAAAATGATGTGAAGAACAATCAGATAGCTAATGAGATTGAAATTTGTGGCTAAGAAATAGAAAGATTGAATATAGCATATAAAGATTGATATGAAATTATATATATTGAGGCATAGTTGTATATGCAAAATATTCTATGGCAGAAAACACTTTTGCTTTACGAAATTTGCATTTTGGCCCTCAATGTTTCATTTTTGCACTTTTACGTACCCCTCATCTTACCTTTTTCAGTCCAATGTGACACGTATCCAACAACCTTAAAGGTACGACACCAACTAATAAAAACTTGAGACGTGGAAAATGGACTGAAAATTGGGGGAGGGGGGGTGGGGGGGGGGAAAGTGCAAAATTCGTGAAACGAAAGAAAAAGGACCAAAATGTACTTCTTTTGAGGCATATATGCAAAATATTCAGAGTATTAAAAACACTTTTGTTTTACGAAATTTGCATTTTTTTCCCCTCAATGTTCCCTTTTTTGCACTTTTACTCCTCATCGATACAATTTTTTTACCTTTTCAGTCCAAACTGACACACATCCAACAACCAGCCTTCAAGGTACGACAACCTACGACCAATAAATATTCGAGATGTGAAAAAATGGACAGAAAATGTTGGAAAAAGGAATAGATCGCGGATAAAAGTGTAAAAGTGGAATATTAAGAAGGGGTATAAGCATGAAATTCTTCAAAAAAAAATGGACCAAAGTGTAATTATATTCAAATGCGGGCCACGCACCAACTTAAACCGCATACATTATCAAATCAGTAAAGCAAAAAAGATACAAATGAAAACATGAACCATTAAAATCCCAACAGGAATTGTCTATTGTCACTTACCTGGGATGCAGGAAGAAGATTTCTCCATGTGTTAAAAGAATTGAGTAGTTTTTGTCCTTCTCAGAAACAATTATGAGCCGGTTTTCAAATTATGTTAGTCATGAGCTCGTGAAGAGGAAAAATCAGCCCACGTCGTGTTTTTCAGGCTGTAACATATAAAGCAATATACCACCTGCTACTGATACATTAAGAGACTCGTAGTTTCCCGACATGGGAATGCTTACTAGATCACATTCTTGCCTACTTTTTTCAGACAAACCATTTCCTTCATTACCCAATACCAAGCATAGAGGAATACTAGCCAAAGATTCAGCAAAAACACGAGAAAGAGACGAGATTGGCTTCGACTGACCACTAGTTGCAGGATGGGCAGCCAATATTCTCATGCCATATTCTTTTCTAAGAGCTGTTAAATGATCCCAATCACCGGAAACTATATGGAGTTGAAAGCAAGCCCCTCGGCTTGCTCGTAATGCTTTTTCATTGAAAGGGTCACAACAACCTGAGAGTAAGAACACACCATCCTATGGGCATAATGACCCAACATTAGCATCCAAATTATCACAAAAAATGAAATTCTAAAAACTCAGAAAAATAGAAATAAAACAACAAATGTAGAAATTTAGTGAGAGAAAATATAAGGGACGGTATAAACTGAGTTGCCTCTCATACATACAGGGAATCAATTAACAAGTAACAATCGCTTTGGAAAGAAATAAGCTTAAGCAACACAGTTTTACCTGTTGATCTTCAAAAAAAAAAAAAGTATCACCTAAATAAACGGGGTTCTATTGGCACACCCTTTTTTACTATTGGCACCCATTTTTTTATTATTTTTTTTATGAACAAAACGTCAGTGGCACTGTTGTTGCTATTGAAAACCAAAGTCGGTGACACTGACGCTGCTATTCAAAAACGAAAGTCAGTGGCACTGTTGTGACACTTTTATAACGTAAATGTTGTTGCCACTGACGTTCGTTTTTGAACACCACTGACGTTGGTTTTCAATAGCAACAACAGTGCCACTGACGTTTAGTTCATTAAAAACAGCCGTGGTGCCATAGTAATTTTTTGTGGTGCCGGCAGTAATAGGGTGCCAGTCAATGTTCTAAAACTCGCTAGGCGAAGTCGGTACGCTACTGGGGCGCCTAGGCGGTTTTAGGGTTTTAAGGGGGGTTTTAGGGTTTTTTAGGGGGTTTTAGGGTTTTTACGGAGGGTTTTAGGGTTTTAAGGGGGGGTTTTAGGGTTTTATGCCTCTTTCTTGTCTAAACACTTGGGAAAACTTGGATGTTCGCCCAGATGGAACCCTAATTGCCTAGAAGGGCCTAAGAGCGCCTAGGCCTAGGAGCGCCCAGAAGGGCCTAGGAGCGCCTAGAAGGGCCTATGAGCGCCCAGAAAATCGCCCAGATGAGATCGCCCAGAGCCAAGTCGAGACGCCCGGAGTGCGCCTAGGCGACCGATTTTGACGCTTTTTAGAACACTGGTGTCAGTAGTAAAAAGGGCTGTGCCAATAGACCCCCCCTAAATAAAAACAACACTCGCTGCTCAATCATCTTGATCTTCGAAAATGTTTCAAGAGTACATTTTCATATAACCCCAATCTTGATCTTCAAAAACTATCCCACAAAGTGCAATTCATATGGCTAATCATCATCCAACGAAAGATATAACACATCTCTCCATAAACAAATTGCTCTTTCCCAATTTGCATATCACCATTTCCATCTTGGTCCACGAATCAACCGAGCCGTATACTTTCATTATAAAAATTCAACCGACTCACCACGATTAAAGACAGCATATTCATCGATCAAATCAATAATGATGACAAAAAACACCTAATAACCATAAATTTGCGGCATAGCAATGTTTCCTGATATGTATCTTGATCCGTAGGAAGTGAAATTTCTTCGAAATGAATGCCAAGTTGAAAATTGCAATAAAAGTTGAAACGAATCTTTCCAAGCCAAACCTAACATTCAAAAGAATAACCATGAAAAGAAATATGGTATTGATTATAAGGCTACAAGATTTAGGCTTCAAGTTGTAGATATTGTTCAAAAATATCGTTGAGGATAACGGACTTCACAGGATCAAAGTAATAAAGAGTGATTAGTAACAATATCGTAACCAAATCCATACATGAAAGTGCAATAACCTAAAGCTAAAGGTGATATTGGCACCTTCAAGCTAAAGTTTGAATGTGTCAATTTCATCTTTGCACTACTTGATTGCCGTTATATATGAATTTGGTTATTATACTGTTAGTACTTAGTAGTGATTACAAGATTATCACTCTTTATTACTCTTATCCCGTGAAGTCCATTATCCTCGATGATGATACTTTTATCGATATTTAACGCTTAAAGTCTAAATCTTGGAGGAGAAGACTTCTCTTTATAATCATCCCATCCCAATATTTCTTTGCTTCGGGTTCTTTTGAATGGTGAGTTATATTCGTTGGCTTAGAAAGATTCATATGATTTAACTTTCATCGTAGCTTTCAACTTGACATCCAAGAATCCTAAAGAAATTTCAGTAAAAAAAAGCATTGATATGTTGAAAGCTTATGGGTATTATGGGCAATTTTGCCATCAATTATCATTTAACTAATGCGAATGCTGTTTCAACTTTCAAATCGTGACTGGTAGGGACGATTTTATAATGAAATGTGGATCAAAATGTTATAAATGTGGGATATGCAAATCAGGAAAAAGCTATTCGTTCTCAGAGAGATTTTTTTTTTTTTTTTTCATTGGATGATGTTGAGTCATATGAGCTGCACTTTGTGGATGTGGATACTTTTTTGAAGACCAAGATTGGGGTTATTTCACACTAAAGAGTGCCAAAACAGGCTGCCTTTATACAATAGTAGTAGAGAGTGCAGTTCAAAATAATTTATAACAGTGAAATCAAAAAAAGCAAGTAAACATGCCATGAATAACACAAAACAGGGCTTTCTTACATAATGAAAAACTTCCCTTACCCATCCGAAGGCTAGTGCCGATCTAAGGAGAGTGCCAAGGTTACCAGGGTCCTACAAGAAACAGAATATCACATAAGTGTTTGATAAATGACATGCACACGCAATTATCCAAAATGACTTTGTTTCTTCATCAGATTGTATTTTCCAAATTAGCCCTCTGCCAAAACCACGTATTTGATGAAATATATTTTTCAATTGGATGAAACAATGCAGTACTTAACAAGCAAAAAAAGGAGCTCAACCTGGATTCCCTCAAGGACTAGAATCCGATGAGGTACCGGGAACCACGAACGACAATCTTTTTCACGAAAAGTCTGGCCAACATTGTGAAATGTATTTGAGATTCTTACTACTGCAGCCATATCTACACAATCGGTAGATTGTAGCCCCGAAAGCTTCTTCATCACCACCGGACTGACATTAACACGACGGATCGTATGATTGTCAAACTCCCGAGGGACATCAGCATTGTCAACTACAAGCAAGCATTCTATAGTGGCAGGGTCATATTGCATTGTCCCTTGAAAGCTGCATACTTCTCTGTAAAATATAAAATTAAAGCTCTAAGAAAAGTGGAGTTTGAAAACTACAAATGAATCAAAGATACGGATACGTGGGTGCGAGATTTTTGAAAAATATAAGATACAACATGGGGACATTTGTGTAAATATTACAACTATAAGAACTGTTTCCCTTCATTTTTTTTTTAGTATTTCATCATTTTGGTTAACTTTTTAGTCATTATTCCAGACGGTATTTACTCAGTTTTCAACATGGTTCCTCATTTAACATATCTGGGTTATTATTATGCATATATGAATCTCGTATCCAACTTTTGAAAATTATAAATTTGTCCCTAGGTGTGTATCCAAGGTATCATGTGTGTATCGATGTCGGATACGTATCAGATGCAGGACACGTTAATAGACATAAGTATTAGTGCATCATAGCTCTAATATTTCACCAAGTAAACGTAATTCCCAAACCTTTGAAGTTACCACAAGAATAACTCAATACAAACACATACTACTACACAAGTTTTAAAACAGCTTTGCATCATCACCAAAACCCCATCCGAAACAAATCCAAATCCGCTAACATCAAGAACTCATATTCAGACTCATCACTGGACATAGGCCTACGTCAAGGCCTAGGGTTCCCAAAAAATTGTCAAAATTTAGGGCCTCGGTTTTTTCTCATCCAACGAGTTTATTAGTCTAAACATGTGTCACGTCCTTACTTAAAAAGTTTGTTTTCTTTCAAAAGGACCCTGTTTTTATCTAGAAACACAACGACATCCCTGCATATATATATATATATATATATATATATATATATATATATATATACTACTAGCTCAATTTTCTTCAATGCTAATTCAAAAGAAGCAAAAATAACCTTAAGCTAAAAGATCACTAAAGCTCAAATTCATACCCAAATTCAGGTAAAGGAATTCTAATCAAATTATGATACATTATTTTCATAAGAACATCCACTTAGGATACCAAAAATGGCTGTTACACAATAATTTTTCACAGGTCAACCCAGAAAAAAATTGGCCTAGAACCCCAATCACACAGGACGACCATGATTTCAATGCTGATTCAAAAGGAGCAAAAAAAAAGGTACCTTATAGGAGTAAAGCCCACCAGAAGAACAGAACCATGAGAATGACGATAAGAAGAGCTAAGCCGAAGCTTAATACAGTGCTTCACAAATGGGTTGGATGTGCTTGTGATGATTTTCACATGAGAGGGTAAAGACAGGGTCTTTTCATCAATAGCGTCATCAGGTTTCGAACAACGTAAAGCTTGAAACTTTGGATGGAAACGGGGAAGATTTTCCTTGGAAATTAGAAGATTGTTGAGCGGCAGAGGATGATTTGATAATGGGATAATGTTCAAACATAGCATTCTTCCGTTGCCTGCCTGCTTTCTTTATTGATTTTCGACAAGGAACACTAGAAAATAGGAATTAACATTTATGGAGCCATCTTGTGCGACATTGATGTACTACAAAAGTTGGTTAGTCTTGAAACAAAGAAATGATTTATATGGGTCAATCGGACTAAGAAAAACTCAAAGAGGAATAAGGAATAAGTTTCAAACAAATTGAGACGGAAGATGTACAACACAACACAAACTGATGTATTGTTGTAGTCAGTAACACAATATGAATGAATCTGGATCATATAATATTTTACTTTGGGTCGTCATTGAGTGATCACCTAAGAATTTTCCCAAAAGCATTATGCAAATATGGTTACAGTTCGAACTTTCCTTAGTGTCGCAGTAGTGAAAAAATGGGATATTCACCAGATGGATATGCATAATGCTTTTCTACATGAGGATCTGCAGGAGGAAATTTATATGAAAATCTCTCCTGGTTTTGAGCAGAAATGGTCGAATTTGGGTTGCAAGATGCACAAATCTTTGTATGTGTTGAAACAGGCACCGAGGTGCTGGTTTGCGAAACTAGCTTCGGCTTTACGTGAGTATGGATTCCGTCAATCGTATTTCGATTACTCGTTATTTACTTTACATCATGATGATATTCAGCTCCATGTGCTCGTCTACGTTGATGAATGACTTATTTTCGGAAATGATAAGGTTGCGATGACGATTTTTAAAGAATATTTGGGGAAGTGCTTTAAGATGAAGGACCTTGGCGTTCTTAAATATTTTCTTGGGATCGAGGTGGTGCGGAATAAGGAAGGGATTTTCTTGAATCAGCGGAAGTATGCCCTTGACATTATTCATAAAACCGGTTTACTTGGGAGCAAGCCGACGGATTCCCAGATCGAGCAAAATCACAAGTTGGCTCTTGCTTCTGGCGAGTTGTTGTATGATCCAGGGCTTTATCGTCGGTTGATTGGCCATCTTATATATCTCGGGGTTACCCGACCCGATCTGGTGTATTCCCTTCATGTGTTGTCTCAATTTATGCAGGCACCTCGGGTTGATCATTAGGAGGCGGCATTACGCCTGGTTCGTTATCTGAAGAGACATCCTGGACAAGGTATCTTGCTGCGGTCTGATAGTTCTCTTCTCCTTGAAAGTCGGTGCGATTCTGATTAGGCGAGCTGCCCTCTTACTCGACGTACTTTGAGCGGGTGGTTTGTCTTTCTTGGTCTTTCGCCGATATCTTGGAAGTCCAAGAACAAACCACGGTTTTCCGTTCTTCAGCAGAAGCGGAATATCAATCTATGGCGTCGATTACATGTGAATTGAAGTGGTTGAAATAGTTACTCAATGAGCTCGGGGTTCGCCACCCCTCTGGGATCCGTCTCTTTTGTGACAGTCAATCGGCGTTGCATATCGCCCAGAATCCGGTCTTTCACGAACGCACGAAGCATATTGAGGAAGACTGACACTTTGTGCGTGATGCTATCACGGATGGTTTGATTCTTCTTTCGTATGTTCCTACGAAGCATCAGTTGGCAGATGTTTTTGCAAAGCCGCTGGGTTGTCAGCAGATCGAGTTTTTGTTACACAAGTTGGGCGTTTGAGATCTTCACGCTCCCACTTGAAGGGGTATTACGCTAGAAGATTTATGGAAAATAAATTATGGAAATATTATGTTATGGAAAATATAAACATATTTATATTTACAGTACTAAAGGTAGTTTCGTAATCTTGTATAGATGTAGAGCCCTTGTAGTGCTATAAATATTGTACTCATTGATTGATAATGGGATACGGAATATATTGATTGAAATTTGTCAGTATTTAGACTGAAAATGTGTGTTTAAAATTCATCTACATGCGGGTCACTGAAGTGACTACCCAAGAATTTCCTCCAAAAACTCTACTCGAATTGATATTTAAGCACTTGATTATTAAGTCAATAATCGACTTTAAAAAAATTGATCGTGTAATTTAATTTTTAAAGTCAATTATTGATTTTTATACCAAATTTATCCATCAATTCTAATGGTTTTCCACACAAAATAAATATTCTTAGAATATTTTCATCTCTAAAAAAAATTTGTTTTCTTCCTCACAAAAGAAAGAAAAAAGAAATGTTGACAAGTGTTTGCTGGGGGCATAAACCCGTCGCAAATTTGCTAGGCACTTTTGGCTCTACACCAATTTGATGGAGAAAAACCCACTTCATGGAGTAGTACTTTTACATCAAATTGCTGTTTTGTTGGTGAAAAACTCACTCGTAGGAGTCTTCATGTTTGACAATAGTATTTGTCTTCTTGCGCAGATGTTGCACACCCAACGGGCGGTGCACACAAAGACTCCTCGGGTAAGAATTTCCTAACTCCCCGGGTAAGAATTTCCCGAGTATGTAGATCCGCCGCTGATTCTGAATGCATAATGTTCTATAGTTTGACAAAGATAATAACATAGGAAACAAAATTTCTTCACTTTAATGTTAACGAATACAAGAATAGCTTCTCACATTGAAACAGCAAAATGAAAATTCTTCAAAACAAGGATTTAGATTAATGGAAAAAGTCACATTTCATAACACTCTAATAAAGATGCAGCATGAAAACTAGAGACTCCATTAATGGCTTCTGATACATCCATCACCGAAAACCTACAGGCATTGCCGGCGTATTTATTTGCAATCATTTTCGTTGTCAGAAGTCGAAAGCAACACATTCCTGCAGCAAATCGCATGAATCCAAACTTGTATCACTACTACAACAAGGTGCCAAGTGTTGGAAATCCGTCTTCATTGTTGGATCTGTCATCTGTGTTCTTGGATCTTCACTTAATGGAGAAGATATCATAGAAATGTACAAAGCGTCGGAGTTCATAACGTTTGTTGTCTGCGAATTATGTCTGAAAGATAGAGGATTTGCATTCTCATTCTCAGAAAATATTGGCCCTTGTATGTCGTTACTGCAAGATGCCGGAAAGTAAAGTCCCTCGGGTTTAGGACCTGTATTCTCAATCCCGCATAAAAATGGAGCTAGGTCATTACTGCTAGATGCAGGAAAGTATAGTCCTTCGGATTTAGGGCCTTCTTCCGTATATGACGATGATCCGCCTTCTTTCCAAGATAATTCCGGTGGTTCTCCTGTTGGTGGGGTAGAGGGTAATAGTTGTTGAGATGGAGGCAACGGAATGTACACGTTTTCAAATGGCAGCGAATCATCGTCTGAAGCTTCCGGTGATAACTCTCTGCTTGGAAAATTGAAATTACTCAGTGATGATGAAGAAGGTGGCGGCTTTGATGACACAACACGACTACTCGTTTCAGTCTCGGATGTTGGAGGAAGAGAAACTGATATTCTTCTGGTTGGGAGATCTCTCCATTGTTGTGCTACTGTTTTTACATGAGTATAGAACTGAACCCCGGCTTTCCCTGAGATTTTTTCCGCAGATGAAGAATGTCATCATTCTAAAAGCAGAGAGTCCAATAAATACAGAAATAGAAAGGTCCCCACTCCCCTGTCCCACGGGATGAAAGGAGATGTTAATCAGGTAACCTAGTGGCTCAAAGTCATGGCTTGCTATTATACCAAAGAACTGAAAGAAGTCGTCCCTTTACGGGGTTCGAACCTCCACACTTCAGCTTAAGGTCCAGCTGCCCTTTTAAAGCACCCAAGCCCTTTACCACTAGGTCCTGGGACGAAAACCGTAAACCCTAAACCCTAAACTTACCGCAAAAATTCAGATCACCAGAAAACGATGTTTTTGAACCATTCACCGAAGAAAATGGCAAGGGAATCGGAACAGGAACATTAATTCCAACCTATGTCAAGAATACACATGAACATCAGTCTAAATAATGTGCTCAGCTTGAAAAAAAGATCGTTTCAACGGAAAAAGCTGAAACGAATATTGTATTTGGAAAAAAATATGAAGACGTTTCTATTGATGAGAGAAAATGACGTAAGCCACGGTTGAAATGGTATGAGTGAACGTACCAGCCCAGACTCGACATCATTTTGGAACTTCCTAGCAGAAACTCCGGATGTGGTGAATATCGTAGCACCGTTACAATACCTAAACACAAAGAGTTAAAGAGTACCAAAGAAGCAATGACAAAGGTTTAAAGTTTATAACCAGATGAAATTCGGATTCAATTTGAACAACGGGTTAGGAAGAAGAATCACCGGTTTTTGTTGACAATTGCTATGGCTTCCTCTAGACTATCAGCCTGGTATAGCACAAAAAATGCGACTCAGCTCATGCAATCTCGAAAAGTGACCAGTGTACATAACAATAATAAAAATACCTGCATGCAGAGAAGGACAGGCCCAAACATTTCCTCCTGCTCGAAGAAATACATCGTAGGGTCAAACGATATGGTTTGTTTCGACAGTTTTTGTGATAATATCACCATTTGATTGCATTACGATAGAGATTCGTTTAAGGGCATGAATGATGATAAAGACTACCTTGTAGCACTCCATGTCAGTTGTGACATCACATAATATAGTGGGTCCCACAAAGTTACCTTGATCATATCTTGGCACCTACAAAAGCAAACATATTGTATTAGTAAAATCTAAGGCAACTTTTCTCAAAGATTTGCTAGCAGATTAAGGGTAAATCGCCACCATAAATATCGTATTGACTACCATATTTGAGGAAGAAAAAACTAAATACCACAATCTTTCTGCCATCGAGAATAAGTCTACCGCCACTTTCAACACCACTCTCAACCAATCTGCATATCTGATCTTTGGCCTATATGAAACATACCGTAGAAGAAACATTAGAGTACCGAAATGCTTTGAAAACCTAGACCACCCTATTATCATTTCCTGAATCTGCCACTCGGCATGCATCATGTCCTTCCATTTCTATTCTCTTTCACATAGTGGGAGTGTTTATTGTGACAGAGAAGAAGAAATGGGAGGATATGATGCATGCCATTTGGTACAACCTGCCTACATCGGTTGTACCAATAAATTTCTTTAAAAATAAAGCTCACGGTCCCTAACAAACAGGTAAAAATAATAAACATAAAATGAAAACTCATACGCCTTTGCTAATAACCGGTCCCAGATCCGCATCAGCCTCGGTTCCGGCATCAACCTTCAGACTTTTTGCCCGATACACAAGCTCCTGCTCCCTAAACCATGTAATGATAATGATAGAATATTAGGGGAATGAAACTGACCAAATACAAAAACATTATGTAAAAATCCACTGAGGCATAGCTAAACGATTCATTAACGCACTCTAACATGTAAATGCACTTTGAAATACATTGGAAATTGATGCGAAAAACTGATACGTTGAAGATAGCAAACGAAACTAGTAATGAAAGAAGGGGGCACAAAGAACATGTCAAATATAAGGAGTATACTTTAATGTCCCATGGAATTCTTATTAACAAATAATCAGAATTATGTATATACTATTGTGTACAATCTCGTACCATGGCCCTGGGCCTCCAACAAAAATGGCGGTACTCAATGTCATGCATCTCTGCCCAGCGGCACCAAATCCAGCGGCGATTATAGCATCCAATGTAACATCAGCACTTGCATCAGGCATGATAATTGCGTGATTTTTTGCTCCCATGTTAGACTGAGATGCAACCCCACAATCACGAAAAAATATCCACATTGTTTTCAATTAACTGAGTTATAAAGCCGAAATTATTTAAGAAAAAATATCAGAAAAGGTACAGACCTGAACACGTTTACCTCTAACAGCTGCCCGAGCATACGTGTGCATGCCCGCCTTCAGAAGAGAAAATAAGGAACAATACACAATATATTATTACTGGAGTCATTAAGACCATAAGACCAAAGATATGCGTTTTTTACATGATGGGATGGTGGATATAGGTTTTTGAAATACCGATTATCAAGGTAAATTCATGAACTTGGAGTTATTTCATGAATCGATTCCACACGGAGGGTATACCAAGTTCAGATGTTACATGCAAATTACTTTTCTTGTTATCACTTGAGCTTCTTTATGAGAAAAACTGCACATAGATCACATATAAAAGAAATGTCACTCCCGTAAACATCAAAATTTCAGCATGAACAACTTACAGAGTTTGAGCCAACTAAAGATATAGCTTTTATGTCGTCATCATCACATATATAATTAACAATTTCCTGCACACCCAAAAAAAAAAAGGTTATAGCAAATATCTCAAACCATTAAGGACAAAACATACTCCCAGAATGATTTAAAAAAAAAATAAAATTAATCAATAACCTTAAGAGGAGTTCAGGATGAACAAGAAAACGGAGAAGCTTAGACCACCCACCGGGTTTGGATTGGAACCAAAAGGCCTAAACCTTTCTTTAAATATGATGTTTAAATCTCAAATATCAGATTGAGCGTTTTGAAACAATTACTCTACCAAACAACTGGAGGTTTACTACATTTTCTAAACAGCCAGGATAGTGAACTAGCTTTTAGATTTCTATAAAAGCATTCACATGGCATCGGAAGATAATCAAAAGGAACAGGAAACAACGTCAAACCAGAAAGAAGCTGGAGGCACATCTTACATGAGTTCCATGAATAACATTCAAAACTCCATCTGGCAAACCCGCTTCTGCTGCCAACGCAGCAAGTATCATCGAAGCACCTAAAGTAAACATGTAATATGAAATGAATGTGTAATATGAATGATAAAAGAAGCAAACCTACAACGAATCATATCAAAGGAAATAAACAAGTAGAGCATGTTGCATCCACAGAAAAAACGTAGGATAAGAATGGGAATTTATATCACTGGAAATCCTGTTATTACTGTGATCGAAACTGTTAGAATTACAGAAAAAGGACTGATGAATACAGGAATTCACTCTGTTTTTGCTAGCCACATGTACATGTTGGGAAGATAACCACAAAGTTCCCCAAATGTTGAAATCATTTTAGTTCGGTAATGGTGAATCTTTAATAACTTTTCTGGAGGTATAGCTGTTTGCTTACCTTTTACCCTAACTTTTAAACCAATTACCCTACTTCTTCTGTCAATCAAAATTTCAAGAAGTTAAAGATATGCGACCTCATTAAAGAGGGCCATTGGGATACTTGAAACAATTCAAAGCATTTTCTGGGAAGTAGGTATCATGTTAGAGCATTTCCAGTAGAATCTCTAAAATGATGATAAATTTGTATTTTACGTATTAAAACCTTCAGATCCACCCAAAATGCAAGAGACGAAATCTGTAAAACTTGCGATACATGTAGCGCATTTTACGCAGTCTCTCTAATTAGAGATTCTGATGCACTTCACCCAAAATAGAGATTCTCTAATTACATAGCCATGTACGTTCTCTTGGTTTTGATATGAAACATGAATGAAGAGAAGTTTTCCGTAACACGTAAGGCAACACCAAAGGACAGCTAGGAAAATCACGGAAGATCAAGTGAACTATTAGAGCTTCATATTATTGATTCAACAGGATGTCTATTGACAGTAATTATAGATCATAATATATCTATATTGCTGTATACATTCTTTTATTATTCCTCTTGTATTTACTAGCCGTTTACATGTTATAAGTAAACTGTTGGTAGTTAGTTGTTTAGTGGCTGCATTTAATGCTTTGTCTCCCACTTATTCCCTAGCTCTTTATTATCAGAAGGTGGAAAGACTAATTCCACTTCTATTTAGCTTTGTAACTTCAGTTTGTAAAGTAAGAAGAAAGTTAATAAAACTAATCTTCATCTCTCTCTCTCTCTCAAAAATCTACATGGTAGCAGAGCCATAAAACGGTTCTCGTATTTTCTTCTTCTTCTTTCAAACTTCATTTCTTGTCTTGAAATGTCCGAACTCTCTTTGAAGCTACCACTTTTTTCCGCCCCATCTTCTTTCGATCTGGGAATGGACTTAACAATCCAACTACGCAAATTACCGCAATAAAACCGAACAGTCTTCTTCCTACTCTGGGGGAGAACCATCGATTGTGATGTCACTCCAAACTCAAACTGGCTTATATGGGAACTCAAAGGGTTTTCAAGTGCAAGACCAGAAAAACATTTGGTGTGACCATTGTAAAAGGAAAGGTCATACCAAAGAGACTTGTTGGGGAATCCACGCTAGACCAAATAGTCAATCAAATGACCCAGTCCAAAAAGGACTAATACTCAATAATCGAAGCATCTTGTTGTTGCCACCGAAAAGTCTGCACCTTTTCAAGAGAACAACTTGAAGCATTGAGTCAATTGGTTGGATAAGAAATCAACCTAAAATCGGAAGCTTTAACTGAGTCTGTAAAAGGAGGTAACACCTCCTGGATCATGATTCAGGAGCTTCTAACCACATGACAGGTGATAAAACCCTTTCTCTACTTATTTTCCTTCTAATGGTCAACATAAGGTAAGGATAGTGATGGATCCTTATCCACCGTGGTCGGAACCAGAAGGTCCGAATTTACTCGACAATTTGTCTCTAGAATCATTACTACATGTCCCCAATCTAACTTGTAATTTGTTTTCTATTAGTAGATTTACTAAAGATAAACATTGTGTTGCTAAATTCTATCCTCTCACTGTGAATTTCGGGATATGAAATCACTAATGAGGATTGGCAATGCTAGAATGAGTGATGGGCTATACATGCTCAAGAAAGAGGAAAAGAATGAAATCGCTTTTCTAGTAGAACTATTTATGATGATGTTACTCACATACATTATCAACTAGGACATCCTAGTTTCTTTTATCTTCAAAAATTGTTTCCAAACTTATTTTTAAACAAAAGGTCGAATGTTATCAATGTGAAACATGTGAACTTGCTAAGCATTGTAGAATGTCCTTTAAACCTAAACCTTATAGAAGTTCAAATCCTTTCTCATTAATCCACACCGATGTATTTGGGACCATCAAAGGTACCAAACTTAACCAATAACAGTGGTGGTTTGTTACCTTTATTGATGACCATACAAGGGTATGTTGGTTATATTTAATGAAAAACAAGTCCTGATGTGGCTCATATTTTTAGAAACTTTGATCTCGATGATTAAAAACCAATTTCGATTGTGATATTAAGATTCTAAGGTCCGATAATGGTACCGAATACCTAAATTCAAATCCTAAGTCCCTATCTCACCGAAAGAGGAATTATTCATCGACATCTTGCACCAATACACCCCAAAGAAAAATATTGGCAGAGAGAAAGAATAGACACTACCTACCGGTTGCTGTAGCTATTCTTTTCACTACCAATATGCCTATCTTTTACTTGGGTGAAGCCATTCATTCTTCTTCTTTTTTTTGATAAATAGAATGCCCTCTAGGGTTCTCAATTTTAAAACACCTATCAGTATGATGTCCTCTTGTTTTCCTGACAGCCAGCTGATGTCCAATATACCCCTAAAAGTGTTTGGATGTATAGCTTTTGTTCATATTCATACACAAAAGCAGGTAAACTGGAACCAAGTGGTCACAAGACTGCTTTTTTATTGGCTATTCCTCCACAAAAAGGGATACAAATGCTATGATCCTTCATCTAAAAGAATATATATATCCGCCGATGTCACCTTTTTTGAGAAACAACCTTATTATCCTGATAAATCTGAGTCTAATGATGGCAGGTACAACTTTCTTGTCCTACCCACATTACCTTGTGTTGACACCAACAGAGGATCTAAATCTCACAACTGGAAATCCTGGGAAAGACCTTATCAACAAAGAATCCCAAGACATCATTGTTTACACCAGAAAGGGAAAAGATAAAGTGCAAGAAAAGGTAAACTCTGAGCCCTGTCAGAACTCCTTCGACAGCAATGAACAAGAAGAGGTAAACTCGAGCCTGTCGAACTCCTTGGGCAAAGAATGAGGAAGTCTGCGTTGGAAGAGGTGCCTCAAGACATTACTAATAACGACTCCACCGACATCAAGTCGTTGAACCAGGTGATATTTGTCCTACCCTATACCAAATGAATTGCCTATTGCTCTTAGAAAGGTACGAGAAAATGCACTTCCCATCCCATCCAAAGGTTTGTTTCTATGGAGCTCTTTCTAGTGATTACTCTTCATTTATTTCAAATCCTGACAAACAATACCGCACTAAGAACATCTGTCAGGCACTACAACATCCCAAATGGAAAGAAGCTGTTTTAGAAGAGCTTAGAGCTCTCAAGGAAAACAGAACTTGGGAAATTGTTGATAGGCCTGATAATGTCAAACCTGTTGGAAGTAAGTGGGTATTTACAATTAAATATAACTCTGATGGCTCGGTGAGCAGATATAAAGCTAGGTTGGTTGCCAAAGGGTACACCCAAACCTTTGGTATAGATTTTAATGAGACTTTTGCACCTGTAGCCAAACTTAACACTGTTAGAATTCTCATTGCCTTAGCTGCTACCAATAATTGGCCTCTGTTTCAAATGGATGTAAAAAATGCCTTTTTAAATGGTAATCTTAAAGAAGATGTTTTTATGTTACCCCACCTGGACTTGAAAATAATTTTAAGAAAAACCAAGTTTGCAGATTGCTCAAATCTCTTTATGGATTGAAGCAATCTCCAAGAGCTTGTTTGAAAGATTCTCTAAGGTTATAAAGAAGGGAGGGTACACTCTGGTGTCATAGTGATCATACATTGTTTTATAAACATCTTCTGAAATGGTGAGATCACCATTATTCTTGTTTATGTTGATGACATCATTATAATCGAAATTGTGAGATCAAAATTTACAAGCTCAAATCCTTCCTAAAAGACAACTTTGATATTAAAGATCTAGGTCACCTCGGTACTTTCTTGGTATGGAAGTTGCAAGAACTAAACAAGGAATCCATGTCACTCAAAGGAAGTATACTCTTGATCTCCTAAGTGACTATGGACTCCTTGGATGCAAACTGTGGGACACACCTGTGGATAACACTCAGTAAAACTATGGGATGATGAGAATAGTGAGCTCATTAATCAAGAACTATTTCGGAGATTAGTTGGGAGGTTGATATACTTGTCTCATACTAGACTGATGTTTCTTTTTTGCAAGTGAGTCACCTTCTAATCAATTTATGCACAAACCGAGGAAAATCCATCAAGATGTCAGATTCGAGTGTTGAGATTCCTAAAGAAAAGTCCAGAAGTGGCTTATTTTTTAAAGCTACAGAAATGTTCAAGTAAAAGGGTATGTTGATGCTTGATCAAGGTGTTCCATCACGAGATAGAAAGTCCACTTCGGATGGTGTATCTTTATTGGAGATAACTGGTTTCATGGGAGAAGTAAAAAGCAAGCAAAGTGGTGGCAAGAAGTAGTGTGGTGTCGAATTCGTGAGTCTTGCATTGGGTATCTGTGGAGATATGGATCAAAAGAGTCCTAATCGAACTCAAAATCAAGACTAATGGGCTATGACACTCACTAAGTGACAATAAATCGCCTATGAGATTGCAAACAATCTCGCTCAACATGATAGGACAAAACATGTTGAAATTGACAAGCACTTTATCAAAGAAAAACTGGAAAATGGTGTCATTGATCTATGCTACATTCCTACAAAACTCCAGGTGGCAGATATGTTTACAAAGGGATTACCTAGAGTTCCTTTCCAAAGATTACGTTAGTGGTTTATTAGATATTTATAAACCAACTTGAGGGGAGTATTGATGTAATTATAGATCATAATATATCTATATTGCTGTATACATTCTTTTATTATTCCTCTTGTATTTACTAGCCGTTTACATGTTATAAGTAAACTGTTGGTAGTTAGTTGTTTAGTGGCTGCATTTAATGCTTTGTCTCCCACTTATTCCCTAGCTCTTTATTATCAGAAGGTGGAAAGACTAATTCCACTTCTATTTAGCTTTGTAACTTCAGTTTGTAAAGTAAGAAGAAAGTTAATAAAACTAATCTTCATCTCTCTCTCTCTCTCAAAAATCTACAATGTCTATGTAGGACAACGAGGCCAACTTCAGCAGGAACATACACACATAAAGTTCAAGAAAGCATTTCACGAATCAGTTTCCTCTATCTGCTAAAGAAAATGAAGACTAATGCTCGAAAAAGGGGGAGATTTACCTGGATTCTTCACAGATGGCTTCAAAACAAAAGTATTTCCGCATGTAACTGCTATAGGGAACATCTGCAGTAGCCATTACATGATTAGAGAATATTTTGTTTTCAATAATATATTTACATAATATATAGGATTTCTGCATTTACCCATAGTGAGATCATTGCTGGCAAGTTTAAGGGGCAAATACCAGCACAAACACCAAGAGGTTCTCGGATACAGAAAGTATCAACCCCACAGGTAGCATTGGGAATGAACTCCCCCATCTGCAGAGTAGCCATGCCACATGACTGTTCCACAACCTCTACACAAGCACAGCAAAACAGAAACAGTAACCACCTAGACCAAAATTGAACTAGCTGAAAGCTTGTTACTTTGAACTTGATAGATGTTCGGTTCTGACCTAGACCACGGAGCACGTCTCCTTTAGCACCTTTCAGTGTCTTGCCCTGCTCTATAGCAATGTTCATGACAAGTTTGTCCTGCACGATTCGACTGATTTCTTCACGTTTCGCCAAAACATATATTAAGCATGAAACAAAAATAAACTAGCTCATAGCACGTACAATATCTCTGCGAATGAGCTCTTGAAACTTGAACATGATCCTTTGACGAACGGTAACAGGTGTATTTCTCCATGCAGGAAAAGCTTGACTGGCGGCACTCACTGCAGCTTTGAATTCTTCATACGTACTCAAAGGAACTTGCAAAACAACGTCTTGCGTTGCCTGATAGTAGTGTCAAAGGCATTTGTCTAAAAGGCGGTATCTAGGGAACAACAGTGTCTTATAGAAATCAATCTAACAGATTCCTAGCTTACAGGATTTATGACATCAATAATGTCACATGTTTGTGATTCTATAAAATTCCCACCAATAAAATTAGGAACCTTCAGCTGCAAGAAGTAAACAAGGATAGAAATAAGGTGCAGGAGTGATAGAAAAGTCAACACAGAAAGCATAAGTGAAAGTTGGCACCATCTTATTTCAGCGTGTCTAAACTTACAGGACTAATTTGGCTTGATGATGCTTCAGTGCACGCGCTAACAGAAATTGGTCGGTTTGGCCTCCATGATTTGAGATAATTATCTGCAGACAAACTAGTTTCAAGCTCCACCTAGGTACCCAGCAAGATGAATTCTTCCGTACACGCAGGTGATGTATGCTAAACTACATTTTGAATTTTAGCATATACAAGCTCACTCATAAGAAATCAGTGTCTTTTCTTTTACATCAGCGTAAAATGGCCCAGGTCAGGACTAGCCGGATACTTAAGCAAGCACTGAAAACCATTTAACCAAGCAAGAATGTAAAACCGTTTCTATTACACATCAAGTCACATAAAAAGATTGTTGAATAGGTCAAATCCACTAAGACAATGGAAGAATGTACATTAAAGATTCGTTAGCCAACAAAGATGATGGTAATGAAAGTTAATCACCTGGTAGTTTGCCCTGACGGATTTTAGCCTTCACATTGTAGAGATGCCTTGGAGTAGATTGAAGATCGGGATTGCTTTGCTTGAGAGCCATAAGCACTTGACGTGGTTTTATCCCAGCATCAGTCATTACCTTGATCTGCCTGACCTCGTCTCCAGTAAAGCGACGGCTGTAAGGATGTTCAGACATGTCCCTCAGAGGTTCATGGTTGTGCTCTCCATTCCTTATTGTGAGGACCCACACATCATCATCTTTTTTTCCTATTGCTGCGAAAGGACAATTTATAAGACGTGAACAAGCCTTCCGCTTGCGCGTACTTTCTTCCATCTTCCTCCTGTTGCGGTAAGTACCTCCTCTATCACAACCAAGTATAACTCTTCTATCCCTCCTGGACTTTTTAATTGTAACCACATATCCTTGGTTGGCACCAAACTCGCGTACATGCTGAATAAGCTCTTCACGATCTTGAAATGTCCCTGGTGGAGGCGGAAGCATCAACTTCTCCTCTACTACTTCTGATTGACTCTGAACTTCCATTGCCTCTGATACAAAGCATATAGAAAGAAAACCAAAAACCTTAAGGTCCCGAAAATGTTACTGTCCAAATGGCAGTTTGATGCTCTAAACTCCTGCAATGCCCAGGGAACCTCAACCAGACAATTTTACCTTATATTTCAAAGAACACAATTTCCAGAACCCGAACCTGCTACAAAGCTACTACAACAGGGAACTTGAAGACAACTGTCACCATCGCGATTGTACCAATCATGATGACAATAACCTTATAGTTATGCCAGTGAAAATTATTATTGAGCCAAGGTTCGATTCTAATATACGCAAAAGCTAGCAAAAAGACAAAATTTGGGCTCACACACACCTAAACTGCAATGTACAGACAGAAATAACAAATCCCATATCAAATAAACAGAAATCTGAACTCGTCTAGTAAGAACACGGAGTAGTACATCCGAGACACGGGGAAAGAACATGGCAAAACTCTTTCATATAAACAAACTTTTTCCTCACTCTACCCCTTAATTAGCACTAAACCCGCTTTCGGAATTCTGCATTGAAGGCCTAGATGAGACAGAGTAAAATCAACATGGATTTAGCACAATATGCAAGATTCACAGGTACACGTTCTCCATTCACCACAGGCACAGGGAATCCACACAGAAACAGTTAGCAAGAAAGAATGTGACAAAGAAATTCCATAGCTATTAATTATGAACGTCAAAACATAGCCTGAAGATGATTAATATCGACTAATAAGCAGCAGTGAAAAAAAAAAAAAAATCTAACCTCTTCTCATCCTCTCTGTGACATTTTATCAAATAGGTTGAAGACTTAAAACCCCACTATCAGTTGCTGCTTCTTCTGGGGGTGGAAAGGAGGAAAAAGGAAGCAAATGATGGAAAAAAAATTATAAGGCAGAGGATAATGTTGGATTCAGAAAATTTGCAGAGACAGGGTTAGCGAAACGGAAACAACATTTCATTGTCATCAACGTATCCAAGAAAATTCTGCTGCCCAGTGCCTACTGCCTACTGCACCACACACTTCTTCCCATGCATTATAATGTGCGGTGATATCTCCTGGGTATGGCCTAGTGGTGAGCGGGTGAGGTGGTGTAGTGTCCTGCTATATCTAAAGTCGGAGGGTGGGGGTTCGAGTCTCAGTAAAAGCCACTTTTTCTGTAGTAGATATCTAATGAAAACTCTCATATCTCGAAATTGCAGAGGACTATGATTAACATCTCATCGCATTCTTCATGGGATCGGGAGCGAGGCGCTTCTGATTAGAGTTTAACTGTTTTTTTTGTGCTGCGCCTCTACGCGGTTAGGGTTTAACCGTATTTTTTTAATGTGCGGTGATGATATCTACCGTTTGTCCACTAATCCCTCTCCGGTCCGATTTATATGTTGCAGTTATTAAAATCAAATCACAGATGTGAGTTAATACATTAATTTTTATTTACAATGAAATAATTACAAAATTCTTGGATATATCTAATGTAACCTTCTTTTTTTTATATCTACTAGTGTAACATTTTATATTTACTACTGTAATAAATAAATATTGCAGCAAAACACAAAAATGTTGAATTGAAAATTGTAATGTCTCACATAAAATGGACGAACAAGGTTTTATATTTTTGTCACCATCAATAATGATAGGATCAACGGTGGGAAAGTGTCTTGAAAAATCTAGGGGCGCCCCTTGGAAGGTCATGGCCTAGAGCCTAGAAATTGGAAAATCAGGTCGTGTCGGCGCGTGACTTCAAAATCGCGCCGTCGCTTTTACGGCGTAAAAAATATGGTAAACGTAGAGATTAACTACGTTTAAGCGTGAGGATATCTACGTTTAAACGTCAGGAAATGTAAATAACATAACCGGGTGCAAAAGATCTTTCTCTACGTTTAAACGTAGGGTTTCTACGTTTAAACGTAGAGAAATCCAAAGGAGAAATTTGCACTTTAGCTACGTCTAAACGTAATGAACTCTACGTTTAAACGTAATAAACCTACGTTTAAACGTAGAGTTCATTACGTTTACACGGTTCACATACTTGTCCTTCCCTTTTATCTTCTTTTTTTCTATCCTATTTCAAATTCTGAGTGGCGATTGGCGATTGGCGATTTTTGGCGATTTTTACAAGAAATTCTGATAGTGCTTGTTCAAGTCCAATTTCACAATCTCTCAAGTGCAATGGCGGTTGAAAGCGAAAGGGTATGTATTTTCCCTAATATTCTTTTATAGTGTATCATATTAATTTCATTTTAGTATGTGCTTGTTATTTCCGAATATTTATTGTAGAGTGGTTTGTGGTGGTCCTTGATAATCTGTATCATTATATTGATTTTGATTGTATGATTTGTCGTTTTCTGGGTTTAAGAAGGGTTTTTTGTATGAAGGTTCATACGTTTGGACGTATGAAGGAAGTATTATACGTTTGGGCGTAGAAATGCGCAGTCTCTACGTCGAGCGTAAGGCTTATGCTCGGGGCGTAGAGATGCGCAGTGTCTCTACGCCTGAACGTAAGGTTTTTACGTTTGGACGTGGAGATCTGAATTTCTCTACGTCTGAACGTAATTTGTCTACGTTTTGACGTAGAAACACTACGTTTGGACGTAGAAAACTACAGATTTCTACTTTATATTGAATTTAATGTATATGTTTTTCATATTGTTATTTGATTCGAATTAATGGGGCTAATTCTATTAAAATGAACTGTAATTATATGTATGATAGGTTTTTAGAAGTAAATTAATGTAAAATTATTAATATGTGAGAATCGTATGATAGTGTTATAATTTTTGATTTGATAATGTAGTGTAATTTATGGTATTGAATTTGATAGAAAAATGGGAAATGGAAGCATGTGTATGGTGTTACATTGGGACTGATAATGTATTTGTTATTTGATTGTGATTTATGTTTGCTTTCATTCTAAGGTAGCACGATAGTAGTATTGCTAATGACCTAATTATGCCCTTGAAAGTATGGCTAACATGGGGAACAATAAAAATACCCTTGAAATTATGGCTAACATGTATGTTAATTAAAAATTGAACCAAACGACAAACTCATCGTTGTTTGAAAATCCAAAAATCAATATCTCGGATCAATTCCATGTACGCCTCGGATGATGAGGTTCTTAGAATTGCATGCTTTCCTAGGGTGTTTTCGATTCCTTCCGATCCGTGTGTCATGCCTAAGCTCCAGGCTTTATATTGGGGCTCTGGTAGGTAGCTCGTAGAAAATTTCATTAGTCCGCTCAACAGAGCATCTTTTCTGTCCCTGCGACTGGTAATCCTCGGCCAAAAGTGAGGCACCCTTTAGATTGAAAATATAAGGTCCATTCCGCCACCGTTGACGGGCCTTTTTCTCCTCGTCATCATCAAGTATTCTATGACGTGGTAAAAACCATATTATCTTCTTCTCTTACCCCCCTAACGTTACAAACAACAGAACACAACACAAAACAACGATGTTCCAAAAAACAAAAAGAGATGATAAGACATTTCGCGTGTATATATATGTATATATATGTGTATATATATGTATACATATGTGTCTATATATGTGTCTATATATGTGTATATATATGTACATATATATGTAGATATATATCTATGTATGTGTGTGTATATATATGTATATATATACACATTTAGATATATGTGTATATATATGTACTTACATATGTATTTATTTACTCCAAATACATATATATATACATATATATACACACACATACATAGATATATATCTACACATATACATATCTCGTACACTAGCCCTAGCATTGGCACCACGATTATTGTTGTCATCCCCGCCCGTTTGATCGGTTTGAATATGAGGTGCAAACGGAGAAGCCAAAAAACTAGTGGATCGATCCACCAAACAAATTATATGGTCATTGGATAGGTTGAGCACGACTACTTGAAGGTTGATTTGAAAGATTATGACTGGTCCGACCGGGTTCATACATCTTTGAAATCGTTGGTCGAAACTTCACCAAGCCTTTGTGTAGAACATGGTTTTCAAACCCACTACATCCATATCATTGCTCGAATGGATTAAAATTTGGATCTGTAGCAAGTTCTTGTACCGGAGAAGGGAAATTACCAAGACTATAATCCGAATTATTGTTATCATCCGGGGCATTGCAATCTTGATTTAAATCAATGTCATCATCCTCAAATATCGGTTCATTGTTTGCATTCACTGGTGTAGCATTCACGCAAAAAATCACATTTTTATTGTCAGAGGCCGCTTCGATGTAACCATTTAGTGTCTCGTCGTCTAAGATATCATTAGGTTGTATATTCCCCACACTAGCATAAGTAAACAAAGCTTTTACGCCAAGCTTTGAAACAGACCGGTCAATACCAAGCCTCACATGCAATTTATCCAACAACGCATTCAATCTTATGTTCTTTCGGACAAATAATGAGAACATCGATCCATTTACATGATTCCACCGGTTATAGAGAGGATCGTACGTAAATTCTCCGTTGAACGAGACAACAATCATAGAGTTGCGATTATCTGTTTTTTTTTAAAAAACAATTCAAGTCATTATAGACATTCAATATAATAATTCAAAACCCTACCTAAGCAAATTTATCACAAATAGAAAACAAAATATACTTACACGAAAACCCTACTAATTAAACCCCAACAAGGAAACAAAGACTATTAACACTTAAAACTCTTTCACTATAAGTTTAAATGTGATTAATATTTCCAATAACAAAGGTCTCTGAAACAGAGCCATTTTCAGTACCATTTTGGGTAGAAATAAAGACCTTATGCAAGATCAAACCATCAATACGGACAATTCCATTACTACCAACAACAAATTTCCCAACTTCTCAAAACTACAATACCAAATCAACAATACCAAAGTATACTACAATCGAACAATACCAAAGACTTAAACACACTACTTAGATGTGTAAACATTACATAAACAACCTACTTAAAACACACATTTCGGTTAAATACATATCATTACTACAATATAAATAACATAATCACTACTTAAAACACACATTTCGATAAATACATATCATTACTACAATATAAATAACATAATTACTACTTAAAATACACATTTCGGTTGAATACATATCATTACTTACACTAAACCCTATTAATTAAACCCTAAACAATAACACTAATTAAGAAAAGACTTAAACACACTACTTAAATGTATAAACATTACATAAACAACCTACTAAAAATACACAATTAGTTTAAGTACAAATAACATAAATAACATAAATAACATAATCACATTGAGCAATTGAATTAAGACAAATTAAATAGCAAAAACTTACCCATTTGAGCACTTGAATGATGAGGAAATGGACTTGAAAGATGAAGAAATGGACTTGAAAGATGAAGAAGTGGTTAGATAATGTATATTAACATGCAATACTCTGAAAGAATGAGAAAAACAGCCCGTAATGTGGTGTATATTGAACAAGTACCTTACAACAACATTAATTGCCATCTACCACTTCCAAACGTAGATAATTGCTTTGTAAACTTAGAAAACCTACGTTTAAACGTAGATAAATGCGTTCTAACCTACGTTTAAACGTAGAGAAATATACATTTATTGCTACTTCCCTATTTTTATTGAAATAACCTACGTTTAAACGTAGGTTCTCTACGTTTAAACGTAAGGAACCTACGTTTAAACGTAGGTTATTTCAATAAATTAGGGGTTGCAATTATTCAGATTTATCTACGCTTTAAGCGTAGGTTCTTTACGCTTTAAACGTAGAAAACCTTACGTTTACCTGATTTTCAATGTCAGAAAAGACACAACCTGATTTGCAAGTCAAAGGTCTGACACAACCTGATTTTCCAATTTCTGCCTAGAGCCTCTAAAATCTATAAATTTAGAATGCCTTTATTCGCACCACGTCAAACCTACCGCTATACCACTTTATATTTTACACCACACCTTCTACTTTCATACCACACTTTTAAACTATATCCACACCAAATTTTATTATTTTTATTATCTCCTCAACACTTCTAAAATAAACAAAAACCCTCCCCATTTCATGAACCGTCCCCTCCCTGGTCCCCCACTCTCTCCTTCTTCTTCTTCCTCTTCTTCCTCTTGCTACATTCTCTATTTTTGTTTCTTTTCTTCTAACACTGGATTTTTCACAAATCGTAAATTTGAACCATTCGAGGGAGAGTCACGGGTTGCCGGATTTTAAGGAGTTGGGTTTCGATCTTGACGAGGAGGAGAAAGGAGGGCTGTGATTCAATTATTCAAATCGGGGTAGGGGTTGTGTTCAAATCGGGTCGGGGAGCTGGGTTTAAATCGGAGAAGGGAACATGGTTTGATTGGAGGAGGCGGCGTTCGATTATGGGGGGGGAGAGAGTTTCGGATCGGGGAGGGAGCGAGGAGGGGTTTCAAAGGGGTTTGGGTGGGTTTCGAGTAACGGGAGGAGATGGTGGAGATGGGTGGTGGAGATGGTGGAAATGGGTGGTGGTGGGTGGAGAAGAGAAGATGGATGAAGATGGATTGATTTATTATTTGATTCTCATATGGAGTCACTAGGTGTGGAATTGTCCGGCCATGGTTGCTCCGCAACTCGCCGGTGGGTTTTTTTTTTTTTTTTTTTATTTTTTTTTTATTTTTTTTAACTAAAAGCTTGCCGGTGTTGGTTTTTTTTTTTTTTTTTTTTTTTTTTTTTTTCTTTCTCGAACCTTCTTGATTCAAAATTGGGGACATGGAGGAAGATGGTGGTGGCGGGTGTTGGTGAGTGTTGGTGGGTGTTTTGATTTGGTGATTGTAGAGGAGGAAGGGTGGTGGTTGGTGGTGGGTTTTTTTTTTCCGCGGCCACATCAAAAACACACCCATCTAGGGCAATTTTGGAGGCGGTGGAGATGGTGGAAATGGGTGGAAATGGGTGGTGGTGGGGAGATGGGTGGTGGTGAGATGAATAATATAATAATACTTTGGAGGGTGGTGGAGATGGTGGAAATGGGTGGTGGTGGGTGGAGGGGAGTGTTTTGTAAATTGAAAAAAATTGGGTGAATATATGATAATATAATAGTTTGGTGTTAGTAAAAAAGGATTGGTAACAAGTAAAAAAGGATTTTAATGTGGTGTAACGGTAAGTTTGGTGTGGTGCAAATAATATCTCCCTAAATTTAAGGGTCTTACAAAATTTTGACTCAATAATATATATATATATATATATATATATATATATTGTATTTCTAAAACCAATAAGATATTGCTGTAATGATGAGCACTATAGTATGGGTTGAGATCATCTGTCCAATATTGGTGTTTAATTTCGGTGTTCAAGTAAAACTGTGTCGTTTTGTGTTTTATTTTATTTTTGACAAAATTTAAGAAAAACAAAACCCAAAAACAAAACACACATAAAACGACATAGTTTTACTTGGACACCGAAATTAGACACCAATATTGGACAGATGATCTCAACCCCGTATAGTATAATTTGACAAGTGACCAGGGTTACCCTGCTAGAGGCAAGAAATTTTATTATTTTTTTGTTACTTTTTGTTTTAGAATGGCCTTAAACAATATTTGGCCCCGATTTTTTCTTTGTTTATTTTTTAGAAGGTTTAAAACAATATTTGTGCTGCTTTAAATTTGGACAAATGACACTCTTAAAAAAATCTAGTGTTAAGATCAATGCTTATTGTACTTTAAAACCAATTGGTGTTAGTAAAGCAATATATTGTTATCATTTAAGAGCGCAAGCAATCTATATTAATCTAGTGTTAAAAGATGCTAACACTTCGCACAATTTTTATAATAATGTTCCAACCAGGGAGCCAAATTGACAAATGACACTCAAAAAAAATCTAGCCTTAAGATCAAGTATTTGTTATCCAATTTGTTAGTAAAGCGCTATAACTATATTTCTTATCATTTAAGAGTGCGTGGCAATCCTACCAACACTTCCCTCAAGTGTTAGCAATCATGCCTAACACTTGCACAATTTTTTTTTATAATAATGTTCCAACCAGGCTCGATCTCACGACCTCCCGGCCTCGATACCACGTTAAGATCAAACGCTATCATTGTCAGATCTAAAACCAATTGGTGTTAGTAAAAAGCAACTATATTTCTTTATATCACTTTTAACAGCCCCTCGTTACGCGCTTATAATGTTCTCTGCGCCAACACACGCACAAAGCGCATATAAAGCGCAATACATGGCCAACAAAGAGCGTAACACTGCAGACAATATAATTGGGAAACAATGTTGGTAGCAGCAGGATTGATCCTCGACCTCCTGCTCCGATACCATATTGGATCAATGACATCAGTTGATTAAAACCAATTGGTGTTAGTAAAGCGTTAGAATTATATTCTTATCATTTAAGAGTGTGTGATCTCTACCAACATCTAGTGAAAAAATCTGTCGAATAAATGTTGTTTTATCATGTGCTATTATGTATATAAAGTAGACATACCATGTGCTAGTGAGTACTTTTATATCTGAAGTTCTCTTATTATCCTGTCCATTTGATCACAGCAGACAAAATAATAAAAAACTTAAAGTACAAGCACAAAAAAAATTGCACATATTACACACAAACTGTCTTTACTTTGCACAAAGTAAACTTAGATTTTGTATTTTCTGCGACACCCTTTCTACTCCAAATACCACATTTCATAATTTTTTTATTGACACTGCAAAATTAATTTTGCATCACATATGCAGGAATGTCATTACTCAATATCCTTCTTATTAGCGTCATTTCATAGACGTTCGTTTTGTACGATGAACGTCAATGACATTGATGTTACTCATCATTACTTGCATTTTGTAATAAAAAAAACGAAAAACAAAAAAAACGTCACTACTATTGATGTTTTTTTGTAGAAGAAGTAATGTCGGTAGCAGTGACGTTTCTTTTCGTAAAAAATATCATAGTTTCGAGGTAATTTATTGGTTGCGTTAAAAATTCGTTGGACCGGAAATAATCATAGAGTGTCAGTAAAACACCGTAAAAATACGTTTATTGGTCCCAAAAGTAGAGGGTCATCATTACTCCATCACCATGCAGTTTCTAAAAATGCGTAGGATGTAAATGGATGAAAATGTTGGATGTGCGTGTACTAAGCCTAAAAATAAGTTTGTCATTACACATTCAAACTCTTTAACTAATAATTTATGCTCTGAAGGCATAAAGTGTAATGTCTAGGTTTACATAAATTGATAGAAAGAAAATGGTATTCTCTATGTCCAAAATTATAAGTCATGTTAAAAGTTTAAGATAGTTTTAGTAAAGTAATTGAATGTTAGTATAAAGTTTAAGAACTAAAGTATAAAATAACATCAGATTAGCATCAATGTAAAGTGGAAGCCTCCGCCGAGCCATCTCATTAAGTGTAATGTTGACGCTTGCCTTAAAGGGGACTCACTTTCTGTAGGTGGTTTTTTCAGAAATGAAGACGGTAACATCCTTAATTAATTCCTACTCTTTTCATGTTGGCACAAATAATTCTGTTATTGAAGCAGGAGTTGTTGGTGTATTTCATGGCCTATATATCCTTCGCGTTCTCTTATAGCTACCGAAATCTTATTCTGGAAGCAGGGGCGGATGTACATGGTGGGTAGGCGGGCAATCGCCTCCCCCCCTCAGATCCGGGAAAAACACTATCATGTATGTTGTGTATTTGTTGAGAATATTCTACAAGATTAAGAAATATCTTCGTAATCAATTTGTAATGATTTTGTAATATCAGCATTTATTGCATTCTCATTGTACTCCTACTATAAGTACTACCATTGTAATTGCTAAACATCAATGAAAATTACCTTCCTTCAATTGTTGTTATGGTATCGGAGCTTTCTGACTAACGTCTATTTGGTCCTGAGCAATCTTTACGAAAAAAATGTTTGGGTGGGGGTTCGTAACATTCATCTAAACGAACCCTCACCCTCCTCATCTTTTATATTTATTTTAATTTTTTTTTCTTCTTAAGTTGATCTAAATATATTATGATGTTTTTTTGGCATCCATAAGCTTATTTCATGCTTCCCAAGTGGATCAGCATATCCTTGGTTGTTTTTCCTGTTGATTTCACTCTTATAAATTGCTCGAATAAATTGTTTATGATGTCCAAATTGCAAACCCCATAAACGCTTCGCGCAGCCATGGTGATTTTTCTTTTCAGTTCAATGGTAACGTGCAACTAAACCTCTACTTTTCAATCCAAATTTATGTGTTTCTCTTTATTCTACCTCTTCTCTTCCATCATCTTGCTATTTACACCTCTCTTGCCTCCACCAATTGCTTCTTCCCCTTTCGTCTATTAGGGTTCGTACAACAACAACCCTCAATTCCAAATTTTATTATGGGCTTTACCATCCTTCATTTCAATTTTTTTCTAAATTAGGGTACAACCCTCCATGTGTTGATCACAAATGTGACCACACATCAAAAAAATTTCAGCTATAATTTTTTTAGGGTATCAAATCCTCTTAAGGATGATATTCCCACCAAATATTTATTCATCTCTATCACTACTTTTATGATTAGCTCTTCACAAAAATTGAGTCATCCATTGCAAATTCAAACAAGCAGATTGATATGAAACAGTTGTTCTTATTGATACGAGAGTAAGGTTGTTGCATGCACCATGTGAATGAAGCAAGATTCTCAGCATTACGAAACCAATCTCCATGTTCATTCCATTCCCACGGGATTGCATGCGTGTTGAGAATATTCTACAAGATCAAGAAATATCTTCGTAATCAATTTGTAATGATTTTGTAATATCGGCGTTTATTATCAGATTCTCATCAGATTCTACTATAAGATCTACCATCAGAATTCTAAACATCAATGAAAATTACCTTCCTTCAATTGTTGTTAGTATTTTTTTTGCCCTCCCCTAAAAATTTACACTCGCCTATAGTATCGCCCCCCATCCGGGATCCTGCGTCCGCCCCGGTCTGAAAGCAGACTTACCAATGATTATTCAAAAGCTACAATCTACAGAGGAAGACCTATCAGATTCTGGGCAGCAGCTGGTTGTAAAGATTTGATATGCCTTTTTATAGAGATTTCCTTTAGTTTTGTTAAACGTACGTCGAATGCCCATACGGATATTTTTAGCCCAACATAGGTCCCGCTTGAATATTGGTAGCATTGTAGTAAACAAATCGTGGAGCCCCCGCTAGTTGGAGCTCAACATTTTTCAAGGAAATAAAATTGGTTAAGATCAGTCCTTGTTGCATGAATTAAACAATGGTCCCAAACTTGTTGGCAAAATGAGTTGTTTTATTTTGTTTTATTTTATTTTATTGAAATTGAGTTGTTTTTATTTTCGAAATAGAAAGATCACAGGACACAGGTGAGATGGATTCGCAGGACCGCACAACACAATATATCCACAACAAGAGGACAATTACCATAATGCAGGCAGGCATTCAATCATTGCAATGTAAAAAATTTACAACGAGTTTAATAACAAGAAACCTTTATTTTCAGCCTAACGAATTTAACATACACCGCATTATCTATGCATCATTCTAAAATCGAGTTTTCGAAAGTCAATTGTGAAAATCAACTTTCTTAAGGTTGAATACGAAAATCAAATCGATTTTTTATTCAAGAATCGATTTTTAAAAGGTCAGTTCAGTATGATGTTTGCAAAGCCGACTTAAGCTTTAGGCAGGTAAGGCAGACGTTTAGGCCCAAAATAAAAGGGCCCAATTTTAGTCAGGCATACAGTATCAACTGTTACATGTGGCTTTTATCGGCACCACGCGTATACTATTGGCACATTTTTTTTATTTTTTTTTTTCATTTACTTCCGACACAATACCTGTATTTCTTTTTTTTTTTTCTGCATCAAGATTGTGAACGCCAGTCTTGCGCTTTTTTTTTTTTTTCCGATATAACGCCACTGACTGACGTTTTGCACCCATAACATATTTATAACTATAACGGTTGTTACGTTACTTGTTATTGAAAACCAATCTCTGTGTCACTGACGTTATAATTGAGAAGGAACGTCAATACCACTGACGTTATTTGCTAAAAAATAATCGTGATATTCTAAGTAATTTTTTGGGTGCCGACAACAGTTTTATAGTACCAATAGAATCCGTCATGTTATATTAGTACCTGCCGGTAGTTTTATTGTGCCAATAGAAGCTGTCATGTTAGGGAAATACTTGTATGGTGAGGGAATTTGAACAGAAGTGACGGGTGAAACGATAAAAACCACACAGTTTAAATACAGAATAAAACTGTGTGATCTGTACGGTATCTCCACACCGTATGGAGACACCACATAAGTATTTCCCATCATGTTATATTAGTACCTAAATATGAGACGTTTGAAGTTTAGTCAATCAAGCAACTATAATGATTACATAATTGCATTAAATTATCTTCCGATTCCCATAAAGAATTTAAACATAAAGAGCATGAATAGTTGATTGTTATCATTCTGCATCTAAAAAAAAAGTAGAAAATGAATTTCACGTTCTTTTTTTTATTAATATCAAAGTTGTTTCTTAAAAAGTGATCGTCAGTGCCGATAAGACCTATCTCAACTGGCTACATCTGAGGCTCTGAGACCTTCAAATCATTCTGGTGTGTTAGTCCATTATTGTGGTTGTTGTAGATAGTTGCAGTATTCTTCCTTTCTAAGAAGAAGAAAAAAGTTATTCTGAGTTGGCATGATATAAAAAATGCCAATATTTACATTAATTATGGTCTTAATTTGTATTTTAATATTTAAATATATCTATATGAAGCCCCTAGTAAAATTTTCGCTATAACCCCTAAGTTGTTCAGCAGCCCTTGGGTGTATGGTGTGATGCACTCGTAAAATCATTGTCCATATGGCCATATGGCTAAAATGTTTTACAAAAGGGCAATAACATAAGTCACATGCACTTTTTGTCCCAAAGAGGACTTCAACTATGACGCCATAAAGAATCATCGTAAGAACCGTTCAACGAAATGCAATCAAATAACTCACACACATTTGTTATACTTATTGTTTCAACGATGACTTGAACCTAAGACCTTCTAGTTCTAGGATCTCAGCTCTAACCATTAGGCTAGGCCTCACTGACATCATAAGGGCCGTTTTAGTCAAAGGGGCCGTTCGGCACTGAGTCTTGGTCCTCCCACCGAAAGGGTTGTTGAGTCATCAAAGATTAATCTATTTATCATTCTGTCGGGTCGGGATGGGGGACCCTGTGGACGAGAGAAATTGCCATTTACACCAAAGCGTTTAAATTCTTGAACGTTGAATGTAAAGCTACAAGAAAAAACATGTAAAGCTACAAGGGAGAGAAGACGGTTGTGCTATATTACCTCATCCGTTGTATCAAAAGTAATGCATTATAACCACATATTCTACTATCTTTCACCATACACACCCGTACCATGTGAAAGAAAATGAAAATACGTGATATAACACTTGGTATATAACTTATGTCTTACGGTATTTTTATTTTTTATACGCAGTTTGATACGATAACAATTATGTAAACAAATAAAATCATCTCATTTATTCTTTAAAGAGTAATTATTTGCACCTCTCATTCTACTTGTGCCCGCACCATAGTAGATCCGATCTTGTGAAAGTCAGTTCTGGAGCCAAGAACCGACTTTTCCGTAGAACCAACTTTGGGTTCTAGCTCCAAACCCTACGAGAAGTCGGTTCTTGGCTTCAAGACCCGCATTTTACAAGGTCGGTTCTACTGTGATGCACAAGTAAAATGTGTGGTGCAAATGCCCCTTCTTTAAACAATTCAGATTTTATTACATGTTATTGGAAAGCCATAAGTAGGATATTATCCTAACAAAGCTGAGATTTTGGTAATTAGACCAAATCTACACACAACAAGATTATTGCATACACAGCATAAGCTTGAATATATATATATGCTTAAGCAGTCTTGAAGGTGTTCCCAATATCAATGACAAATCTGTACTTGACATCGTTTTTAGCAAGACGTTCCATCGCCGTATTCACGTAGTCCATCGCAACAACTTCGATATCGCAAGTTATGCCGTGTTTTGCAGCAAAATCAAGCATCTCTTGTGTCTCCTTTAAACCTCCAATTAGGCTTCCACCAACTAGTTTCCTCCCTGCAAAAAAATTGAAGATTTTGTATTTTTATAGATCTGAGTAAAGAATCTGCAGTAAATGGTCTATGTTTGATGGATCTTAGGGGTGTAAATGATTTGATGTGAATCGAGTCGAGCAACCCTTTAAAACAGTGATACTTGAACTTGGCTCGAGTAAGTTCCAGCAAGGAAAAAATTGCTGCTCGAGTTCGGCTCGATTATGCTCAGCGAATTTTGAGCATTTCCAAACTTGTACTAAAAAGGGTTGAGCTTAAAGGTGCTCGAGTTAAGCTCGTTAAAAAATACAAAATAATACATATTTGCAATACATTATAATAATGCTCGATAAAACTCATGAGCATTTCAAGTCAAAGTTTTGAAAACCTAGAGTTCAGCTCGTTAATCTTGATGAATTGCTTGAGTTTGACTCAAGTTCAGTTATATCTCACATATGAACGATCATTTCACAAGCCGAGCGTCGAGTTGCTCGTGAGTAGCTCAGATCGTTTACGCCCCTAATGGATCTGAATGGTTTAAATCTCTATTAACCAATGCAAATGCTTTGACAGGATATACGATTATCGTATTAAAACCGCGTATAATATTAGATGATGATGTGCTCACCCATAAGGAGAGGAAAAGCTGGCAGCTCAAGTGGCTTCTCTGGTGCACCTAAAAGTACATACTTGCCATGATTCTTCAACAACGCGATTTGCGGTAGGAGGGGATGAACCGCAGAGACCGTGTCAATAATACCGTGTAATGTGCCGGCTGCAGCCTGCATTTTCATCAAAATTAGCATTATATGTTAAAACCGAATCTTGAAACAGATTTAAAAAAAAAACTTCAGGATCAGAACTAAAATGGTTAAACCCTAACCACAAGGATCCCTACTCCCCCTGTCCCACTAGGTTAATCAGGTAACCTAGTGGCTCAGAGTCATGGGCTTGCTATTATACCAAACAAACTGAAAGAAGTCCTTTTACGGGATTAGAACCTCCACAGGCCAGCTCTAGGTCCAGCTACCATTTTAAGGCACCCAAACCCTTTACTACTAGGCCATGTCTTGGGGACTTCAGGATCAGAACTAACCTGCATTGCCTCAGGGTCACGGCTAACGAGGAATGAATCAGCACCAAGATGCTTAATTGCCTCTTCCTTCTTGTTAATAGAAGTACTAATCACCGTCACATTAGCCCCGAATGCTTTTGCAAATTTCACCGCCACATGTCCCAAACCGCCTAGTCCAACAACCCCGATGTTCAACCCCGGTTTGTCAAGTCCATAGTACTTCATGGGACTATACGTCGTGATCCCAGCACAAAGGAGAGGAGCACCGGCATCAAGTGGCAAGTTTTCTGGCCAGAGAAGGGCGAAATGTTCATCGACTACCATGTGATCAGAGTATCCACCAAAGGTCATCGTTCCATCGTGATATTTGAGGCCGTCATACGTGAGGATTTTCTTCGGGCAGTAGTTTTCGAGGTCTTCGTTGCATTCCCCACATTTGAGGCATGATCCAACTAAGCATCCTACTCCCACTTTATCTCCTACTTTGAACTTTTCCACTTTTTTACCTACCTCAGTCACAATCCCAACAATCTCATGCCTGCATTGTTCAAAATAAATACACATACTAATAAAAATATATATTTTTTTCAAATTCAGGGGTGGCCTTGAGACAACCTCTTCTTACTAGATCCGCCCCGGTTAGTGTCCTTAAGAGTGATTTAGTGATTTAGTGGCCTTGAGACAACCTCTTCTTACTAGATCCGCCCCGATTAGTGGCCTTAATAGTGATTTAGTTTGCATTTTGAGGTGTGTGAAGTGCCACTACAATCGAACCAATTAAACCGTTGTATCCTAGAAGACAATTGCTAGCATCATTGAAACTATAGGGGAGCAAAATTATCTTAAAGACAGAATATTCACGGACGCCTCAACTCGATTTGAGAATTAGCACAGTAGTAAAGAAATTGAAAAGGGAAACATTAATTAAACATACCCAGGGACTAAAGGGTACTGAGCAGTGCCCCAATCATTCTTGATATGATGAAGATCAGAGTGACATATCCCTGTATACAACACTTTAAACCTCACATCTTTCTCCCCAGTTGCCCTGCAATTTAACCACCGCCACTATATTTGATCCCATAAGCAAATAATTACACAGAACAAGCATGGATTTTTACATACAGATTCAAGAACTATCAAGGTTAAAATGAGACCCAAAAAAGAAAAAAGAAAAAAAAAAAGAAAAAGAAAGGGAATTACCTTCTGGAGAAATTGAAAGGGGAAAGAAATCCAGAAGGGTCTCTAGCTGCCAATCCAAAGGCTTTCACTGGGTGTTCTTCCTCGAATGATTTTGGCATTTTTTTTAATGAAGGATTCAAGAAATGTGCAACTTTCTTCTGTCTACTGTTTACAAGGAAAGCGGTGATCTCTGTTCCACCATTAAATGAGCATCTTAAATGAGAGGGTCGAGTGCTCTCTCAAGTGTAGTTTTTTTTCCGACAATTTTAACGAAACGACGTAGTTTCGGAAAAAATCTACGGTGAAATCATCTATATTCTGTGAGTGTACGGTAAGATCAATGGTACTTGAGGAAGCACTTGACCTCTAGATCCTAGCTCCCATAAAATAAGGACATAACAAAAACGAGATAACGACACGTTTCCTTACTGCATGTTTGGCTTCTGTAATAATAAAAAACAATAAAAACTCAATAAGAAAGGAGGAAAAAAAATAACAATCGATACATGTATCTAGAAGGCGAGATGCGTATAGATTTTTTATGAGTGACGAAGGTTGGGCTACCTCTTTCCACGTGTCCTCTCATAAATGACTAAACATTAAATATGGGTAGAGGAAATATGATGTTTAGGGCCAGGAGCCCCACATTATACTTAAGGACAGACCTACACCTCAGGAGGGAGGTCGTAACGGAGGAGGTCGTAACGGAGGTCGGGTGAATGCAGCTCGGAATACAACGGTCTAGGGGGCTCGACGTAGGCCGGTTGGAGCCTTCCGTATCCGATATTACACACATGCGTTTAAATACAAGATAAATATGAAAAGAATCATCAGTCATAAAGACTCTGATCCTATCAGTTAAATAGTCAATGTTTTGAATACGATTCAAAAAGGTTAAATAAACTATTTAATAAACTTTAGATTTTCTTTATGAAAGGAAATTAAAGACATAGATCTTGTGATCTTTCTTAAGTCTTATGAAGACTACACTAAGAAATGTTTACAAGTGCTTAAAAGGATTGAAAGGAAAGTTAGGGCATGTGCTTAAATAGAAAGCTTATCGAAGTCTCTATTCTAGGCAAGTGTGTTGAGATAAATCTATCTAAGTTCAAGTCAACTCTTAGATATATGATATCTTACGAGTGTGATTAAATTAGAAAGATTAAATACAGATATGGAAGGTGAAGGAAACGTTGTAACACTTACCATATTCTGGATCTAGTAAACTGATAAGGGAACTAAATAAATGTTATCATATTCCGGTTCTTATGAAGAACATACTTTCAGTTATTCGTTAGGATTTAGTTGACACATTCAATTGTAAAGAATAAATGTTATTCCGATAAAGTTGAAAGGTCACTGAATCTAACATACTAGATTGATATCGCTCAACTAACTATTTGAATGGCCGTTATCCTTGATATTTGTGGTTGTTCTAGATGTCGACTCTCTGGAAGAGAAACGTATAATCAGGTGTCATTTAGATGATGTCTGAACCATGTGATTATGAATCACGTGGTAATACGTATCTTATCTAAAGATGACTAAAATACCCTTTTAAGAAAAGGTTATAAATTCTAGAAAAATTGTCTAAAGCCCAAACATACCGATGTCTGTTGGCTTATGACAATAAATGCCACAAATATTTGTTTGTTAATATCTATGACTATTTTTAGAAATAGTTGAATGTACTCAGTGAAGTGCATAATTCCGAAAGCCCGAAAAGTTCGAGCTAGAGATTGATGAGCTATTTAAGAATTATCTCCAATTGGATTGAAGTAATTAATACATGAAGGGTGTTTCAAAAGTTGTCTGAAAGGAATAAGATTCTCCCTTGAAGGATACCATCTTTGGGATACGCAATTAGATTGTGTTCCCAAAATGGAAACAACACTTTATATGATAAAGGTGTGACGCAAGTCATGTGAAGTATCCCTTACCCGTTTCGGGATACTGCCCTTATACTTAACCGAGTTCCAAAGAATAAAGGTTGAATAAATTCCATATTAGATATGGAAGGGGATAATGTCGAATCTATCTTAACCGATGATTTGAAGTTGTCATAGGCAAAGTCAGAAAGGCTTGGAGCCTAGTATGACATATGCGACTTTGTGGAGTATCTTAGCAAGTACGCTATATATATTATTTACCTGTCCGCGGAGTAAAATGTTTGTCTCCAAACATGCTGTTTTCTAGAGGAAGTGTTACTTCCAAAAGAGACAGTGGGAGTAAGCTGACGTGGCCTTTTCTAGTGCTAATACCAGTCCTTAACCGACAGTGTATCGGGTCAAACTGTAGTGCTAGTATGGTGAGTCAGAGTATCGTATCCTCAGGGAACTTTGTAATTCTTCTAAGTGTGGTTAAACACCAAAGAGCTTTTATTAACTCGATCTAAACCGCAATTTTATAACACAGATCACTACTATTCTAGTCAACATAAAATAAATACGTAAATTAAAATTTTATTCTAATATAATATATATAGATATATAAATATATATAGATGTGCATAAGTGCAAAGTATATATATATAGATATAAATATATAGATGCCAAATATATTATTAGAGAACTAGCCAAAGTTTATATAATTGATTTATACGATCTTTTCAATGAATGGAATGTGCTCGATCTTTAGGTTCAATTGAGTAAATGAAACGGTGTACTCTAAGGTTAACAATTCGTCCTCACATTAGCGTATGAAATTGTCATATGTCCATTGTCATCGGTCCAAATCCACAATCATTACGGTTTTTTTAAGCGTGTCCCGAGTGCGATTCTACCTTTGAATAAAAGGAGTCATTCCGTTCACAAGCGGTCAATTTTATTTAAAGGTTCCGGTTGTCAAGGCCGGCGATTCAACTTTCCGGTTTAAGTTTCAATTAATCGATGATTTTAACATTATTACGATCTTGAGTACAAATTTTAATAAGATTTATCTTTTAGGACAAATCGCTTCGAATAGAAATCGGATTCCGTTGTCACGCTTTCACTCGGCCAATTTTTACCCTCCGGTTTTTCTATTAACGAGTTCATAACTTAATTACGAGGCGTCAATTCATAATTAGATTATGAATTCTTTCAAGTCAAACTTTATCAATAGAAAAGATTCAATTAACTCAATTTTTATTCAATTTTACTTAGACAACATTCCTTTACCGAAAAGATCGAAATAAAACGATTACATAACTTTGGCTAGTTATTAGATTTAGCTTTACTAACATTATACGAAAAGATAAAAAACAAACATAATAAACATAAATACTTTAGAAATTTTACCCGATTACAACGATTGGATCGGAAGATGTATTCGTTGCGGATGCTACAACAACTTCAACAACATTGATCTTCCGATAATTTCTCGAGCATTATGACGATACTACTTTATTTATGGCATAAGGCCTATATATATATACTATACTACTACTACTAGAAAGAGGTAAAAGAAATATATTTGGTACTCTTTTTGTGCTGCAATCTTCGCCTTTTTTATAGGCAATTTTTCTTTGCGGATCGATCCGAAAAAGGGCGGATCGATCCGGGAATAAAAATCTTATCCTGTGATTTTCTCTGCAGGCCACATGTCTTTGGATAATCATTATGCCTCCTCGGATCGATCCGAGGTAAATCCGGATCGATCCGGATAGATTTTTCCAATCTTAATCCGAAACTTGATAAAATCATAACTTGAGCTCTGGATCTCCAATGACATAATTCAATATCGTTGGAAAGCTCTTGAGGAGATCTATAACTTCCATGAAGACTTCTTTTTCGTAAAATGCCTTTTTCTTTGGGCCATTTGTTCGTTGAAAATATAACTTGATACTGCGTCACGAACCACTGATCCACTTGAACTTTAAATCTCGTGGCACTTCCTTTATTCCTTCAAAAGATATGATTTTACTCCATAAAATGTCGTCACTCGGGGTCTTGGTTTACCTAAGGTCTGTAAAATACCAAAAATACCCACGTGAATCTGACACGACACTCCGGTTATTAACCCGGTACAAAATTTATAACTTTTTATCATTTTTTACTAGATTTTTATAGTATTTAGATTTATTCATAGCTATTAATATTTTATAAGATTATCGTTATATTTTATTATATTTTATATAAAAAGAGTCGATAACGTATATAAAACATCGTAATTTTTATCATATAAATGTTACACATCAGTAAGATCTCAAAAGAGTTTGAGAACCACAAAGATATATTCAACCACTGGAACATGAGCAGAGGCCGCATAGCGATGAGGTGTAGAACACTGCTCAGTGCAAACAAAAGTTCTGTAAGTCTGTGGATAACCTTAAAGCCTGAAAGGGCTACTGGTATGTTCATCTTGAAGAATGAATATCTCACGACTTATGAAAGAATGTTTGAAAGGCAAGATTGAGAGATATGGCCAGGAGCCATAATATCTGTCCATCAGTGGCAACCAGGTTATGAACCTAGTCTGTCTTACCTAGAGGGAATGTCCCTGTAAGCCTGAGTCCAGTTCTATTCAGACTATGCTTGTTGTAACTTCGTATCATGGCTATATGATAGTGTTGAAGACGTTGGGCAGAAAGCTCGATGTTCATAGACGATGACATGATATGTAAGCCCATGAGATCCATTTATGGACTCAAACAAGTTTCTCTAGACGATTTCTTTGTTTGATAATCAAAGGAGTTTGATTTAGTCAAAAGAAGGATGTGCCCAATGTGCAAGATGGATAGTGGGAGTGTGTTACAATTTTTTGAGTAAGGTATTGGATATCTCTCTCGAGAATTATCACCCCATGTCATAGTCAATTAATGTTTGGTAATTCAAGGTCTTTACGAAAGCACTTGGATTGGCAGTTCTTATTTTTGGAAATAAGAATCTATAGTGATAGATTTAACTGCTGTTAGATTATAGTTTACCTGTATAGATGTGTTGGTCCCATGAAAAGGCTTTGGTTAAGTTTAGAGAGGGGGGGGGGGGGGTGAATAAACTTAACACTTAAAACTTTTGGATTTAACAAACTCAAAGAAGTTCGTGAGCTCACTGATTTTTCTCGATGAGTCTCACGAACACTCGATGAGGTTCTTTGACAATTTCGATGAGTCTTCGACCGTTGATTTTACTGAATTTGTTGCAGCAGAATATATTCAAGTTAAGCCTTATTACTTGTTGTAAAAGTATGATACCAAGTATTAGATACTCAGTAGTGTGAGTGTGTGAATCAGTTGCTAGTTTCAGTAGATTGATGTGCTTAATATACTAAATGCAGAAATTAAATGCAGAAAGTAAGTAGGCAATTTTTATAGTGGTTCCAGGTGGTGTAATCCTGTCAGTCCACTCTTCTCCTGTGATGTTGAAGGTCATTCACTAGAGATCTTTGAGGTTGCAGTTACAAAAATCCCTAAGTTGTCTGTCCTTCACCAATAACTATGGCTTCACAAACTAAACACTTGGAACAGGTAGGATTGCTGCTCCAAAGTCTTTCACAGGTCCTGAAGGGTAGGATTGCCTCTTCACCAGCTCCACCACAAGCAACAGTTCTTGACACCTAAGTGCTTCTCTGTCTTCAGCAGGTTTCTTGTAAAGGAAAGTTTGAATCAAGTAAGTGATTCAGCTTTCAGCAGCTTGATCAGGATGAAATGATCAGTAGCTTGGAATCTTCAAGTGTGTATATTTGATGTAACTTGATAGTAGGTTACACTTGAAGTATTTTCTAGATCAGTAGCTTTAAGCTCAGTGATATCAACAGGGTGAATTTCTTGATAATGATCTTGTTTGCTTATAATGATGTTAATGTTCACCCTTTAAAAATTCATCCTTGTGTCTGAATCAGGAGTCCACTATTTATAGGTGGGAATCCTGTGACTTATGTTTGAAATTCAAACATAGCCGTTTCAGATTTGTCTCCATCTGACTTGCTTTTTCTGACAGTTCATGGTACTGACACAGACAGGCTTTTTGACAGTTTTTAGACTGTCCACCCTTTGACTTGTATCCATTGGATAAAGCTCTGAATCTTTCCAACGTCCCTTTAATCTTGACCATTGATTTGTTGACAAAATCAAGAGTTGTTATCTGTCATTATCCTTGTAATCTTCCAATGTGACCTTTGATTAGATCGACGTTTACATTCAGCAGGTTCCGGTGTGTGTAAGTCTGCTGAAATACTTATCAGTCAGCTAATCCAAGTTTGCTGTGTTTATAAAACACTTCAGCTAACTGTCTTTTATCTAACTTTTATTTTTGAAGTTAGATTACACTAATTTGAACATAACTAAGTTCCAATCACCACTTAACTTATGGAACTTAGACCTTGTACACAAGGCATATGTAATCAGTTTAGGTCATCACAGTCTTTCCTAAATTCGGATTGCATACCCTTGACTTTAATTACTAAGTTTGATCCCTTAGCCTTACATAACTGAGTTTGAGCCCTCAGCCTTCAGTCTTCAGCAGGTTCCTAAACTAGTCTACTGACTCAGTACCTTCTTATCGACTGAGACAGTCTCACGATGAAAGTCAGCTGACCTTTTATAGTTCTTGTTTGATCAAACCTATACAAAAATCAAACTCTAATAAGCCTATACATTTGATCTAGATATCTTTTTGTCTTTGCTCTATAACAGCTAGTCTGGCACTCATCACTAAAACTTAAAATATGTCCAACAATTTCCCCATTTTTGGTGATGATTCCAATACCCTCCTTACAGCAAAGCAAAAAGGATAAAAACAAAAACAGAACAAATTCAGTCATTTGTCATTATAATCATATTTGTTCTAAAGTTATTACAATCTAGATTCAGCAAAAATAAAAAGCAGGTGTAAGTATGCTGATCTAGTTCCTCCTTTCTCTTTCTTGTCTTTCTCTTTCTTGTTGCTCTTGATATTCTCTTATCTCCCTGACCATTTCTCTCATCCATTGATTTTCAATAGGGTAAAAATCAACATGAGGATTTACTTCCTTCCACCATTTCCATGCCTCAGGTTGGGTCAGATTGATAGTATGTACAGTGAATCCAAGACGCATGTACAAGAGTTTGAACTCATCCATAGACTCTCTTGCTGAAGTAGTTGGTACATATCTTCCACCTCTTCCACCTCTGCCACCTCTACCACCTCTGTGTGTAGCTCTTAAGGCTTTAACTCTTGCTTCCCAAAACTTAAGTCCCAAAAAGGAATTTAGCCATTCATGGAAACCCTTGTCATGGTAAGGTCTCCTCTTATTGTTGTAAACCTTCTTATATTCTTGTAGGAGCTCAGCAGTCAATTGAAGTCTGTCAGGTGCAGGTTCTCTGAAAGCATTTGTATCAGCCTCCCATCTCTTTTTAGCAAAAAGTGTTGCAGCTTTTTTTGCTACAGCTGTCTGGCTCTCTCCCCCCTTATTGACATCATCAACAAAACGGGACAGCAGACCATGAACACTCTCCTGTGTGATCACCAAGTTGTTCAGTTTGACTCTCCATGATTTCTGTTCTAGTGTCAACTGCAGTGATCCTTCCTTCCATTGTCTACTCCAGTAGATTGATCCTCTCAGTAATCTTAGGATCCAATACAGCAGGGTGAGGTGTTCCAGCAGGTTCAGCCACAGCAAGCTTGGGTGCCTCAACAAGCTTGTCAAGTTTCTTGTGAATGGAGGCAAACTGTTCTTTCAAGAACTTTTCCTTTAGTGTATTGCCTTGTTTTATACCTCCTACATCTTTGGCTAGGTCAGCAAGAGCATATTGAGTGGAAGTAATGTTGGAAGCAACTGTTTCAGTAGTTCTTCCTCTGTTTTCTACCAGGTTCACCAACTCTTCAAACCTATATTCTTGCCTATCCAGTTGAGTCCTTAATTTTGTAATATCAGCTCTCACAGCCCTCAACTCTTCCAAAACATGTCTTTGATGCAGTGCCCGTACACCTCCAAATGCATGTGTCCAAAGAACATCATCAAGGTTCGCTCAACATTATATTGTGCCCTCTGTCTGCTGACAACCAAGGCTCATGTCCAATCCCATTCTTCAGGACCAGGACCCTCCTCAATCATACTCCAAATATCTCCTCCAAAATTTGATCTTGTGCAGGTTGAGGTTCCACAGCATGTTCCTCCTCAAAAATTGGAACATGTGCCTGTTGAGGTTCAACAACAACTAGTTCTTCCTCAGGCACTTGAAACTCCTCATCACTGAAATCATAGTCCAGCAGCTGTTCATCCTCATTAACAGCAGTCTGCTGACTATCCTTTCCTTCAGTGGCCTTTACCTCAACAGTAACAGGTTCTATAACAACATGTTCTTCCACAATCTCTTCAGCTTGTACATGGGTTTCCTCCAAACCCATCATAGGTTCCAACCTTTGTCCAGGTGCTGTCTGATCCTCAGCAACCTGTACCTCCAGTTCCGACCTTTGTTCAGGTGCTGTTTGTTCCTCAACAGCCTGAACCTCCTCAAAAAGTAGGGGTGATCCTTCAAAACCCATCACCATGTCCAATCTCTATCCTATCACTGTTTGTTCCTCAGTGAGTAGGACCCTCTCTTCCACAAAAATAAAAGAAAAAATAGCCATATTTTCCTCTAGAAATCCTCTAGCATCAGTAATTTTCTGTAGAGTATCAGCAGTTTTAGATACGGTGTCCTGAGTGTCAATCCACTCCTGATACTGAGCTGAATCTTCAGAACTGATATCAGGGTCACTGTGTTGAATAACCTTCTCTTATCCAAATTTTCAGTCTGTTGATCATCAGGATTCACATCAGACTCCACAACCAAGAATGTATCAGATGTACCAACCAACCTGTTATCTACAAAATTTATTCCATCATTGATTAGAGCCTCCAGACCATCTATGGTAAGATCTTCCAGATCTTCATCCATTTGATTAGTTTGCTGGCCATCAGCAGGCTTACCAGCATCAGTAGACTGATCTCCAGCTGTGTCTTTAGATCCCTCTCTTACATCCTCAGTAGATTTTGGAATCAGATGTGTGGGATGATCATCATCAGAATCAGATGACGATGAATCATCACTATCCGGTGCATCCCTGGGGTCTTTAAACATGATGCTTCCTTGTTTATGTTCTCCTTCAATGAGTTCCACAAGCCTTATTTCCAGCAGGGAGGTGTCCACCGGGTCAAGTAAATTTTCCACTTGCAATTTCTCAAAAATCCATTCTTCAAAGTCTGTCATAGGCTCAACAGCTGGTTTATGTCTTTTGTAGTAACCAAATTTCCACTGAAAGTAATCAGCAACTAATTTTAGTTTAGGATCAACATACCCTTCCTTCTTTTTCTTTTCTTTCCTCTCAAAGGGCATTGATGGCTTTCTAGGAGCTGTTTGTTCAGCTTGTTGTCCTCCAAAAGTCTCAACAAGCAAATTCAGTGTTTCTTCAGCAGATGCCATCAGGTCAGTAGGTTCCTCAGATTGTATATTTGCACCTACCACCTCCAATTGTTCCACACTTGGTTCCCCTGACTTGTATGTGTATCAACAGGGTCAGTAACCATGTGTTCTTCCCTCTGAGTTGTAGCATCCACAGCAGGGTCAGGAATAGGTTCAACAACTTCTTACAGCAGGCTCAGGTATAGCAGTTTGCTATGGTTCTTCAATGTGTTGCTCAATAACACTAGCATCAGCAATAGGCTCAACAACCTCTTCTTCCAATTCCCTTTGGTCCTCCAGGACCCTCAAATCCTTCCCTTTACCATATTTCTTCTTTTTAGCAATCTCCTTCATTCTCTTTGAAGGTTGTTCAACTTCAATCTCAGCAGCTTTCCTCTTTCTTCTGTTGCTCTTTGAAAATTTCAGCACCAGACTTCTTCCTTATAACTTCAGCAGGGTCAGTAACTCCAACTTCAACTGGACCCTTAGTAGACTTAGCAGTCTCTACTGATTGTTGCTTTGTTTTCTTAGGCTTAAGCATCTCAGTGATCTTTCTAGTATCAGCAGCCTTTCTTTTCTCCTTAACTCTTTTTGAAGCAGCATGTTGCACATCATGTCTAACCTTTGTTCTCTTTTCTTGTCCATCATCATTTTCATCACCATCATTATCACTCTTAGTTGCCTCCTCATCTTCATCTTCATCATCATCTAACCCAGGAATATGAGTAACAACTTCCGGCTTGTATCTGGATTTATTGATTTTCTCAGATGCAACATCAGGTAACTGAAAATAGTTCAGTAAGGTCTGAATCAGTAGACCTAGAGGCTTGGTTTTGGACTTCCTTATACCATCTCTATCTTCAGTAAACACCTTCTTCATATAATGTATAAAGAATCCAGCCCAATCAAACTTCACACTTCTGCAGATGATGATCAGTAGGTCTATCTTAGGTCCAGAAAGTGTATCTAGACTCCCACTGAATCCCAGAATGTTCTTGGCAATTAACTTGCTACGTAGATTATATTCCAATCCAATGTGCCTCACATTAATGCCTAGAGATGATGGTATGGAATCATTGGACTTTATTGCATCAACAAATTTAGTTCTTGGCAGCTCCATCATTTCTGGATTGGTAGGAGCACCGTTTCCAGGTCCAAAATGAAATACTTCTCTCAGTAGATATGAAGTGATTTCAATCTCTCTGCCATTAACCGTTGTAGTAAAGGCTTTTCTACCTTCGTGTATGACCATGTTCTTCCAGAATTCCAAAACATTGAAGTATGAAATTCTTTCCAATCTTCTATTGATAACATTTTCCAAACCAACAACTCTTCTGATTCTTCTACCAATGTTGATAGCTAACTTAATGGTGTGTCAGTCAGTAACGTACCCTCTCACACTTTGACTTGTTCCAATATGAACATCACCTTTATCTGCCATTAGAAATGAAAAAGATGAAGAGAGAGCTTTCAAATCTATGTTCACACAGTGTAATCTTAGAGAAAATTGATCTGAAAGTTGTAAGTATCCTTTGTGTATATGTTTGTGTATATATAGAGAGAGGTGGTTGAAACTGTCAGATAAAGTACTGTACGTGCACTGTAGCATTAACCACGATTAAATTTGGAATGAAAGAGGTTTTGCCACGTGTCCTACTAACTGATTCAGAAAGAGTTGTAACTGTTGGATATTGTAACCGTAGTTATAAAGATAAGATAGAAATCCCGGTCATGTGCTTTTTGACTTTTGTTAAAGTTTGACTGTGTAACGTATACTTCAGCAGCTTTTGCCATCAATAGACTTGGCTCAGCAGCCTGCTGACAAAGATGCCTCAGCAGCCTGCTGACAGTATTACTCTGCTGATATTCAATTCCTCTTGTTTTGTCCAACTGATAATACAAGATGAAGTTTAATACCAACGACTGATCTGTCAAGTGAGCTCACCCAACAGGAAAATGACCAATCCCCTTGGAAACTTCATTTGCTCAATTGTACATACTAAATAAGTACATGGAATTGTTTATACCAATGACTAATCTGCTAAGTGAGCTCACACATCATAGCAAAGACTAATCCCCTTGGTGAATTCCAGTACACTGTTGATCATCAAGATATATCAGTCAACTTTTATGATTCCTAGTTCAGTCCTTAATTTAGCAAATCTTCACTATCTAATGGCATAGTGAATATATCAGCAAGTTGATCTTCAGTAGGGATGTAAAGAACCACCACATCTTTCTTTTCAACATGATCTCTTATAAAATGATGTCTCACATCAATATGCTTGGTTCTTGAGTGCAAAACAGGATTTTATGTGATTGCAATTGCACTTGTGTTGTCACACATTATGGGATTTCTCTTTCTTCAATTCCATAATCCCTTAACTGTTGTCTTAACCATAGTATTTGTGCCACAAAGACTTCCAAAGACTATATACCCAAATTTCAAACAAAGGAAGTTGATATAGAATTATGTTTCTTGCTAAACCAGGAAACCAGTCTATTTCCCATCAACTGACAGGTTCCTGTGGTGCTTTTTCTATCAATCTTGCATCCAGCATAGTCAGAATCTGAGTAGGATATAACTTTGAAGCTTCCATCTTTTGAATACCATATCCCTACTCCCAAAGTATCTTTGAGATACTTGAGAATTCTTTTAACTGCAGATAGGTGACTCTCCTTTGGTTTTGATTGAAATCTTGCACAAACACCTACAACAAAGGATATATCAGGTTTGCTGACAGTGAGGTACAGCAGACTGCCTATCATCCTTCTGTATAAAGTTTGACCAACATCTTTGCCTTCTTTATCTTCATCCAGTCTAATGTTTGTACTCATAGGAGTTGACACTTTAGTGCTATTTTCCATGCCAAACTTCTTTAGTAACTCCTTGGTGTACTTGGTTTGATGAATGAAGATTCAATCTTTCATTTGTTTGACTTGTAATCCCAAAAAGTAGTTCATTTCTCCTATCATACTCATTTGGAACTTGCTTTTCATGAGATTAGCAAATTTTTCACATAGGAATTCATTTTCAGAACCAAAAATTATGTCATCAACATAAATCTGTACCAGCAGGGTGCTGTCTCCTTCATTGATTCTGAAAAGAGTCTTGTCAATGGTTCCTTTTGTAAAGCCATTGTCCACCAAGAATTGAGATAGGGTCTCATACCATGCTCTTGGTGCTTGTTTCAAACCATAAAGTGCCTTATTGAGTCTGTACACTTTATCTTCTTGATCTTTAACTTCAAAACCAGGAGGTTGCTGAACATAAACTTCTTCTTCCAAAATGCCATTCAGAAATGCACTTTTGACATCCATCTGGTATACTTTGAAGTTTTTGTAAGCATCATATGCCAAGAATAATCTTATAGCTTCCAATCTTGAAACTGGGGCATATGTCTCATCAAAGTCTATTCCTTCTGCTTGAGAATAGCCTTTTGCGACTAGTCTGGCCTTATTCCTCACAATGGTACCAGATTCATCTAATTTGTTTCTGTATACCCATTTGGTTCCAATTATATTTGCATGATTAGGCCTTTCCACTAGTGTCCAAACTTGATTTCTTTCAAATTCATTCAATTCCTCTTGCATAGCAATTATCCAATCTGGATCTGATATTGCTTCTTCTACAACTTTAGGTTCCATTTGAGATAGAAAACAAGTAAACATTGCTTCTAGTTGTCTTCTAGTCCTCACACCTTGCTGTATATTACCAATAACTTGCTCATCAGGGTGATCCCTTAACCATTGTGGATTTTGGTTAGTTTGATTCTCATGAACACCATCTTCTGTAGGGTCTGCTGTTGCTTCAGCAAGGGGTTCAGCAGATCCTTGAACTGCCTCAATTGTTGCATCAGTAGTGTTACCAACAGGGTGTTCAGCAGGGGCAGAGTCAAAAATCTTTAAGTCATTTATCCTTTCCAAAACATCAACACATTTTGGATCAGTGACTTGTTGATTCTCAGCAGGTTCTGAAGCTTCATCTTCCATTCCAGTGAACTTAGGTTCATCAAATACATCATGTATTGTATCTTCATGTTTCAGTGTTCTTTTATTCAGTACCCTGAATGCCTTGCTGACAGAAGAATATCCTAGGAAGATTCCTTCATCTGATTTTGGTTGAAATGTCTTCAGTTGCTCCTTATGATTTAAGATAAAACATTTGCTTCCAAATGGATGGAAATAAGATATATTAGGTTTCCCTCCATTCCAAAATCTCATAAGGTGTCTTCAGCAGCTTTTTGTTCACTGAGGTCCTATTTTGTGTATAGCATGCTGTGTTAATTGCTTCAGCCCAATATCTTTCAGGTAATAAAGCTTCACAAATCATAGTCCTTCCTGCTTCTTTCAAAGTTCTATTTCTTCTCTCAAAGAACCCCATTTTTTGCGGTGTGTACCAAACAGAACTTGATTGATCTGCACACACCATTCTCGCTCACAATATTCTCTTATAACTTTATTGAGAAATTCAAGACCCTTGTCGATCCGATCTTCACTCATCACAAACTTTTCTCATTTGCAATCTCTTCAAAAGTTCAGGCATCTTTTGAAGTGTTTAAATTTTCCTGTTCATGAATACTACCCAAGTGTATCTTGAATAATCATCCACAACTACCAGAGTGTACTTCTTTCCTGTCACACTTGTTGGTGTAACTGGTCCAAATAGATCCATGTGCATCAGCTCCAAAACTCTTTTTGTTGATTGCTTAGTCTTTGACTTGAAGCTTGATTTTGTTTGTTAACCTTGCTGAAAAGCATCATATATAGCATCCTTTTTGAAAGTAATCTCAGGTAAACCAATCACCAGTTTCTTTTTCACCAACTGATTGATATTATCAAAGTTTAGATGATTCAACTTCTTATGCCATAACCAATTTAGTTCTGACTTGGTATGCACAATCAGGCATGTTTCTGGAACAACAGTAGACCAATCCACAACATGCGTGTTTTGTTGTCTTTTTCCAGCCAGCACAACTTGATCACCTCTTTCACTAATGACAATACATGTGCCTTTGTCAAAAGTGACCTTGTAACCCATGTCACAAAACTGTCCAGTGCTCAGTAGGTTGTGTCCAGTCCTTCCACAAATGCAATATTCCTGATAGTTAATCCATTTCTCACAAGTGTGCCATATCCCCTTGTGTATCCTGGTGTGTTCTTGTTGCCAAAATTCACTCTTGGGCCATCATTTGCCACATAGTTTGTCAAACAGTGCCTATTCTTTGTCATATGTCTGGAACATCCACTGTCAAAGTACCAGACACCCTACAAAACAAAGTTAATGTATTTTAGGTACCCAAAACTGTTTGGGTCCATAGTGGCCAGTGGTAAGCATGACCCTTGGCAAATTTCCATAAGGTCTTCTTTGAAAAGTGTTATACTTTTGTTCATACATGTATTCTACACATCCATAAGGTCTAACATTTGGTTGTGTAGGACTCACATATGCTTTCTGGTCTTTTGGTATGTAATGCTGTTTGGAGTGCTTTCTATTGTTAGAGGCACTAGCATAACCATAGGTTTGCTGTCTGTAAGGAACAACCCTGTTATATGGAGTCTGCTGAGGTCCTTGCTGAGGTCTTGTATAAGTCCTCTGCTGAGTCCTTTGCTGAGGTTTTACCCTAAAAGTATGGTTATATCTATTGTTTCTAGCAGTAGGTGCAGGAATATTCCAATCATCATCAGTAGGGAATAATCTACCTTTCCCCCTGAGATAAGTATCCCTAGAATGATTGACATTTTTAGGTTTATGATTCTTATCCTTAGAGTATTTATGATTTTTGCCTTTTTGTGGTCCAGCAGACTTGGTAGCAGGTCAGCTATCAGTAGGTCTAGAAGGTGCAGCAGTCCTACTTTTGGATTTATTCCTTTTGTTAGGTACTGATGTTTTTTTGACTTCTGGTTTTGCCTCTTTGAAGCATTCTCAGTAGGTTTCACTGCCTCAGCAACCTTTTTGGGAGTTGGATCTTGTGCAGGTACAAACTTAGGACCAATTCTGGTTCTAGGTCAGTAACTTTACTGGATCCACTCTTATTATATTGTTGAGTTCCAAATCCAAGGCCTGTTCTATCACCATAAGGCTTTCCAGATTTGAATGCAGTAGTGGAACTAGATTGTTCAGCAGATTCAACAGCTATTGAATGTACAACAGGCTTATGCTGATTCTGTCCAACCTCTTTTTCTTTTCCCTTGAGAATTCTTAATTCCGCTTTTAACCTTTCAACTTCTGTTTGAAGAGCTTCTTTTTCAGCCTTCACAATCTCATAACCAGATTGTATTATCCTCAGTTGATTAAGGATGGCATCCAAAGTTTCTTCATTGTCAGAATTTTTAGGATTTGAACCACAAGTTGATTCACAATCACTTTCAGCGGGAGTGCCTCCTCAGTTTCATCCATATTTGCCATTAAAGCATAATCATCCATATTAGCAACAAGTGCGGTATCATCAGATTCATTTCCTTTTTCTGATTCATCTTCAGCGACCATAGCTTTCTTGCCAGATCTTCTTTGCTGACTTTTGCTCTTCTGTAGGTCTGGACAATCAGGTCTGAAATGTCCAGGCTTCTTGCAGTTGAAGCAAAGATAATCAGGTTCCTTTTTCTGTTTTAGTTCAGGACAATCAGGTTTGAAGAGTCCTGGTTTCTTGCATTGAAAGCACAAGTAATCATTGTCTTTCTTAGATTCATCCTTCTTCTTTTCACTAGATTTCTTTGTGAAATTCCTTGGAGAACCTCTTCCAGTTTTCATCATTCTGATCTTCTTGCTCAGTAGGGCAATTTGCTCTTGAATCTCATCCAGTAGGTCATCTTGAGCTCCTGATGTTTCTTCTTGATGTGTAGCAGCCAATGCAGTGGTCTTTGGTTCTTCCTTTTTAGTCTCAGGTACAAGTTTCTTACTGAATTCATAAGCCTTGAGATCTAAAAATAATTTGAAGGTGTCTTCTTCATGTAGACTTCTCATTTCTTCTATTGCAGTCACCTTCATTTCCCAAGATTCTTTTGCAGGTAAGGCCTCTAAGATTTTTGAATTGATCTCCTCCTTTGAGTAGTTTACACTCAGTAGGGTGAGTTCATCCATGATGGCATTGAATCTTGATTCCATTTGTTCAATGGTTTCATTTTAAATCTTGGAACTTCTTCTTTGCCACACTGATTTTGTTCTTCTTGATTGCATCAGTGCCTTCACAAATTAATTGTAACTTATCCCAAAGTTCCTTTGCAGTCTTGCGATCTTTCACCTTCATGTACATATTTCTATCCAAGGTTCTGTATATGATACCAATAGCAATATGTTGAGATTTGCTCTTTTTCTATCTTCAGCATTCCATTCTCTTTTTGGTTTTGGAATATCACGAGTTTCGATTCCCATTGCATCGACTTGGTGATCTCCAGTGGTCCATCAGTCAACACATCCATCATCTCATCATGTGTTGCAGCTAGAAAAGCCTACATACGACGTTTATACTCATCAAAACGATCCAAGGAACACATCAACATAGTTCTAGCATACTAGTTGTTATCCATGATGCAAAGCTTTGAAAATTAGAAACTTGAAATTTTTTTTTAAAAAAAGTATTTTCACAAGCACAACAAGTAGGATTACTTCAGAATAGAAGCACTGCTCCGATACCAATTGTTGGTCCCTTGAAAAGGCTTTGGTTAAGTTTAGAGGGGGGGGGGGGGGGTTAATAAACTAAACACTTAAAACTTTTGGAGTTAACAAACTCAACAAGTTCGATGAGCTCTTGAATGCTCGATGATCCGACGACCACTCGATGAGTTTGCCGATTGCTCGATGTCTGGCCGATTTGATTTTACTGAATTTGTTGCAGCGGAATATATTCAAGTTATGACTTATTACTTGTTGTTAAAGTATGATACCAAGTATTGGATACTCAGTAGTGTGAGTGTGTGAATCAGTTGCTAGTTTCAGTAGATTGATGTGCTTAATATACTAAATGCATAAAGTAAGTGGGCAATTTTTATAGTGGTTCCAGGTGGTGTAATCCTGCCAGTCCACTCTTCTCCTGTGATAATGGAGGTAATTCACTAGAGATCTTTGAGGTTGCAGTTACAAAAATCCCTAAGTTGTCTGTCCTTCACCAATAACTATGGCTTCACAAACTGAACACTTGGAACATGTAGGATTGCTGCTCCAAAGTCTTCCACTGGTCCTTGAAGGGTAGGATTGACTTTTCACTAGCTCCACCACAAACAACAGTTCTTGACATCTAAGTGCTTCTCTGTCTTCAGCAGGTTTCTTGTAAAGGAAAGTTTGAATCAAGTAAGTGATTCAGCTTTCAGCAGCTTGATCAGGATGAAATGATCAACAGCTTGGAATCTTCAAGTGTGTATATTTGATGTAACTTGATAGTAGGTTACATTTGAAGTATTTGCTAGATCAGTAGCTTTAAGCTCAGTGATATCAGCAGGGTGAATTTCTTGATAATGATCTTGTTTGCTTAGAATGATGTTAATGTTCACCCTTTAAAAATTCATCCTTGTGTCTGAATCAGGAGTCCACTATTTATAGGTGGGAATCCTGTGACTTATGTTTGAAATTCAAACATAGTCGTTTCAGATTTGTCTCCATCTTGACTTGCTTTTTCTGACTGTTCATGGTACTGACAAAGACAGTTGCTTTTTGACAGTTTTTAGACTGTCCACCCTTTGACTTGTATCTATTGGATAAAGCTCTGAATCTTTCCAACGTCCATTTAATCTTGACCATTGATTTGTTGACAAAATCAGGAGTTGTTATCTGTCCTTATCCTTGTAATCTTTCAATGTGACCTTTGATTAGATCGACGTTTACATTCAGCAGGTTCCTGTGTGTGTAAGTCTGCTAAAATACTTATCAGTCAGCTGACCCAAGTTTGTTTTGTTTATAAAACACTTCAGCTAACTGTCTTTTATCTAACTTTTATTTATGAAGTTAGATTACACCAATTTAAACATAACTAATTTCCAATCACCACTTAACTTATGGAACTTAGATCTTGTACACAAGGTATATGTAATCAGTTTAGGTCATCACAGACTTTCCTAAATTCTGATTCCATACCCTTGACTTTAATTACTAAGTTTGATACCTTAGCCTTCCATAACTGAGTTTGAGCCCTCAGCTTTCAGTCTTCAGCAGGTTCCTAAACTAGTCTACTGACTCAGCTACCTTACTTACCTAGACAGGTCTGCTGATGAAGGCCAGCTGACCTTTTACAGTGCTTGTTTGATCAAACCTATACAAAAATCAAACTCTAATAAGCCCATACATTTGATCTGTTGCCTTTGCTCTATAACAGCTAGTCTGGCACTGATGTATAACATTTATATGATAAAAATTACGATGTTTTATATACGTTATCGACTCTTTTTATATAAAATATAAGAAATTATAACGATAATCTTATAAAATATTAATAGTTATGAATAAATCTAAATACTATAAAAATCTAGTAAAAGTGATGAAAAGTTATAAATTTTGTACCGGATTAATAACCGGAGTGTCGTGTCAGATTTACGTGGGTATTTTTGATATTTTATTTACAGATCTTAGGTAAACCAAGACCCCGAGTGACGACACTTTTTGAAGTAAAATCGTATCTTTTGAAGGAATTAAGGAAGTGCCACGAGATTTAAAGTTCAAGTGGATCAATGGTTCGTGACACCATTATTGAATTATATTTTCGACGAACAAATGGCCCATCAAAAAGGCATTTTATGAAGAAGAGTTCTTCATGGAAGTTATAGATCTTTTCAAGAGCTTTCCAATGCTTCTTGAATTATGTCATTTGGAGATCCAGAGCTCAAGTTATGATTTTATCAAGTTTCAGATCAAGTTATGGAATAAAAAGCTACCCGGATCAATCCGGATTAACCTCGGATCGATCCGAGGAAACTTAATCATTATCCAGCATGTGGTCCTGCAGAGAATAATCTGAGGGATAATATTTTTTATTCCCGGATCGATCCGGCCCTGAAAATATTGCCTATAAGAAGAGCAGCCTTGCAGACACATGAGGGGGTACCAATATATTTTCTTAACCTCTTTTTCTTAAGTAGTAGTAGTATGTATATAGGCCTTATGCCATAAATAAAGTAGTATCGTTATAATGCTCGAGAAATTATCAGAAGATCAATGTTGTTGAAGTCGTTGTAACATCCGGAAGAATACAGCTTCTGATTCAACAGTTGTAATCGGGTAAAATTTCTAAAGTATTTATGTTTGTTATGTTTGTTTTTATCTTTTTATAATGTTAGTAGGCTAAATCTAATAACTAGCCAAAGTTATGTAATCGTTTTATTTCGATCTTTTCGGTAAAAGAATGCTGTCTAAGTAAAAATTGACTAAAATTGAGTTAATTGAATCTTTTTCTATTTAGTAACGTATTGATAATATTCGGATTGACGTAATTAACCAAGATGAATCGCACCATATAACCTAACGATGAACTGACCAGAGAAGTTAGGATATGAGATAAAAGATAGAAAAACCGAGGGTAAAATTGGCGAGCGAAAAGCGTGACTACGAATCCTATTTCCTACCCGGGGCGGATTTGTCTTGGGAAAGATAGATCTTATTAAAATTGTGCTCGAGATCATAATAATGTTAAAATCAACAGTTCAATTGAAACTAACACCGGAAAGTTAAATCGATCCGCCGACAACAACCGGAGCCTTTTGAATAACATCGGCCATCCGACAAATGGAATAACCTCTTTTATCCGGGGTAGATTTGTACTGCACTTACTCGTACTAACCGAGATTAGCATGGGGCGATTGTGGAGATTGAATCGATGACAATGACATATGACAATTTCATACGCTCGTGTGAGGAGGAATTGTTAACCTCAGGAGTGCACCGTTTCATTTACTCAATTGGACCTAATATAAAAGGAAAGATCGAGCGCATTCAATTCACTGAAAAGATCGTATAAATCAATTATATAAACTTTGGCTAGTTCTAAACTATATATTGGTAACTATATATTTATATCTATATATATATTTTGCAATTTATGTATATATATATATATATTTATATATCTATATATATTATATTAGAATAACTTTTAAATTACGCATTTATTTTATGTTAAGTAGAATAGTAGTGATCTGTGTTATAAAATTGCGATTTAGATCGAGTTAATAACAGCTCTTTGGTGTTTAACCACACTTAGAAGAATTACCAAGTTTCCCTGAGGATTCGACACTCTGACTCACCATACTAGCACTACAGTTTGACCCGATACACTGTCGGTTAAGGACTGGTATTAGCACTAGAAAAGGCCACGTCAGGCACTCATCTCTAAAACTTAAAATATGTCCAACAAGATGTTATGCTAAAAGAGTTTAGCATAGATCGTGATAGAGGATACTGCTAGCCGGTGTTCTCAAGATCTATCTATGTTAGGATGTTAGTCCTAAAGATGAAGTGAAAGATGATGTTTATGAAAGGTTTCCTTCGCTACTGCGATAGGAACCATCATAAAAATAATGCCAGATGTTCATAGTGTTAGGAAATCACTAGTTTAACGCAGCGGAATTTAAAATTTGATTTCCTTTTCTAGATCGTTCTTCGTTTAATGCAATAAACACGTTAAGTAGTTTGACGGTTATACCTTAGATGATCTACAAGATCGTCGCTTTGACCGCCAACGGAGAGTAGTTCAATCGCAAAGCCGCCCACGCGTCCGGCCTCTATCGCTAATCCACACGAACCCCTGCTTGGAATCCTCCTTGGATTGCTATCGGAAAAACTCCGGTCGCTAGATCGGACCTTTTCTTCCTCACAAACTCACTATGGAGAGCTCTCTATTTTACACAAGAATTATGAACTCTTGCAATTGTGTTGTACAAAAGAGCTTGACACCCACTTCCTTTTATAGAGGAAGTGGCGCCATATGTAGTGTGGAGGAGAAGAAAACCTTTTCTAATAAAATAAGGAAAATCAATTAGATTGATTTATCTCTTTAATTATAATATTTTGTCAATATCATATATTGATTATAATTATCTTATTACCATAAATCTATTTTTCCAAAATCAATTAATATCCTATATTAATATTATGGCAATATTTATTAATTAAAGTGCACAATCCAAGTGTATCTCATACACTCAAAAGTGGCGCCCCTTTAGTCAATAAATTGACTTCCGGATTATTCTTTAATTAATACAATTTATATATAATTAATATCTTGTATTTTATTTATTCATAATAAATAAACACCACCATATTAATTTACCACTATAACCTTTATAGTCTAGAGATAAACTTTCCTTATTTGGTTATCAACTATAACCGCATTTTAATCCGACTCGATGTTCATATGTGTGTGACCCGATAGGCTTCCGAATATGTTGGCCGTAGACACAAAGTGCAATTTACTAAAATGCCCTTCATACCTAACGATCACGGGATAGCGTCAGCAACACACCGTGACCCCCAATTATCGGAAGAGTCAAAAGCAATGACTACTACCTTTCATGTGAAGCAGTTACCGTGTAACTTACAATCCTATCGCTATAATAATATCCATACGATCGTATCTCGAGTGTCAATACATTGACGATCGTATCTTATAATCTGGATATCATGCTCTCTCGGAATAACACATTTACTCCCACTTTGCAAAGATTCTCGAGAGCGAGACATTCCTTATAAGAAGGCCATTTCGGATATTCGATCCCAATCATAGGATACGCGATTCCCGGACGACCAATCATGTATACTCCGCATGCTTCAATATCATACCCAATCACTACCGCATGATCGCCCCGTGGTTAGGAGAAATCTCAATAGTGTCAAAGCATGACAATCCACACCGTGATGCCATGAAGACTCCGGTCAAAAGGATAATTACACAACCGCCACATAGTGTGACACTTAATGTAAGTGGGTCAGTCTAACGTACGCATTCTCTAATACACGTCCACGTACAGTCCAAGTGTCCCTACACTTCGATAGACGCGAGATCTATCCCTACCTTCTAAAAGATAGAGACATCCAATACGTGCTAGTCCGATTATACTATCAATGTCCCATTTGATAATATGTAAGACTAGAGACATTTAAGTACCAACCTTGTTATAGTGATTAGAGATCTCATCAACCATAATCACTATCATGGTTTCTCTATCATGATTGATACTAGGGGCGTTACTATATATATACTACAAATAATATGAAGACAAACAATATATAATAACATAAGTGCTTTTATTAATCACAATAAAGTTATTACATGAACTAAATAGATCAGAAATGACCCGACCGGTCGGATCCGGTCCGACCGATTGGGTTTAGGACACCTTTCCAACAATCTCCCACTTGGCCTAAAGCCAATCACCCATATGCCTAAGCCCGTGCAAGTGAACATGTTTCTCATGCTTTGCTTGAGACAATGCCTTGGTTAACGGATCGGCTATGTTATCATCCGTGTGGACTTTCTCTATCTTTACATCTCCTCTATCTACTATCTCTCTAATCAAGTGATAGCGCCAGTAGCACATGTTTGGACTTCGATGAGACCTTGGTTCCTTTGATCGAGATATCGCTCCATTATTATCACAATGATGCAGTGCTGGACCTTCAATGGAGGAACCACACCAAGTTCGATGAATGAACTTCTTCATCCAAATCGCTTCCTTTGCCGCCTCCGAGGTCGCTATGTATTCGGCTTCCGTTGTAGAGTCCGCAGATAGTCTCCGCTTGGAACTCTTCCACTCACTGCTCCGCCGTTAAGCGTGAAAACAAATCAGTTGTGACTTGAAGTCGCTTTTGTCGGTTTGAAATCGCATCCGTGTAACCTCGCAATACTAAATCATCGTTCCCGAAAACCAGGAACATATCCCTAGTACGTCTCAAGTACTTAAGGATATTTTTGACAGCAATCCAGTGACCATCACCTGGATTGGACTGGTACCTACTAGTCATACTAAGAGGGTACGAGACGTCTGGTCTTGTGCATAACATGGCATACATGATAGACCCAATTGCCGAAGCATAAGGGACTTTACTCATTTGTGCCCTTTCCTCCTCTGTCTTAGGACTCATTCCCTTCGACAGGTAGACCCCATGTGACATGGGCAGCAATCCTTTCTTGGACTGCTCCATGCTGAATCTCTTCAGCATCTTGTCTATGTAGGTGGATTGCGACAGACCAAGCAACCTTTTAGATCTATCTCTATAGATCTTTATTCCCGAATATATAGGTTTGCCTCACCCAAGTCCTTCATTGAGAAGTTCTTGGATAACCAAGCTTTGACTGATTGTAACATGGGCACATCATTCCCTATGAGCGATATGTCATCCACATAAAGCACTAAGAACACAATGGCACTCCCACTAACCTTCTTGTAAACACAGGGGCTCATCTTCGTTCTTGATGAAATCAAACTGTTTGATTATCTCATCAAAGCGAAGATTCCAACTCGAAGCTTGCTTTAATCCATAAATGGATCTTTGCGGTTTACACACCATCCTGGCGTCATTGGTTGTGAAACCTCAGTACGTGTCATATACACTTCCTCGAGGCGAGTTTCCCGTTAAGGAAAGTCGTTTTCACATCCATCTGCCGATTTACGTAATCATGGTATCTTTGCAATAGCGAGCAAAATTCTAATGGATTTTAACATGGCAACAAAGCGAGAAGGTTTTATCATAGTCAACTCCTTGTCTTTGCTTATAACCTTTTGCCACCAACCTAGCCTTGTAGGTGGTCACGTTACCGTCCATGTCGGTCTTTCTCTTAAAGACCCATTTACACCCTATGGGAAACTATTCCTCAGCGGATCAACTAAGTTCCAAACTTGGTTGTCCTTCATGGATTCCATCTCGTAATTCATGGCTTGAGCCATTTCTCTTTGTCGTGCCTTAACAAACCTCCTCCTCATAAGTTCTAGGGTCCTCATCTTCCATGAGATACACGCCAGATGTACCTTTCAGTCCACGGCGTTCCCTGGTGGATCTTCGAGGTGTAATTGTGTCTCACGGTAGAGGTGGCGCCACATTTGTATGTGGTGCCTCCTCTACTTCCATCAACGGATCATTATCCGTAAGTGGTTCTCGAATTTCTTCGAGATCAATCTTACTCCCACCGACCCTATCCGAATAAACTCTTTCTCCGAGAAAGTGGCGATCTGGTATTTAGGTGTAATGCCGAAAGACAATTTTGTAATTGTTTTATTTAATAAATGAAATGATGTTATTATTCATATTTATTATTCTCATATTCACCGATGTGACAATAGTATTTACACTATAGAAAACCCTAAGTATATCGTTTATGTAATCACTTAACTCAGTGTATGGTATATACACGGGAGGATTGAGTTAGTGAAGATGTACTTAAAATACAATTAGCCCGTAGTGAAGTTAATAGAGAGTATCGGGTCTCTCCTTTAACGTGCTATTAATGCGCCCAGAACACAATAGGTGTGATTGTCTTATCCGGACTTTCGGTTAAGAGAACCTAATGGGGCATTTATATATGATAGATATATCATATGAAATTTGACCGATTTGATTAGAGTTCACGATATAATTCCGTGTCGAGCGATCTTATCGAATCAATGGATGATCATATTTATGGATATATCTTAATCTGAGGTGATCACGATCAAGCTGCTTGAATCGGTATGAAGTTTGACTTGACGGTTAAGGATTACACCGAGTCTGTGGTCCGAATTACCCCATCTTGGCATTGTCTTGGATTGAGTGAGTAGTACGTGTTATCACGGATCGGAATCCATTCCTTCCATTTATGGAAGTAGATAGACGATTCCACTTGTTTGTTAATCCTAGAAACTGATCGATCGCGCGAGTTCATATTACAACGATTAGCTACCAGGTGAGTTGTATGAATTAATTGATCACTGGGGGTTAATGGTAAATAAGGATAAGAGGTTACGAAAAGGGTTAACGGTAACTTCCGATTTAGAATGAATAATCTATGGAGGATTAATCCATATGTAATGATTATATCAATGGACGCTTATTATTATTCTCGTGAGAGATAAATATAATCTTATAATCGAGAGGAGTACGATCACGGGATTATGGTGGCATATTCTGTGATTGATTTATCGAATATAATTATTCTATAATTATTTATTTGATTTATCGGAGCCACTGATTATTAGTCCATGGTCCCCGACGTGCCTCCTAATATAAGCATAAATATTCTCGGACGTCGAATCCTCGATAATATTAATTTAGTTACGGTTGGAATTTATTAAAGCGATATGTGAATTAATTGTTTAGTGGACTATTAAATTAGTTGGGCTAAATAATTAAATCTGCTTGGAAAAGACATTTTAAATGAATTTCACTAAAAAATAGTGTGTTGATTTTTGACCTCATTGGTCAAATATATACTAAAGATGCATGGACCTTAATTTGATCAAAATAAAGGTGCGCATGTTTACTTTGTTAATATTAAATATTATTAAAGAAATTAGTTTTCTTGGATAATTATTTAATGTGTGATTTATCTTTTATTTGTTAAATGATAAATCATGAAATATTGGATAATATATTTATTTATCCTAATTTGTTTGGGATAATTATTTTATTTATCTTTTATTTGGAAAAGGATTAATGTAATAATTATCTCTTAATTATTTAATCCTTGGAGGACAAGGATTACTCTCCTATAAAGAGAGTTATCCTGCCTTAACACACACATAATTTCGACTTTCTTAGAGAAAGAAGAGGAAAAATTCGGCCAAGGGGTTTTGGGAAAATCTTGGAGATTTTTCCCAGTAGCATATCGGAGGGTTAGAGTGAGAATTCCTTCCACCGAATTGCTTGGATCACACGTCACGAAGAAGGCGTGGTGCTCTTCACATCTTCTCACATTCTTCATTTTATGGTTCTTCAACTTGGATTTAGAGATCCAAGAGGTATGATCTACAACCCTTGTAGATATAGATCTAGTTATTTTATTACGTGTATTGTATAGATCTAGATCCTTAAATCGTTTCATTGCGGATGGTATTACTAACGAGTTGGTATCAGAGCCATGGTGATCTATATTTATACGTATAAAATATTAGATCTAGGGTAGTAAACGTGTAGATTTATTTTTGTCCCAATTTTTTTTTTTTTTTAAAAGGGGCGAAATTTTTTTTTGTTTTATTTTTATGTTATGAATGTCTTGGTTGAAGAGATGGATTGAGATTGATCTTTTTCTTTCGTTATATCTATTTTGTAGCTTCTTTTGATTAAGATCACTTGAGCGTAGGATTTGTAATTTAATTATGTAAAAAGGTAGTACCTTTTGTTTTTAATTTTGATCCGGATTTAAGACGACGAAGATGTTGTGTTGAAGATCATGATGTTGAAGATCGTCAATAAGGTAAAAACGGGAGGAGGCAAAATTTTTTTTTTTTTATAATTGCCGGCGGCGTAATTTGGTTTGTTTTTGGTCTCGGCAACAATTTTTTTTTTTTTGATAACATTGTTGTAGGGATTGACATTAGGTCAATCAATATAATAAAAATAAAATTTCTTTTGGGACCTGCCGTAACAAAAAAAAAAAAAAAGGATGCTTTTTACGGCAACATTTTTTTTTTTTTTTTTTTTGCATGGTGTTGCATGTATTTTTTTATTTTTTATTGTTATAACCTAATTGGTTTTGCCGACATATTTAAAAAAAAAAATATTAATATAGATATATTTTAAATATATTGGTATATTACGGCTCTCTCTCCTCGTTAAGTGGTTCGTATAAAAATCGAAGCTTTGAAGATCCGGAAGTTTTCAAGATCAAGACTCAAGACATATATTATGTGTAACTTACGCTTTCTAGAATAGACTAGACAGGCACAGTACAAACGATCCATCTCGGTGTTTAAATTTTCCATAATTTATTTTTATGTGTTTGATCATAAAATAGATATAAAATCGGAATTGCCATGACATGCATCATATCATAAATCCACTCCATGCATACATGTAGAATTTTAATTTTGGTAATTAAAATAGGCATGTATACAAACTCGTGTAATTAGTTTAAATTTAATTAATACGTGGTAATTAATAAATTTAGTAACTAATTAATGATCCGAGGACGGGTTATGAAATCGTTAAGCCTTTCGGTGTGTGTTCTCGGTGAACGCCTTAAAGCCCAAACGAGATCACGTTTTGATTCGTAGTGTCTACGAGATTGAATGATGGTAAAAGAACGATAAATCTTGGATAAAAGCGGTTCGCCTTTAGGTTGGGTGGTCAATGAGCTTCGCTCAAACGACTTAACCCTCCTAGTGTGATGTATGCACGGGGTCCGCAAGACTAAGCCAAACCGAGAGCGGAAGGGTGATTCCTTCTAATCTCAATAGGGCTCTCTTGACCCGATTTCATCCGATATCACATATGTTCCAACGAATAGGGCGGGTAGGCTTGCCTACGTTACCGACACCATTCGAATCCTTGATTTGATGTGCTTTTATGTTAACATCAAAAAGCGTGGTTAGTTAACCCACCACCACGTCCAAAATATTGAGTGGGAGCGGGGAGGCGGCTAACCAACCCCACGGCCTCTACTATAGATACAAGTAAGTGAGAGAAGGGTGGCGCCTCGCGGCGCTTTGATTCGTCCCCCAAGGATGGTGTTCACCCCTATCAACATTCATGGCTTGGTCTCCGAAAGGATAGGATTTACGGGTACTCGTCGGGTCAGCGACCTATCTAAGACGGCACACTCTCGGGCGTACCTAAGAGATCCGATATAGTAGGTCACACTCATCATGGGTATTTTTGGTAATACCTAGGCTTAAAAGGAAGGTAGTCAATGAATAAAGGGATGTTCGATTCTCGTGAGATGTTCGATTCTCACAAGTTATTCATTGATGAGATTGTCTCGCTTTAACCATCATCTCTTTGACCTACCCTAAGGCGGCTCTGAGATGCGAGGTTAAAACCTTGGAATGGTAGAGTAGACTTATCTTTTAGTTTACAATTCCTAAAATTTATATAGTAGTGTTAAACTTGAATTAATTTATGTCATTTTATTTACAAACATTATCCCTTACTAAATTGCTTACAATTTATAATTGACTAGTATTGACTTCGTTAAAAAGTGGAAAGTAACTAGGGCGTTGAACTAGTTAATCGATAATGCAATTATTTTTCGGAAGAGATATTAAGCCTTTTAAAAACCGTGTGAGTGACATATGTATATGTCACTAGTGTCATTCGTGTCAAACGAGAGACAAACTTAGTTTGATCAAAGGTGATTTCGGACTTTGAAATTCTTCTAGTGAATTTTAGGTGTGTAGTGACTACACACGTAACGTTCTAATTGAAAAATCGGAAAATCATGAATTGCTAGTTAGGCGATATTTGGAATCGATGAACTAGCGGGAGTTTTATGATTTGTATTTTCTGAAACATTAGAATCGTGTAAGTGTTTACACGAGAGATTTTCAAATTGAAAAATTGGAAAATCATAAAATGAAGCATTCTTTGGTTAGGCGGTATTTGGAACCGATAAACTAGTGGGAGCTTTAATGTTATGATTTGTTGTTTTTCTAGTATATTAGAAAATCCGACAAGTCCGGACAAGTAACACTCGAAATAGACATCCCACGGTTCAAGAGTAGTGTCTACTCACACGAATCGCTAGTTCAAAAGCTGTTTCCATTTACGGAAAGTCAAGAATGGGAGAGTATGTCTAAGAGTGTTAGTCATCTAAAAGCGAGTTGATTTTAAGGCTAAACCGAAAATTAATAAATCGAAAATCATAGGATAAGGATAGTGATTTGGATCACCAACCTATGAATCCTTGGCGATTTTCTTGAGCTAAGTTCTTTGGAAGAACAAGGCGGCTGTGCATTTAACGATTAAAAGAGTAGACAACGGGCGCTTAATTTTAGCTAGAATAGTGGGAGTGATATAAGGAAATGAATCTCGATTCAATCCTTGGATATCATGGAAAATTTATTTTCGGTTTAAGATTCGTTGGAGCGAATGGATTTACCTTCTATTCGATAATTTGTTTGTCGTATAGAAGTGAATATACCATTTGTAATCTGAATCCAAGACTCGGACTTTTGTTTGATAAAGTCAAAACCACTTACAATCTATTTGAAATATGTATATAACACATCTTAAGAACTATTAAAAGCAATTGGTTTCTATATTTAGATAAACGCTTCTTCATATTCCATAGTTAGTGCATAGTCCCTAAAAGACAAGACTTGAAGATTGGCTCAGGGTGATTCCTTTTTCCCAGTCTGGTTAGATTGTCTTAAAGGTTCAATGACTAATTTTCCTTTCAATCGGGAAAGGATAATGGTTATAAAGAAGTAACATAGCTTGTTCATGACGACCTTCGGGGTTTGATGAAAGATACAAGCTAGTAGGAGCTTCCGAGTAGTGACTTCTTGTCTGACAACTATTCAAACACTCCGGTAAGTTTATCCAAGATATTCAAATGTGTCTCTGATTTTGTCGGAGATGGAGTATTCTATACTCAGAAATGGGCCATCACATAGTCCTAGGGACTGATGCTCGGCCTGCCTTATAGTGAAATGCTTTCACTAAGGAAGAAACCATTGAATTGCCTTTACATAGTTGTAGATGTGCCACAATACACTGCTTAACTCAATAAAGATATTGGAAATGAAATAACGGTTTACATTGAAGTGTAGAACCGAGAAGTCTACCTAGAATGTGCTTTGGAATTAACGGATAATGAGTGGATTCGGTTCACCCAAATTCCGTCAATATAAGCATTTAGCACATGATGCTTGATGGTTTGACTGGGAATTTCGCGTACACGTTCGGTCAGTGACTAATCGTTATATATCTTGTAGCATTGAGAAAAAGGTTCGTTATCAGATTCTTGACATCGGGAAGGGACAATTATGCTGTTGCATCCTTTACGATAGAGTCTATGAACAACAAACCTTGAACCTTGAGTACGGTTACTCAAGGTAGTTACTTCTTGATTAGATCAAACCACATCCAACATTGGTTGTTGGTGATGACACAAAATACTCTTGAACTAAATCGAAATTTCGATCCACCAAGAAAATAGTGGGAGTATGGTTTATCCATTACCCATTATGGGTTCTGCGGACTTTATGGTCTATAGGATCGATTAATGACCTATAGCTCTTTTGTGAGTCAGTATAGGATTACGATAATAGAGGTTGGTTTATAAGCCATAACCCTGTGAATGGAGTTTGGTACTCCAGAGCTGTTCATACTTTTGTAGAACCACCTGAGTGTCTCAGCCCAGTGGGAGTAATTGGATCTACACAGAGAGAGTAGAATGAATAGGAAAGTTCATCTTTCGATTGCACTTAGTGGTCTAAGGGTGATTCCTAAGAAGTAGAGAGTTAATCGGACCGTGGACTCTCTTTACCACTTAGTATTGCATGATTTCGTTCACAAGCGAGAAAATAGGGGTGATTCCACTGAGACTTTCATGCCGAACAAACGGAATCTGGATTCATTCGAACGAAGGGTCTTCGCTTAGAACCCATGACAGATGATATCAAGGCTTATGTCCTTTGTGGATAAGAAGAAAACCTCTTGGTCATTAGAAGTCACTGTTTCTAAAAACATGTGGATTTGACCAACATATTGATAAGTCTTTTGTAGACCGGATATCAATATTAGTAAAGTAGTGAATATATATAAATATATATTAGTGTTTGTGAAGGATGACATTTGCACTGATTGGTAACAACATGGGTCTCATTATCTCAAGTCGAAAATCGACAAAGCCACAATTCTCTACAATAGAGTTTTGGACAACATTCTAAAGAGTTTGATTCGGTCGAATTCATTAGAATCGATCAACGGTTTCCCATCCATCTTATTGGTTAAGATGATGCATCTGTGTATGCAACATTCAACAAGGAAGTTCTACCCTATGCCTCGGGAATGACTCTCTTAATCTTCGGATCAAGAGAAATGGGATAGATTCTCTTTCTAGTAAGAGATGGTCGAGTTATTAAACGTCAATTTTGATCGAATCTTAGATTCGGCGGTTAACGGCAAGTTTAGTATGTCCTTTAGTATCTTGAGAGAACGAGGAATAATATGCGGGCATATTCAAATGTGAACTTGGATATGTGAGAATACACCGGTTCGACTTTGTGTCGATTGAGGATGATCGTTAAGTCGATCTCGGTCTCAGTGTTTACTCTTGTGTTGAAGCTATTGCCTGGAGGAATCCAGCAACGCCAACTCGACTTTAACTAGTTGGGTGATTAGCGGCTTTTGTAGTAGCTAGAGAGGCGATATAGCTTAAGGATTTCCTTTCATATCTGGAAGTGATTCTAGATTTGGAAAGCCGATACCACATCATTATGCAAACGATGAAGGGGTAGCTTATAAGGATTTCCGAAATCACTTGAGTTCAAGAGCATATTGGGAAAGTACCACATGATTAGATGGACCGGCGACGTTTCGATTCTACGGATCGCCTCGAGCCGACAACCTGACTGATCATTAAGACCCATGACATTCAGATATAGGTGCTCCCCGAGTCACTGACCTATCCTACGACGGCATACTCGGAGTGTACTTTGGAATCAAAATGGTTATGATAAGTTTTGTGGGTACTAAAATACGGGATGAGTCTCCATTGCTTTAGAGCAAGTGGGAGATGTAGTTTCTTTGTAGTTTTAAATAATAGGGTATGCTCTAAAACAATTAATCACATGCTTTACGTGCAAGTGGGAGATTGTTAGGTGTAATGCCCGAAAGACAATTTTGTAATTGTTTTATTTAATAAATGAAATGATGTTATTATTCATATTTATTATTCTCATATTCACCGATGTGACAATAGTATTTACACTATAGAAAACCCTAAGTATATCGTTTATGTAATCACTTAACTCGATGTATGGTATATACACGGAGGATTGAGTTAGTGAAGATGTACTTAAAATACAATTAGCCCGTAGTGAAGTTAATAGAGTATCGGTCTCTCTTTAACGTGCTATTAATGCGCCTGAACACAATAGGTGTGATTGTCTTATCCGGACTTTCGGTTAAGAGAACCTAATGGGGCATTTATATATGATAGATATATCATATAGAAATTTGGACCGATTTGATTAGAGTTCACGATATAATTCCGTAATCGAAAGTCTTATCGAATCAATGGATGATCATATTTATGGATATATCTTAATCTCGAGGTGATCACGATCAAGCTGCTTGAATCGATTATGAAGTTTGACTTGACGGTTAAGGATTACACTGAGTCTGTGGTCCGAATTACCCCATCTTGGCATTGTCTTTGGATTGAGTGAGTAGTCCGTGTTATCACGGATACGGAATCCATTCCTTCCATTTATGGAAGTAGATAAACGATTCCACTTGTTTGTTAATCCTAAAGCGATCGATCGCGAGTTCATATTACAATCGATTAGCTACCAAAGTGAGTTGTATGAATTAATTGATCACTAGGGGTTAATGGTAAATAAGGATAAGAGGTTCGAAAAGGGTTAACGGTAACTTCCCGATTTAGAATGAATAATCTGCATGGAGGATTAATCCATATGTAATGATTATATCAATGGGCGCTTATTATTATTCTCGTGAGGAGATAAATATAATCTTATAATCGGAGGAGTACAATCACGGGATTATGGTGGCATATTCTCGTGATTGATTTATCGAATATAATTATTCTATAATTATTTATTTGATTTATCGGAGCCGCTGATTATTAGTCCATGGTCCCCGACGTGCCTCCTAATATAGCATAGCTATTCTCGGACGTCGAATCCTGATAATATTAATTTAGTTCTGGTTGGACTTTATTAAAACGATATGTGAATTAATTGTTTAGTGGACTATTAAATTAGTTGGGCTAAATAATTAAATACACGGAAAAGACATTTTTCGTGGACTCGGCCCGAAATAGTGTGTTGATTTTTGACCTCATTGGTCAAATATATACTAAAGATGCATGGACCTTAATTTGATCAAAATAAAGGTGCGCATGTTTACTTTGTTAATATTAAATATTATTAAAGAAATTAGTTTTCTTGGATAATTATTTAATGTGTGATTTATCTTTTATTTGTTAAATGATAAATCATGAAATATTGGATAATATATTTATTTATCCTAATTTGTTTGGGATAATTATTTTATTTATCTTTTATTTGGAAAAAGGATTAATGTAATAATTATCTCTTAATTATTTAATCCTTGGAGGACAAGGATTACTCTCCTATAAAAAGAGAGTTCTCCCAAGCCTTAACACACACATAATTTCGACTTTCTTAGAGAAAGAAGAGGAAAAATTCGGCCAAGGGGTTTTGGGGAAAATCTTGGAGATTTTTCCGGGTAGCATATCGGAGGGGTTCGAGTCGAGAATTCCTTCCACCGGGAATTGCTTGGATCACACGTACGGAAGACTGTGGTGCTCTTCACATCTTCTCACATTCTTCATTTTGCGGTTCTTCAACTTGGATTTAGAGATCCAAGAGGTATGATCTACAACCCCCTTGTAGATATAGATCTAGTTATTTTATTACGTGTATTGTATAGATCTAGATCCTTAAATCGTTTCCGCTGCGGATGGTATTACTAACACCGGCAACAAACACCTTTTGTTCCTCGGGGTGGTAAAATTGGTACCCTTTGGTTTCCTGAGGATAACCCACAAAAACAGACATTTGTCGATCTAGGTTCCAGCTTGTCGTGGCATGGTTCGTTTCACATAAACCGGACATCCCCAAGGTTTCATGTAACCTAGTGTTGGTTTCTTCCTTTGAACACTTCATAGGGAGTGGACTCAACCGTCTTTGATGGAACTCGGTTCGAGTGTATAGGATGCGGTTTCTAGAGCATACCCCAAAACGATTTTGGAAGAATCTGCATAGCTCATCATGGAGCGTACCATGTCTAACAAAGTACGATTCCTCCTCTCGGATATGCCATTCATTTGTGGCGTCCCTGGAGGGGTCCATTCAGTAGAATCCCATTCTCCTTTAAATAACTTTGAAACTCTCCATCTAGGTATTCTCCACCTCGATCGGATCGAAGTGTTTTGATTTCTTTACCTAGTTGTTTCTCCACTTCACTTCGAATTCTTTGAACTTTTGAAGGCTTGGACTTATACTTCATTAAGTATATATAACCATAGCGAGAATGGTCATCGGTGAAAGTGATAAAATAAGAGTATCCTCCTTTGGCTTGAATTGACATTGGGCCACACACATCGGTATGTATAAGCTCAAGCAATTCATTGGATCTTATCCCTTTGCCACTAAAAGGTGACTTTGTCATCTTGCCAAGTAAACAAGCTTCGCATGTATCAAGCGATTAAGTGTCGAATTGATCCAACATTCCATCTTTATGGAGTTTGGAAATGCGATTCTTATTTATATGGCCAAGTCTACAATGCCATAAGTAGGATTCATTCAAGTCATTTGTTTTGGCTTTCTTGTTATTTATATTAAGTACATCAACATTCATATCTAATATGTAGAGACCATTGCTAAGTATGCGAAGATTCATAAAAGATTCCATCACGTGAAAAAGAACAACATTTATTCTCAAACGTAAAAGAAAATCCATCAACATCTAATGCAGAAATAGAAATAATGCTCTTCGTAAGAAGCGAGAACAAAATAACAGATTATTAAGTTCTAGTACTAGCCCACTCGGGCAATGAAAGAAAATAAACTCCTACGGCCGGTAGCGGCAACACTTGCTCCATTTCCAACGCGTAGGTCCACCTCTCTCTTTCCTCGGATCTCTAGTTCTTCTTAGTGCCTGCATATTCGTACAAATATGAGAACCACAACCAAAGATCTAATACCCAGTGGTTAGACTTAGAAGAAGTAATGTTGATCTCAATCATAAATATACACGAAGTCGAAGCATCGTAATGCTTCTTCTTGGTACTCAAAAGCCCTTGCGCTTTCTCCTCCAATGTCCGGTCTCACCGCAATGGAAGCAAGCATCCTTGGATTTGTCTTTTTGCTATCTTAGGCGTTGGCTTAGGTGCGACCTTACGCTTGCTTGGACTTTTTCTGGCTTTTGCCTTGCCCTTGCTCAAGTGACCAAAGAACACTTGCTTTCCCTTCCCTACAAAGGTGCCTCGGCGATTTTCAACATGTTCAATAACTCCGCCAGGGAGCAATCTATCTTGTTCATGTGATAGTTCATCACAAATCTGCGAGAATGAGTCGGTAGAGATTGCGAGAATCAAGTCAATACTCAACTCGCGTCCAACTTGTGGCCCGACTTCCCAAGCCTCTCTATGTACCCGATCATTTTAAGCACGTGTGACCCCACAAAGAGTCCCGGATGCCATCTTACAACTAAACAGGGCCTTCGAGACCTCGCACCTCTCGATCGAGGCGAGAAGCGTAGCGTAAAGTTCCTTCCAGTGGACCATGATAGAGTGGCGTCCATGGACTCATGCTTGTTTCTGCGAGCCGGTGTCATAGAAGCAAGCATGATACATGTAGCATCGATCTTGTCGAGCAGTTGCTTGTTGTACTTCTCGACAACATCTGCGGCCGAACCCTCGGCGGGCTTTTCCGGTAGGGCCTCGCCCAAGACATAGCCAATCTTCTCGTGCCTCAAAACGATTTTGAGGTTTCTTTCCCAATCGAGAAAATTAGTTTAAATCAAGCTTGTTTTCGATGATAAAACGAAGGTTCAATTTGTTTGACATTTTCTACAACAATAAATAAAGATAGAATAAGTAAAAGCTCATGTATAAAAACCTAAATTTGCACTAAGAAATTTATAAGGTTTTACTCCCACTAACCAACTATTCCCTATTGGCTTTCAAGAATTTTAATTAATTCTTTAGTGGTCGGGACCCTATCTAGTTGCCTTAATCCCGACGGTGGTCGATCAATCTCGGCAATTTGAAAGGTAGGTACTCTACTACCAATCGCGTCGCGTCACGACTCCCGTGGTGACTAGTCAACTCTTTGGCGTCTCACATCTCTATGTGATAGTCAACCCCTTGTCTCTAAAGTCGAGGCGGCCCGACGGTGGCCAATCACCGAAAGACTTTAGTCGAGTCATAACCCAATATTCATGAGATCTCGTGACGATCATATCTCAATAATAACGATATACCCGTGGTAGGTCAACTCCCGGCGGTGGTCGATCGCTTGGATCCGAACAAAGGCTCTTCACCGTCATTATAATATTGGGAGACAATTTTGGCTCGATTTTTGGAGTGGGAATAATTTTAAATTAATTCACTTAATTAATTTGGTTTAATTATGGTCTCATCTACTATGTGCATATTACTACGATATCATATAAAGTAAAACATACACAACATTCCGCGCATAAAATAACCGGTATGATCATGGACTTTTCTAGAGTGCGGTTTGAATACAAACCCAGCGAAACCGCTGGTCACAAACTAAGGGTATCTCGCAACCGCCAATAGGATCTTTATTGTTTGACGCCAATGGGTTCTTTATCTCTCCTGGTCTCGAACTCCTTGCTCCATTCTTGTTACATAATAAATAATTACACCCGCCGCACACGGGGGGAACTCGAGGAATGGGATAAATGCAAAAAAGTAAACTAGGTCACGTTCTTCATAACGGCTAGGACAATTTTTCAAAACCAACATAAAGAAAACATTCCCATCTATCCTATTGGTGAGTCCATGATCAATCGGGGTCCATATAATCACATTATATCTACTCATCTAATCCATACAATTTTATCTTATGAAAAGATTAAATTCTAATTTTAACTACTACTACTCATGCGTCTTTTTATTTTATCACGTCAAATAATTAAATAACTTTTAATTAATTATATGACTTAACCGAAAATTAAAATTAACATTTAATTTTAAATCGATTTCAATTTTAATTAAATTTGAACTATTCAAAATAAAATTAAAATTATAAAGTCTCCTATTTGTTTCATTTCCAAAACTAAATTTAGCTTAGGCACACTTAACTTTCCAAAATCAAAATTTTGGAAGTGGCTTTTGCTAAGCTGTCATTCCAAATCAAATATTTGGAAAGGGCTGAGCCTACTCCAAATCATATATTTGGAAAGGCCAAATTATTTTAGTCTAGGCACAGCCACTTTTCAAAATCAAAATTTTGGAAGTGGCTTGCGCTAAGCTGTTCCAAATCAAATATTTGGAAGGGCCTGGCTTATTCCAAATCAAATATTTGGAAAGGCCAAATAATTTTGGTTTAGGCCACACTTTCCAAAATCAAAATTTTGGAAGTGGCTGAGCTGAAGCCTATTCCAAATCAAATATTTGGAAAGGGCTGAGCCTATTCCAAATCAAAATTTGGAAAGGCCAATGTCCCATATGGTTTCCCAATGGTCCAAACTATTTGAACCATTGGTTGGCCATATGACACAACTAAACAAACGAGATATCTATGCACAATAAAATATCACAAAACGAAAAGGGTTGATCTCCCCCATTGGAAGAGGAGAGCCGACGGACGGCAACCCTAGGGTTACCGCCACTTGCCGCCGCCCAGGAGAGGAGGCGCCGCCACGATCGGCCGACCCCAAGAACCCTATTTTTTTTTTTTTTTTTTGTTTTAACGTTTCGTGATTTAAATCTTGCATCTATCGATTAAATACTACGCATTTAAATTATGCTTATTGCTTAAGGATCGAACCTGGCTCTGCTACCACTGTTAGGAAATCACTAGTTTAACGCAGCGGAATTTAAAATTTGATTTCCTTTTCTAGATCGTTCTTCGTTTAATGCAATAAACACGTTAAGTAGTTTGACGGTTATACCTTAGATGATCTACAAGATCGTCGCTTTGACCGCCAACGGAGAGTAGTTCAATGCGCAAGCCGTCCACGCGTCCGGCCTCTATCGCTAATCCACACGAACCCCTCGCCGGAATCCTCCTTGATTGCTATCGAGAAAAACTCCGGTCGCTGGATCGGACCTTTTCTTCCTCACAAACTCACTATGGAGAGCTCTCTATTTTACACAAGAATTATGAACTCTTGCAATTGTGTTGTACAAAAGAGCTTGACACCCACTTCCTTTTATATAGAGGAAGTGGCGCCCATATATGTAGTGTGGAGGAGAAGAAAACCTTTTCTAATAAAATAAGGAAAATCAATTAGATTGATTTATCTCTTTAATTATAATATTTTGTCAATATCATATATTGATTATAATTATCTTATTACCATAAATCTATTTTTCCAAAATCAATTAATATCCTATATTAATATTATGGCAATATTTATTAATTAAAGTGCACAATCCAAGTGTATCTCATACACTCAAAAGTGGCGCCCTTTTTAGTCAATAAATTGACTTCCGGATTATTCTTTAATTAATACAATTTATATATAATTAATATCTTGTATTTTATTTATTCATAATAAATAAACACCACCATATTAATTTACCACTATAACCTTTATAGTCTGTATAAACTTTCCTTATTTGGTTATCAACTATAACCGCATTTTAATCCGACTCGATGTTCATATGTGTGTGACCCGATAGGCTTCCAAATATGTTGGCCGTAGACACAAAGTGCAATTTACTAAAATGCCCTTCATACCTAACGATCACGGGATAGCGTCTAGCAACACACCGTGACCCCAATTATCGGAAGAGTCAAAAGCAATGACTACTACCTTTCATGTGAAGCAGTTACCGTGTAACTTACAATCCTATCGCTATAATAATATCCATACGATCGTATCTCGAGTGTCAATACATTGACGATCGTATCTTATAATCTGGATATCATGCTCTCTCGGAATAACACATTTACTCCCACTTTGCAAAGATTCTCGAGCGAGACATTCCTTATAAGAAGGCCATTTCGATATTCGATCCCAATCATAGGATACGCGATTCCCGGACGACCAATCATGTATACTCCGCGTGCTTCAATATCATACCCAATCACTACCGCATGATCGCCCGTGGTTGGGAGAAATCTCAATAGTGTCAAAGCATGACAATCCACACCGTGATGCCATGAAGACTCGGTCAAAAGGATAATTACACAACCGCCACATAGTGTGACACTTAATGTAAGTGGAGTCGATCTAACGTCGCATTCTCTAATACACGTCCACGTGCATACCCAAGTGTCCCTACACTTCGATAGACGAGATCTATCCCTACCTTCTAAAAGATAGAAGACATCCAATACGTGCTAGTCCGATTATACTATCAATGTCCCATTTGATAATATGTAAGACTAGAGACATTTAAGTACCAACCTTGTTATAGTGATTAGAGATCTCATCAACCATAATCACTATCATGGTTTCTCTATCATGATTGATACTAGGGGCGTTACTATATATATACTACAAATAATATGAAGACAAACAATATATAATAACATAAGTGCTTTTATTAATCACAATAAAGTTATTACATGAACTAAATAGACTGTAAATGACCCGACCCGGTCGGATCCGGTCCGACCCGATTGGGTTTAGGACACATTTCCAACACATAGTCCATGAAATATCATGAGCAAGTATGAAAGTAAATCTGGTGAATGTCGAGAATGTCCTTAAACAAGTTAATGAAGAGTTTCTAGTTTATTGAAACTTGGAAATAAATAAACGTAGATATACAGACGTGTATCCTGAGTCTTATGAAGGCGTGGGAGCTGCAGTCTGGGTTTGCAGTCACTTTGTTTACGTGATACAATGAGCTGGAAATGTTCTAGGCTATGGATCACTGTAAATTCTACAACTTAGCCAAAACACAGTAGTGCCTTAGAGGCGCAGCGGGAGCAGTACATGGATCTAGAAGGTTCATTCCTGAACCTTGTGTGGTTCTTCCACTTTTTCTATATAGCTGATATAGTAAGTGGATTCATTGCTTGAAGCAAGGACCAGGGTTTCGTCAGAGATTCGTGTGTGTGTTGAGGAGGTTACTCTGACTTGATCATTTGGAGCATGGTATGAAGGTAGTCTGAGTCCCCATGGATAGCGATCCATTCACGGCTAGGGCTGGTTGAGAGTATTGCATGAGATTCTTGTGTTTCAACTTGGTTTTGTGTGTACGAGTGATTGGTTTTAGTCCAAGTGGGAGATTGTTGAAATAGTGTCCTAAACCCAATCGGGTTGGACCGGATCCGACCGGGTTGGATCATTTTTACTATTTCTTTATGTTTATACATATATTAAATGGCTTTTATGTTGTCATATATCTGTTCTTTTGAAGAACCAATTATGAATTGTTATATGATAACGTCCCTAGTATTAAACTGTGGTAGAGAAACCATGATAGGCGATTATGGTTGATGAGATCTCTAATCACTTTAATAAGTTTGATACTTAAATGTCTCTAGGATGATGTACTATTTTACAGGGCATTGATAGTATAAACAGGCTATCACGTATTAGATGTCTTCTGTCTTTAAGGGCAGGGATAGATCTCGTCTATCGAAGTGTAGAGACACCTAGACTATACGTGGACGTGTATTAGAAAGAATGCGACGTTAGGGATCGACCACTTACACGGATAAGTGTCACACTATGTGACGGTTGTGTAATTATCCTTAGGACCGGAGTCTACATGGCATCACGGTGTGGATTGTCATGCTTTGACACTATTGAGGTTTCCCCTAGCCATGGGGCGATCATGCGGTAGTGATTGGGTGTGATACTGAAGCATGCGGAGTATACATGTTTGGTCGTCTGGGAATCGCTATCAGTAAGGGTGAATATCTGAAAGGGCCTTCTTATAAGGAATGTCTTACTCTCGTGAATCTTTGCAATTTGGGAGTAAATGAGTTACTTCGAGAGAGCATGATATCCAAATTATAAGATACGGTCGTTAATGTTTGACACTCGACGTACGACCGTATGGATATTATTACAGCGATAGGATTGTAAGTTACACGGTAACTATTTCACATGAAAGGTAGTAGTCATTGCATTTGACTCTTCCGATGATTGATTGTCACAGCAGTGTTGCTGCTAGATGCTATCCCGTGATCCTTAGGCATGAAGGGCATTTTCGTAATTTGCATTTTGTGTCTACGGCCAACATATTCGGAAGCCTATCGGGTCACACACATAAGAACATCTAGCCGGATTAAAATGTGGTTATAGTTGATAATTAAATAAGGAAAGTTTATCTCAAGACTATAAAGGTAATAGTGGTAAATTAATATAGTGGTATTTATTTATTATGAATAAATTAAATACAATATATTAATTACATTGATTAATTAAAGAATATTCCGGATGCCAATTTATTGGCATATGAGGCGTAACTTATTAGTGTATAAGATACACTTAGATTGTGCAATTTAATTAATGTGATTACCATATATTAATATAAGATATTAATATATAAATATATATAGTCACATGCGTGACTTGCACTTGGATTGTGCTTGTTCACATTTGTTTTCAAAATATATATTTGTATAGATTTATACATATAATATATATATGTGATATATATACATGTGTAAATTGATTTATGGTAATAAGATAAATATAGTCAATATAAGATATTGACAATATATTGGAAATATTTAATATAATATATTGAATATTAATGAGATAAATCAATCAAATATATTTTCCTTATTTTATTAGGAAAAAATTTCTTTCTCCCTAATCTACTAGGAAGCTAATCCCAATCAGATTGGGAATTGAAAGTGGCGCCCCAACACCTATACAAGAAAGGGGTTGGCTAGCTCTTTTGTACAACACAAATCCAAGAGCTAATAGTTCTTGTGAAAAATAGAGAGCTTCTTAGGAGAGTTTTGAGAGAGAGAAAAAGTCGGTCTAGCAGCCGAATTTTTCTGGTAGCAATCCATGATGGGATTCCGGCGGGCTGTTCATGTGGACTAGCGGTAGAGGCCGAACACTTGGGTGGCTCTATGCAGAACTACTCTCCTTAGACGGTAAAATCGTCGATCGTTTAGATCAACCAAGGTAACAACCGTCTACTAGCTTATTTGTTTATTGCTTAAACGAAGTCGATCTTGGGTAAAAGGAAATCAAAATTTTGAATTCCGCTGCGCTCCCGCGTAGATTTCCTAACACTTCATGGACCCGAGGTCTGATATTCTAATGCAGAGAAGTTGACACTGGCCCTTGTTCATGCTTCTAGGAAGCTAAGGCCTTATTTCCAAGCTCATCCGATTGTTGTGGTTACTGATCAACCACTTCAGCAAGTTTTGGCACGACTTGACAACTCAGGCAGACTATCAAAGTTGGTGGTAGAACTGACGGAGTATGAGTTGGACTTCTGCCCCCGAACTACGATCAAAGCTCAAGCTTTGGCAGATTTTCTAGCCGAAGGAACGGACATTACCATCGATCAAGACCAGCCAAGCCGCATCTCTGAACAATGGTCTCTGTACTTCGATGGAGCTTCTAGCAAAGAAAGAGTAGGAGCAGGTCTCCTACTCATTAGCCCTAAATGAGAAGAATTTCCATATGCATTGCATTTCAGTTTGGGGTTTTTAAAAAAAAAACGCTAGTGACAATAATTCAAGAATAAACCCTAGAAAACCCCTAATACGAATGAGTGTTTGACTATTTTTTAGACCAAGCATGGAATAATTATATACCAAGTTACCTACGTATCCTGTAATGGTTCAGGAATCAAGTCTCTCGTAGTTCATTAGGATCGTTTATATAGAGGACATCTCGTCCTGGCAATCATGTGCCGTATCCATCAAGGATTCTCCTTGTGTTAATCCCTTTAATTTAGAGGAGATAATCACGGATAGTTCTATGTTAGAATCAGAGTCCTAATGGGTAAAGAATCTTCCCATATTTATCTTGTATTATAAACACCTGTGCTAATATGGGATAAGGGAGGCTCTGGCCGACCTGCGTCGAATCCCCTAGGCCGTCTCGGCCCGATCTGCACTGGACCCAACTCCATAACAACCTAATCTACCTGCGGTAGTCTGATGGGGAGACCAGGCAGATCTCCCACCTGGGGCTTAAATATGTTATTAGGCACGAAGTGGGCCCCTGGCCCTTAATATTATATTTCTCTGTCTTCATTCAATGTTTAGTCAATAAGGAAATGACACGTGGCGAGCGTAGGTCCGACCTCCGTCACATACACTCATGACTGAGTATTTTTTTTTCCCCCTAACAGGGTTCGAACACTGATATTTGTTCATGAGTATTTATTTTGAAGTATGTTAGAATTCCGCCTCGCCCCGAAATCGGATTTGTTTTATTTTTTTATTTTTATTTTTGCTTTTCGTTGTGGAGGAACGTACAAATATATCATCTACTCGGTTAGTATATAAAATAAAATAAAGTAAACTATTTTCTTACAACAACAATCAGAAGACCCAAATATTAAGGTCCGCTTAACAGGGAGAATATATTCTGAAAAATATTACTTTAAAATTTTCATCAACTTCATCAAACAAAGAAGTACATTAACACCAAAATGTAGAGGTTTTTTTTTTTTTAAAACCCCAAAATGTAGAGGTTAAAAACTTCAAATCCACACCTTTCGTTCATACATAACTGAGGAAGATGCTAAAAAAAAATGTTCCTTCTTATTTGATTGTGTCTTCTTTTCAAAACACTATTTATTATGTTTTTTCTACATGTACAATTGTTTATTAACTGGTGAGAGAATAAAAAAAATAAAATGTTTATTAACTGGTGAGAGAATAAAATAAATAAATTAATTATATTAAAGGATTTTTTTGGTCGTTTTGTGTTAAAGTAAAAGTATTAAATTAGAACTTGAATTCATGCGTTTTTTAAAGAGAAATATTTGTTCCACAATATAGTAAAGTGTCACAACACAGTTTTACACTATTGATCTTTTGAGAAACCATAGGAATAAATAGATGGGGGTTCTAAAGGCACCCCCGTTTTCACTTTCGGCATCCATTAGTTGATTATTTTTTCGGATGAAAAAACGTCACTGACGTTGGTGCTCAACAACGAATACCAGTGGAAGTCAGTAGACTGACGTTTCTAAGTTATGACACTTTTACAACGTAAACGTTGGTGTCACTGGCGTCCGTTGTTGAACACCAGTGGCACCGACGTTCCATTTATTAAAATCATTATGGTGCCGGAGTAATTTTTTGTGATACCGAAATAATGTGGTGTCAAAAGAAAAAATTTAGAATCCCCCTAAATATAATCCAAATATAATCAATGATGTAAAAGCGTGTCGTGTATTTTATTGTGACAATATCATTAATCTTTTATGGAACCCATTCACTTAAATAAAAAACAAAGAGAATATTTTCTCCTTTTTAAAGTCTGCACCCATTTTAAAGGTGAAACATAACCAAGTTCGACTTGATTTATGATTATTTGAAAATCAAACCGAAGTTCTAGTTGTTAAATCCACCATAGCGTTGAAAGAAACAAATATATATATATATATATATATATATATATATATATATATATATATATATATATATATATATATATATATTGTTGGGGAGTTTGTGATGATGTGAACAAAAGTATCAAACCAATAGTACTGAGAAAACTAGATACAAAACACGTTGAGTCGAGGTGAGGCTACTCTTTCCTCGCAAAACTATTCGTCCCCTAAGATTGCCCCCGGGTAAATCACGAATGTATTCACGGGATAAAACTACGTCCTTTCTATCTTGGCAATTAGATAGAAAGATAGCTACAAAAGTTTTGAAGTTTTGTGTGAAGAACTTTGAGGTTTTCAAGAATATTCAAAAGAAAACTGAATATGTCATTTTAGTGTTGAATTTTTTCTCACTTTTAAGTCCCAAGTGTTTTTGTATTTATATGCAGTGTTATACTAAGATAACCCACCATACACAACCCTTCAGAGTCAGTTAAAGGTGTAAAACTCGAAATGATACCAACCAAAACCGCCAAAACTGCTCCAAAATCGCTATCGGGCGCCCGTTTGAAATCGGGCGCTGTGTCTAGCACACCGACGGGCGTCCGCTTTTTCAAACGCCGTCCGTCCAAACAAGTTTAGAACACAGTATCTAAAAATCACACCTGGGCCCCCCCGTCAGAATCCAACGTCCGTCCAATAAAAGAGATTTAGAACACAGTATAAATCTGAACATCGACGCCCGTCCGGTGAAGATGGACGCCCGTCTGAAAAGAAGCCAAGGTGAACGCCCGTCCACATAGCCCGTCCAAACAGCAGCAAAAACCGGTTTCGTTCAACACTTGATCTAACACTTCCGTAAGCTTGCAAATATCAATTATAAGCATGCACCCCGCATCTCCTAACTTATATCGATTGTTTCAAGCTTACCAAACCTCAAAACTAAGTCCAATTACACTAAATGACATTGGTGATATAATCACCAACAATCCTCCCCATTTAGTGTAACCCTTGATTTAGTTAAAACATATCAACATACAACAATTCATCTTTCAATGATAATATCACGCAGATTGAATTACCATCTAGTATATTACACATTCCAAAACATTCTAGTATCGGGGTGTGACTAAGCATTGAACCCCTTTACATATTTGAATATTTCAAAGATAATACACAAATGAATTAAAGGACAACTATTATAGCTTGCATGACACTCCTTATCCAGGCCTTGTGTCCATATCAATTCATGAGCATGTAGAAAGCCAACCCTAACTTTCTTGAAGCGGCCAAACTTCATACTCATATAGGTGAGTCTTATTAATCGTGTACCGCAACAACACTTTTCCATAAGACTTATTAAGATTAATATCAACCTCACATCAGGTTCAAAGACATACCTTCGGGACAAAACACATGTGCCAAATCTAAGTCACTAGGCCTTCCACATTGAATTCAGCCCCTAATGTCGTATTAGGAGGGGTGGGTATCCTAATGCAAAGATTCAATGGGTTGTAGACCCATCCCGACAACTGACTTGATGAACAAGTCCTTAGCCAATGCCTTGGTCAAATGATCAGCTAAATTCTTTTGAGATCTCACAAAAGCAACATATATCACCCCGTGAGTGATCAACTCACGAATCGAGCTATGCCTAACTCCAATATGTCGCGACTTTCCATTGTACACTTGACTATAACATTTAGCCAAGGTATTTTCACTATCACAATTGATAGAAATTGGTGATATCGGTTTTGGCCACAATGGAATCTCGTAAATCAGATGTTTAAGCCATTCTGCCTCTAAACCGGCCGAAGCCAAGGCAATAAACTCCGATTCCATTGTTGAGTTTGCATTACATGTTTGCTTCTTGGAAGCCCATGAAATGGCACCACCTCCAAGTAGAAACACCCAACCACTCGTAGAAGAATGATTTTCATTTGATATCCAACTAGCATCCGAGAAGCCTTCTATAACCGAAGGATGTCCAACATAAGTTAAACCAAAATCCTTGGCAAACTTAAGATACCTTAACACACGTGTTACCGCATGCCAATGAACACTACTTGGATTACTAGTATATCTACTAAGTTTTCCAACCGCATATGCAATGTCCGGACGAGTGCTAGTCATTGCATACATTAAACATCCTATAACTCGAGCATATTCAAGTTGAGATTCCGTTTACTCCGCATTCAACTCAAATTTCTCATGAGGATCCATGGGAGTTCTTGCCGAAATGCAATTTTCACAATTGAATTTCTTCAACATTTTTTCGATATAGTGAGATTGTGTCAAAGTAATTCCTTATGATTTTTATTCCAAGGATAACATCCGCCTCCCCCATGTCTTTCATTGAAAAACTTGATGACAAAAATGATTTACATTGGTCAACTTGATCTTGGTTTGTACCAAAGATCAACATGTCATCAACATATAGACAAATGATTACACCTTCTCCGGTTTTATCAAATTTGCTATACAAACACTTGTCCATTTGGTTAAGCTTAAACCCATTAGACAATACAACTTCATCAAACTTATTATGCCATTGTTTGGGAGCTTGTTTCAGCCCATACAATGATTTCACAAGCTTACATACTTTATGCTCATTTCCGGGTATTACAAAACCCTCCGGTTGTTTCATATAAATTTCCTCATCCAAATCCCCATTCAAGAAGGCTGTTTTTACATCCATTTGATGGATAACAAGATTGTTAATGGCTGCCAAGGAAATTAACAATCTAATAGTGGAGATTCTAGCAACCGGGGCATAAGTATCAAAATAATCAATGCCTTCCTTTTGTCTAAAGCCTTGTATCACCAACCGGGCTTTATACCTTTCAACGGATCCATCAATTTTCATTTTTCTTTTAAAGATCCATTTGCAACCCAATGGTTTACAACCACGTGGAAGATCCGTTAATATCCACGTATCATTGCCTAAAATGGAATCCATCTCGTCATTAATGGCTTCCTTCCAAAAAGCAATATCCCGAGACTCCATAGCCTCTTTATAGGTTCTAGGATCATCATCAATATGATAACAATAAGCATATTGAAGTCCTACTTCATCTCTTGTACCCTCCACCAAATAAGTTTGGAAATCGGGACCAAAAGATTTTTCTTTTCTTGCCCTTTTGCTTTTCCGCAGCACTAAAGGCTCACCTTGTGATTCCACACCACCACAACTTTCATTAATCCCAATAGGAACAATATTTCTAGGCCTTGAAATAGAAGAAAAGCGATTTTCATCAAAGAGAGCATCCCTTGATTCAATTACGGAATGAATCGCAACTGAATCATTTGGTTCTATAACATAGAACCTATATGCTTTGGAATGCAATGCATATCCAATAAAAATGCAATCAATGCCTCTTTCCCCCAAGGTTTTAATCTTGGGATTGGGTAGTCTTATGACTGCCCTACATCCCCAAACACGCAAATAATGCAAGTTTGGATTCTTCTTATACCAAAGCTCATATGGGGTAATAGGACTCTTTTTATTAGGAATCCTATTCAATAAATAACAAGCTGTCAACATAGCTTCTCCCTAAAAACCCTCACTCAAACCCGAGTAAGAAAGCATAGCATTCACCATCTCTTTTAGAGTTCGATTCTTTCTTTCAGCTATGCCATTTTGTTGTGGTGTATAAGGTGTAGTTAGTTCATGTATAATCCCACAAGATTCGAAAAATGGTGGATCAAAGTATTCTCCACCTCTATCCGTACGAAGTTTCTTTATTTTAGTTTCAAGTTGCAATTCTACTTCGTTTTTAAACACTTTAAACTTTTCCATTTGCCTCGTCTTTGTAAAAAGCAAGTAAACATAACAAATACGAGTGCAATCATCAATGAATGTAACAACATACTTTTTGTTTCCAAAAGATGGTGTAGAACTAAATTCACAAAGATCACTATGAATAAGTTCCAAAATAGTAGACGACCTTTCAACACCTTTGAAAGGTTGTCTTACAATTTTAGTTAAGTTACAAGTATCACATTTATTCATAGTCGTACCACAAACAGGAATTAAGTCATTTTTAGACATTTGTAACATTCTTCTAAAATGTACATGACCTAATCTTGCATGCCACAAGTATGAATCATCAACATTAACAGTCATAACATTCATAGCAGCATTTTCAAACAAACCATTACTAACAATATTAAGCATAAACATACCATTGTTAAGATAACCAAATCCTACAAATACACCATGTTTAGTCAATACATAACGAGAGGACTCATATACTTGTTTATAGCCCTCTTTACATAAAATACTACCGGAAACCAAGTTTTTCCGGATTAAAGGAACATGTAAAACATTGTTTAAGGTTACAAATTTTCCAGAACTAAATTGCAAATTAACAATTCCTCTTCCAACAACAAAGGACTTAGACTCGTTTCCCATATGCACAATGGATCCGTCTTCAACCTTTTCATATGTTGAGAACCACGATCTATCCTTGCATACATGTCTTGTCGCTCCCGAGTCTATCCACCAACTAACATCATCATCCTGCAAATAACATGCTTCGGAAATCAGTGGTACATAATTCATATCGTAATTAAAGCCACAATCATTAACAAGTGTACCTTGATGTTTTGATGGATCCGAGTCTTTCGACCCTGTCCCGAACCTTTACGGTTCCTTTACCATTGTTATGCTTTCTAGCATGACAATCCGCCTAAAATGGCCTTCCTTACACATAATACCAACAAGCCCCTTTAGGCTTTTTGTTGAACTTTGCTTTGTTCTTGTTGTTGTTGGAATCAAACTTTCTCTTGTTATTATTTTTCTTAGAAGTTTCCCCAACTTCAACCATGTTGATTGAAGTTGAGCCACCCGCAATGTTCTTACCGCTACCTACAACATTTTTACCACTTTCTTGCAAACGCAAACTTTTCTATCCTAAGATGAGAACCAAGTTCAATCAAAGAAAGTTCTTCCGTCTTATGTTTCAAGGAATTTTTAAAATCCCCTCCAGAGGAGGCAACTTTTCAATGATGCTTGAAACACAAATGGACTCATCCATAGCCATTTTATGCATAGAGAACTGACCAAAAAAACGCAATAATTCATGATATTGATCCATAACCGGACGATTATCGACCATAACATACTTCATAAAATTACCAACAAGAAATTTCTTACTTGATGCATCTTCACTCACATACTTAGCCTCCAAAGTATCCCACAACTCTTTAGATGTTTCAATTTCAAGATAGGTATCAAACAGATTATTAGACATACCGTTCAGGATGTGACCACGGCATATATAGTCATCGTTTTCCCACTTACTTTTTCTCCTCGACTCTTCCATGGTGCTGTTATCATCGATTTGAGGGCAAGGTGTACTCAACACGTACACCACCTTCAATGCAGTCAGAAGAAAGTGCATCTTCTTTTGCCATCTACGGAAATCTTCACCATTGAACTGTTCCAATTTGCTGAAATTTGACGTCATCTCCTTGATACTCGACATTGTTCAAACAATAATAGTTTTCGCAGATTGTTGGGGAGTTTGTGATGATGTGAACAAAAGTATCAAACCAATAGTACTGAGAAAACTAGTTACAAAACACGTTGAGTCGAGGTGAGACTCTTTCCTGCGAAAACTATTCGCCCCCTAAGATTGCCCCCGGGTAAATCACGAATGTATTCACGGGATAAAACTACGTCCTTTCTATCTTGGCAATTAGATAGAAAGATAGCTACAAAAATTTTGAAGTTTTGTGTGAAGAACTTTGAGGTTTTCAAGAATATTCAAAAGAAAACTGAATATGTCTTTTTAGTGTTGAATTTTTTCTCACTTTTAAGTCCCAAGTGTTTTTGTATTTATATGCAGTGTTATACTAAGATAACCCACCATACACAACCCTTCAGAGTCAGTTAAAGGTGTAAAACTCGAAAGGATACCAACCAAAACCGCCAAAACTGCTCCAAAAACTGCTTACTGGACGCCCGTTTGAAATCTGGACGCCTGTCTAAAGCACACTGGACGGGCGTCCAGTTTCTTCAAACGCTCGTCCGTCCAAACAAGTTTAGAACCTGTATCTAAATCTACACACTGGACGCCCGTCCAGAGAATCCGAACGTCCGTCCAATAAAAGAGATTTAGAACCTGTATCTAAATCTGAACATCAGACGCCCGTCCAGTGAAGATGGACGCCCATCTGAAAAGAAGCCAAGGTGAACGCCCGTCCACATAGCCCGTCCAAACAGCAGCAAAAACCGGTTTTGTTCAACACTTGATCTAACACTTCCGTAAGCTTGCAAATGTCAATTATAAGCATGCACCCCGCATCTCCTAACTTATATCGATTGTTTCAAGCTTACCAAACCTCAAAACTAAGTCCAATTACACTAAATGATATTGGTGATATAATCACCAACATATATATATATATATATATATATATATATATATATATATATATATATACACACACACACACACACACACACACATATATATATATATATATATATATATATATATATATATATCTATACTCATAATAAAAATACGATTAGGAGTTTCTATAGGATGTAATGTCGCCGGATGGATCAAAGATCCACCCGATTACGCAGCGGAAAGTACAAGATCTAGATCTAGTCAACCAAAATACATAAATATAATAGATCTAAACCTACGAGGGGGTTTAGATTACCAACATTTTTATGGTGCAAAACTGCCAAGAACAAAAGGTCAATCCAAGCTAGTTGAGAGCCTAGTTGAGAAGCCAAAGTCTTCCAACGTGTGTCTCCAAGCACCACCAGGTGGATGGTGTTTCAAGCTTCCGGACCTCCTCGATATGCTACCTTAGAAAAACCCGAAGTTCTTCTAAAACTCAAACCCAAGTATTTACGCCGAAAATTCTAAGCCTAATACTTCTCCTTGTGTCGAAATTATATGTTATCGAAAGGCTTGGGAGAACTCTCTTTATATAGGAGAGTAATCCTTATCCTCCAAGGATTTAATAATTAAAAGATAATTATTATAATAATCCTTATTTTAAATAAAAGATAAATATATAACATATCCCAAACAAATTAGGATAAATGAATATATTATGTAATATTCCATGATTTATCATTTAACAAATAAATGATTAAATCATATATTAAATAATTATCCAAGAAAACTAATTTCACAATAATTAATTAATACTTATAAAATGCGGCCAAACCCTAGGTATTAAGGGCTACACGCATTTTTACACACAATGGGCCGAGTCCACGGAAAATTTCTTTTCCATGTATTTAATTATCTAGTCCAAACTAAACAATTAATTCACATATCAATTAAATAGTCCAACCAACTATTTAATTATAATTGAGGTGAAGCGACGAGAAAACGTATATGCTATATTAGGACCCACGTCGGGGACCATGGACCCATATTCAGTAGCTACAGTAAATTAAATAAAATTATTCGTCAGACCAAACAATAATATTCAATCTATTAATTCCGGGATTACACCACCATAAACCCGAAACTGAACTCTGCTGAATATAGATATAAACTTACACTCAACTTTGAGTCGATAAGCGTCCACTGATATAATCATTACATACGGATAAATCCTCCATAGACAGTTCGTTTCGATTCGGGATATCTCTGTAAACCCTTCTCGAAACCTCTTATCCTTATTTACCATTAACCCCCTAGTGACCAAATAGTTCATAACTAATATAATATTAACTGTGCGCATCGGTCAGTTTCTAGGATTAACAAATAAGGGAACTGTCTGTCTACTTCCCGAGGGAAGGAATGGATTCCATATCTGTGATAGCACAGACTACTCACTCATTCTAGAATAGAGCCAACGAGAAGTGTCGGACCACATACTACGAAGTGATCCTTACTAACACATCAAACTCTACCCTAGTCTAAGCGGTTTATCTGTGATCACGTCGAGATTGAGATTAATCCATATATGATCATCTTGTGATTCGATAAGACTTCTCGATCACGAAATTATATCGAGAACTCAAATCAAATCGGTCCAAATTTCTATATGATTATCATCATATATAAATGCCCCACTATTACCGATAAGTCCGGATAAGATCACACACCTAAATGTTTCAGGCGCATTATTAGCAAATTAATCTTGAGACCCGTACTCAGTTAATAAACGCTATGGACTAAGTTAATTTTAAGTACATCTCACTAACTCAATCCTCTTGTGTATAGCCATACACTGAGTTATGTGATTACATACACGAGGTACTTAGGGTTTTCAGTAGTGTCTGATGTATTATTTTTATATGATTAAATATACGTTATATTATTATGTTTTATCAACGAATTCTATGAAATTATGATATAATTGATATAAAATGTTAATCTTTATAGTTTAGAGTAGTTAGTAGTAAAAATAGTAAAAAGTTGTAATTTTGTACCGATTTTAGTAAATCGGAGTGTCGTGTCAGATTTACGTGGGTATTTGTGGTATTTTATTGCAGATTTGTAACCCGAGACCCCGAGAATCGACATATTGAAGTTTAATCATATCTCTGGAATGATTTAGAGAGTGCCACGAGCTTAAATGGTCAATTGAATAGCTTAAGTGGTCAAGTGGCCACTCAATCTGGTTAAGTGGTAATAGAGAAATGTCTTCGACAAACAAATGGCTCATCAAAACGATATTTTCAGAAAAAGTGTTCTTCACGAAAGTTGTAGATTTTACCGAAAGTTTTCCAATGCAATTTAAATTATGAAGATTGGAGGTCTACAACTTAAACAGTGATCAAGTGGCTAATCGATTTGGGTTAAGAAAAATCCCGAAATAGCTTCGAGGAACACGAGGTAATCAAGAAAGCATTATCTGAAGAAGAGTCCTTCATGAAAGTTGTAGAGTTTCTCGAGACCTTAATTTTGGCATTTCGTTTGCAATTTTTGGAGGTCCAGAATTCGAGATATGAATTTTAGAAGTTTAATAATTATATATAAAAAATAAATATCTTCACCGCACATGCTGATTGCAATCAGGAGTGGAAGCAATCATTAGTCCGGACCGATCCGGCTTAATCTCGGACCGGTCCGGCCAAGGATCCAATTTCTATATAAGGGGCCTCATTTCAACAGACGAGAGATATACCAAATATATATACACCATATCATATATATATTCTCCTCTTCTCTCTTTTCTTTTTATTTTTTTTAGTTGTAGTTGTAAATAAGGCCTTACGCTTGTAATAATGTAGTTTTAGTATCGTTATAATGCTCGGAAAATCTCGGAAGTCGGTTTTGTTTGAAGAAGTTGTAATGTCCGGAAATACGATTTACGAATCAACCGCCGTATTCGGGTAACTTTTCTTAAGTATTTATGTTTGTTTTTATATTTTTCGTTGTTATAATGTTTTTAGGCTAAATATAATACTGGCCAAAACTATGTAATCGGTTTTATTTCGATCTTTTCGTTAAAGAAATGTTGTTAAGTTAAAATGATAAAAATTGAGTTAATTGAATCTTTTTCTATTTTGATCGTATTCATATTGACGTATTTAATCGATCTGAGGAATTCATAATCTAATTATGAATTGACGCCTCATATTTAGGATATGAGATAAAAGATAGAAAAACCGGGGGGTAAAATTGGCCGTGTGAATAACGTGATAACGGAATCCGATTTCCTACCCGGGGGTAGATTTGTTTTGGGAGAAATGAATTTTATTATAATTTGTACTCGAGATCGTAATAATGTTAAATCATCGCTTAATTGAAACTTAAACCGAAAGTTGAATCGTCCGGCTTTGACAACCGGAGCCTTTTAAATAAAATTGACCGTTTGACGAACGGATCGACTCCTTTTATCTAAAGGTAGATTTGTACTGGGACCTGCTCGTAAAAACCGTAATGATTGTGGACCTTGGACTGATGCAATGGACATATGACAATTTCATACGCTTCGTGTGAGGAGGAATTGTTTACCTCGAGAGTGCACCGTTTCATTTACTCAATTGGACCTAAAATAAAAGGAGAGATCGAACACATTTCATTTAATCGAAAGATCGTATAAACCAATTATATAAGTTTTGGCTGCTTCTCTAAAATTATCTGTTTAATATTTTGGTATCTATATATACTTATATCTATATATATAAATTGCAGTTTATGCAGATCTATATATATTTATGTATTTATATATATCATGTTGGAATAGTTTTAATTTTCGTATTTATTTTATGTTGACTAGAATAGTAGTGATCTGTGTTATAAAGTTGCGGTTTAGATCGAGTTAATAATGTGACTCTTTGGTGTTTAACCACACTTAGAAGAATTACCAAGTTCCTGTGGATACGATACTCGACTCACCATACTAGCACTACGCTTTTGACCCGGTACACTTTGCGGTTAGGATCGTTAACCTGTGAACGCGTCTGCCGATTTCTGGCGCCGTTCGAGGGATATGTTTAGGTCTCGTCGACATTTTTGGCGCCGTTGCCGGGGAACGTCGCTAATTTCTTTTTTTGTGTCTATGGTTACTACTTGTATTAGCTCAAAATTCTTGAGAATAAGTCAACACTTTTCTTATCCCATTTCTATTTTATTTTTCGTTGGTTGTTACCTTATAGGTAAGTTACTAATATTTTTTTTTTACTACTATCAATTTCGTGTTATTTTCTATTTTCTTTAGTTGATGACCAGAAGTGGTAAGGCCCCGCTCACTCCTTATAAGCCTGACATAAACACTTACGAAAGGCAGTTAAGAGTAGAGAGTAAACGTGGTCATACTAGTCAGGGAAATCCTGACCAAGAATCATCTTCAAACAAAAATACGAGAATGGCTGAAACTAGTGATGAAACAAATGAACAGAGGCTAGATCATGCTCTAGGGCATGGCCAAAACCCTGTTGATCATTGTAATAATAATCAGAATCAGAATAATAGGAACAATCAAGATCGGAACCAGAATAATCGTAATAATCCGCCAAACCCGAGGCCTATCTGTGATCAAACTGTGAGAAGAAACCATACTAATAATCCCATACTTTTACCTAATGAAGGAGCGAATAATTTCGAAATTAAGTCTCATCTTTTTGGTTTAATTGACGCAAGAGCCCAATTCCTAGGAGAGGATGATGAAGATCCACATCATCATCTCTATCTTTTTGAAGAACTGTGCAATACAGCCAAAAGTCAAGGTGCTCATAAGGAATTAACGAGGATGACTATGTTTCCTTTTTCTTTAAAAGGACGAGCCCGAGATTGGTTTATGTCTCTTCCACATCATTCACTAACTAGTTGGGAGGAGATTCAAACTGAATTTCTGAAACAATATTTCACTCCTGGACGAAATTTGGAATTAAAAGTCGAGGTTGCTAACTTTAGACAAGGATCTGAAGAAACACTTGGGAATGCGTGGGAAAGGTTTAAAAAACTGTTAAGAGCTTGTCCCGATCATGGTTATTCCTTAGATATGCAAATCCAGCTTTTCTGTCGTAAATTGAGAAAAGATTCACGTGCCGATGTAGATCATGCATGTGGTGGTTCGTTAATGATGAGTGAAGCTCAAATAGTTTACGATGCTATAGAAAAGATTTCCAAAAATAACAGAATGTGGGAAACCGGTTCTAGCACCAGAAAAGTAGCTTTTGCAGGAGAATGTACATCTAATACGGAAGTTCTAGCACATTTAGAAAATTTGAGTAGGAAATTTGATGGCCTACAATCTAACAAAAACCAAAGTTCAGAAAATAGTACACCAACTGAATACTCAAATCAGGATAATGTGTCATTAGGGATAGAAGAACCAACAGGATATTCAAGAGAGGAGGTGAGTTTTCTTCAACAGCATAGGAATTTGAACAATGCATACTCAAACTCGTTTAATGCTATTAGAAGAGATCATCCTACTTATCGATGGTCTGAAAACCCTAGTAAGCAAGGACAACCGCCATATCCAGTCCCATATAGGAACCAAGTTTATCAAGAAAATACATCTAATCAGAATTTACAATCATTACCTAGATCCTATCCTCAACATACCACTCAAAGTATACCAGTAACTCAGAGTTCAACTCAACCTGCAGAAGGAGTTGAAAAATGGGAAAAACTAATGGAAAATATGATGGGTGTAGTATCTACTCAAGCTAAGAATATGGAAACAATGATGACTTCTATTGGTTCAGTCACTAAGGATATGAGTACAATGAAAACATCTATGAGTGGACATGTAGGGTTTTTCTTGAAAGCATATCAAGGAGGTTTCAAATCCAGGATCGGTGTCCACCAACCGCCCGTGAGAACACATCGGAAGATCAAGGCGACTCTTCCTGCTATTGGTAACATGATTTTAAACCCCTTGTAGTAGTTTAAGTCCTTTAATTATGTGTTTTGATATATAAATCGTGATCCATCCATTTAGATCTAATTCGTTTAGATCTAAGAACCTGCATCCTTCATGTGGTATCGTAGACAGGTTCCACGATTTGTATAGTCATAATCGTAATTAAACGATTTAAAATGTGGAATTGCATGTAGGTGATATTTTACTTATTATTATGCATTAATAATTTTAAATTGCTATGGTTGAAGAGATGGATTGGGGTTGGCACCTTTTCCGTTAGATCTATTGTAGAAACTCATATAAGCGATGAAAATTCGTTCAGTAAGATATAGGAAATTGTGTAATTTATTTATTATTGCAAGTTTAATTTCCTGTAAATAGATCTGTTTAGCAGCTGTATAGTGTTTTCGTTTTTCTGTTGTTTGAGCCGTTAAAACGAAGATCCCTCCGGTCAGAATCAATATTGAAGTTGGTGAACAATCCCACAAATTTTGGTGTCGATCAGAGTCCGTTTGGGTTTCCGTTCGTTGCTGCGAAGTGGCTGCTGTAACAGAAAAACGCAGGATTCACAGAAACCCTAACTGTGACTTCTTCGATTTTCTGGGAACAATTGGACCGTTCAAATTAAAATCCGACCGGTCAGATCGATAATCATGGAGTTTTGGACGTGTGATAAAATTTTTAGGACGATCGGGATTCATCTTCATCCGCGATCGGTCTCGGTAGTATGATGTGCTGCTGTAAGAGTCTGTTTCAGCAGCAAGTTGGGCGGCTCACTGAGGAAGATTGACAAGTCAAAGCTCCGATCCGACCGTCAATCTTGAAGTCCGAAGAATGAAGATCAGATCTGGAAATTTTCGTCCGATCCGAGTTCGTTTGATATGCCGATCGTCGAAGATTCTCAACAGCTGCAGATTAGGGTTTTAATTTATTTTCATCAGATTAGTTACGGGGTGCCAAATTCATCCATCTCGGTGTTTATTTTCCGCACTAGTATACATGTGTAGATTGTATGAGTAGAATCGGAAAATCGCCATGACATGCATCATATCATGAATTCCACTCCATATGCATACATGTAGAAATTAATTCGAGGAATTAGTTAGGCATGTATAAAACACACGATTAGTTTTAATTAATTGTTTGATATTAATTAGAAACTAATTAGGTAAAAAACCGAGGAACACGGGTTTTTCAAATCGCCGAGGTTGGGTGATGGATTCTCGAATCCCACTGCGAAAGCATAAGGAGTAAAAATCAAAACCTCGTGGTTAAGGTGTTGGATTCTCGGTGAATTCCACCTTACCTAAGACGAGATTACGCTTTTGTTCCGTAGTGTCTACGTGAAAGTTTGATGTTTAAGGATTGGATAATCACGGGCAAACAGGTTCGAAAGTGGTTTAACCACGGTTGGGTGGTCACTTGGTAGCTACGGCTCAATCGACTTCACCTCCACGTGTGGCGTTTGCACGGGGTGCAGCAATCTTGGAGCCATCCGAAGAGCCACTACGGCTCAACGGACCTCTCCTAGCCTTGACCCGTCCGACGGCCACATATGTTCTAACGAATAGGTCGGGTGGGCTAGCCCACATAACCGACAACATTCGGGCTTATGATTTATTGTTCCTTAATGTAACATCAAGTCCAAAAACGTGATCGATAAACCCACCACTTTTTCAAAATATTGAGTGGGAGCGGGAGGCGACGGCCGACCCCACGCCTCTTGCTGCTGACACAAGCAACGTGAGAGAATGGTGACGCCTCGTGCGTGCGCTCGGACCGCCTCCTAAAGGAAGGCCTTCACCGCTATCAAAATTCAAGGCTTGGTCTCCGAAAGGATAGGATTTTGGGTACTCGTCGGGTCACCGACCGACCCTAAGGCGGCACACTGGGGTCTACCTAAATATCCGAGACAAAGAGGTCACACTCATAAAGGGTATTTTGGTAATACCTTGGCTGAAAAAGGAAAGGTGATTGACGATCACAAATGAGATGTTCGATTCTCAATCTGATCTTCAATATTAATCGAAACCTCTTTGACCTACCCTAAGGCCTTTGAGGCGTTAGATTAAATCCTTGGAACAGTAGGATAGACTATAAGTACTTAGTTTATGTTCCTAAAATTTTAGTAGTGTATGATTTGGATTTATCTTCACAATTTTATTTACAACTATTTATATATCTCTAGGTGCTTTAGGCGCTTAGTGTAAAATTGACTAGTAATGACTTTAAAAAAGTGGTAAGTAACTAGAACGTTGTATTTATTAATCTCACATGCGATTAATTTTTCGGAAGAGATATTTCTCTTGAAGCCTTCAAAACTTAAGTGACGGCATGTCATCGCTGCCACTCGTGCTGAGCGAGAGACAACCGTAGTTAGTTTGAAAGATGATTGGGGCGATAAAATTCTTCTAGTGAATTGTGTAGTGTCACGAGAAATTTTCTACGATAGAAAAATTGGAGAATCATAAATTAAAGTGTCGCTAGTTAGACGGTATTTGGAACCGATAAACTAGTGGAGCTTTTATATTATGTTTTTCTAATTTATTAGAAAATCAATCCACAAGGTAACGCTTTTATAGACATCCCAGGTTCACGGTAGTGTCTACTCAATTGAACTCGCTAGTTCAAGACTATTTCTTTTAAGGAAAGTTGAGAATGGGAAAGAATGTCTATAAGTGTTAATCATCTTAACTAAAGTTTTGAGGCTAAACGAAACATTAATTAAAGAAAGTATAGGATAAGGAAAGTGATTTCGGATCACTAACCAATGAATCCTTAGCGACTTTCTTAACCGAGTAACTTGACTCGTAGCTTAGTTCTTTGGAAGAACAAGGAAGCTTTGCATTAACGATTAATAGAGTAACAACGGGCGATAATTTCATTTATATTAGTGGGAGTGATATAAGGAAATGAATTTCGATTCTATCCTTGAATATCACGAGAAAAATTTATTTTTCACATTTACTGATTCGTTGAAACAAATGGATTCACTTTCATCTCGATACTACAGTTTGCCTTAAACAAAGTGAAGATGACATTTGTAGTACTTAATCATGACTCGGACTTTGTTTGATAAAGTCGTAACCACTTAGAATAAATTAATAAGTATGTGTAACACATCTAAAACTATTAAAGGTAAAAGGTTTCATATTAAGATAAAATCGACCCTTCAATATCTATTAATTAGTGCATATATCCTAGAGATAAGACTCGACGACGGCTAAGGGTGATTCCTATCTCCCACTAGAACACTATCTCAAATGAACAATGACTAAGTTTCCTTTCAATCGGGAAAGGGTAATAGATTTGAAGGGGTAACATAGCTTGTTCACCATGACCTTGAGGGGTCTAGTGAGAGATACAAGCTAGTGGGAGGTTTTGAGTGGTGACATTTTGTCCGATGACTACTCAAATGTGATCTAGTTTATCAAAAGAATACGAGGAGGAGTCTCTGATTTTAGCGAGGAGAATGAGTATTCCATGCTCGTAAATAGGCTATCGCGATAGTCTTGGGGCCGATGCTCGGCTCGCTTCCTAGTGGAATGTTTCTCACCGAGGAAGAAACCATAGACTTGCTCGATATAGTTATTAATGTGCTACAATACATCATTAAACTCGATTAAGATAATTGGTTGCAAAATAACGGTTAACATTATTATGTAAACCGAGAAGTCTACCTAGAAGATGCCAAAGGAATTTATGGATAATGAGTGAATTCGGTTCACACCACTACTTCCATAAATGTAGGCATTTAGCATTTAATGCTTGAAGGTAGGATCGAGATTTTAAGCTTTGATACGCTCGGATTGTGGATTTGTTCGTGAAATATCTTAATGAGACGAGTGAAGGTTGATTAAAAGATTCTTGAGATCGATAGTAGTGACGGTTGAATCACACAAGCCTTCCGATAGAATCTATAAGAAATGACCTTAAACCTTGGAGTACGGTTACCCAAAGGTAGTTACTATCTGATTTAATCGGACTCACGTCCAACATTAGTTGTTGGTGATTACACTTGATAAATACTACTAGATCGAATGTCAATCCACCCAAGACACAGTGGGAGTATGGTTTAACCGTTGACCCATTGTGATTTTGTGGACTTTATAATCACTGGGTGATTGATAACCTATGGCTCTTGGTGGGTGTATAGGATTCTCGATTATAGAGGTTGGTTTGAAAACCTTAACCCCGTGAATGGAGTTTTGGTACTCAGGTTGTTTCACCTCTTGTAGAACCACCCGAGTGTCTCAGCCCAAAGTGGGAGCAATTGGATCTACGGAAAAGAGTCGAATGAATAGGAAAGTTTAAACTTTCAAATAGCAAAGTTGAGTGGTATAGTAAGTGATTCCCTCGACAAGCAGAGAGTTAACTGGACCTTGAACTCTCTCACCACTCGGTCCTTGCTAGATTTCGTTAAAGAGCAGAAAATAGGTGATTCCCGAGACTTTCTTGCCGAACAACGGAATCAATTCATTCAATGTATGGTTTTAGCTAAGAATGAATAACGGATTCGCACAAAGCGTAAGATAGGGGTGATTCCCTAAGACCTTTTTGCGTAGACTAACGATATCTTAATTCATTCAGAAAGAACCTTTGGTAGTGAGGCCTCGCCATGGCTTATATCCTCTGTGGATTTAAGAGAACCTCTCGGTCATTTAAAGTCACATGTTTTAAAATATGTGGAATTGACTAATATTGATAAGTCTTTAGTAGACCGGATATCAATATTGGTAAAATAGTAGTATTAGTGTTCATGAATGATAACATCAAAACAATTGGAAACAACATGTGTAACTATCCGGAGTCGTAAAATCGACACGCCAAGATTCTCTGGATGAGAGAATTGGACTATGTTCTAAGAATCGATTCGGTCAAATTCACGAGAATGAGTCATTGGCTCCCACCGATCTTAATCGAATAAGATGATTATGCATATATGGTTGCGTATTCAACGAGAGTAGTCCTACCTTACCTCTGGTGATGATTCTCCAAATCTTCGGATAAAGAGAAAATGGGATAGAGTCTCTTTTGGGATAAGGCAAGTCAAACGAGTCAATTGCGGTTGAGTCTTGATTCAAGCAATAAGTAGCGGTTTAGTACGCCCTCAAGTATCGTTAGAGAACGAGGAACCATATGCTTGTATATTCAAAAAGTGCAAACTTGAATATGGTTGACTACAATCGATTCTCGACTTGTAGTCGATTAATACAAATGAAAAGATGTAACGATAGAAGCCTCATTGAGGAATATGGAAGATCATTTGAGTAGGGAAGGTGAACGTAACAACAGTAGACCCCCAGGAGGATTACCAAGTAACACTGAAAGAAACCCAAGAGAGGTAACTATTGTAGTTACGAGAAGTAGAAAACTCTGTGGAAGCAATGGAGTAGAAAACTTTGGGAATAATGAAGTAGAAAATGATTTAGATGAAAAAAATGATGAAACTAAAGATGAAACTGAATTCACTGATGAGGAAGAAGAAATTATAGAGAATTTCTTGAAAAGGAATAGAAGTTTGGAATCTGAAAATGAAGGTGAAAAATGGGTAAAAATCCCTAGGATTTTGAAAAACCCTATGGATAAAGATTTAAGGACTTTATTCAAGGAACATGTTAGAATAGATGAAACTGGTAATAAGGATGAGAAACAGGAAGAACCGAAAGAGTCTGAAGTAGAGATTGATTCAGGGAACAATTTAAAGGAAAAAATTCAAGAACCTGAAACATGGCGACAAAGGAAAAGAGAAATTGACTAAGGAGCCAAAGGTTATAGATTTAGAATCTTTACCTTACCCTCCTAAAGATCAAATCAAAAAGGCAAAAACTGATCAGAAGTATGCTCGTTTCCTTGACACTTTTCGTCATCTTCATGTTAATATCCCTGTTATTGAAGCTCTGATTAATATACCTGCCTATGGAAAGTTTCTGAAAGATATACTATCAAATAAGAAAAAATTAGAGGAATATGAGAATATATGCCTAAATGAAGAATGTTCTGCTTTTGCGGCATAAGTTACCACCTAAACTGAAAGATCCTGGAAGTTTTACGATTCCATGTGAAATTGGAGGATTTACATTTAGAAGGTCTTATGTGATCTTGGAGCTAGTATAAATCTCATGTCTTATGAGGATTATAAAAAGCTAGGCATATGAAAGCTTACTAAGATCGAAATGACTCTGCAAATGGCGAGATAGATCGATTAAGTACCCTAAAGGAATTATTAAGGACGTATTGGTTAAAGTAGACAAATTCTATTTTCCAAGAGACTTTGTAGTGATGGAAATGGAAGAAGGATATTCAGCGCCACTTATCTTAGGTCGTCCATTTCTAGCTACAGAAGAACTTTAATCGATGTTCGTAAAAGGAGAATTAATTTTGAGAGTCAATGAAGATGAAGTTGCTTTCAATATTTTCAAAGCTATGAACCATCCATATACATCACGTAATCATGTTCTTTTATAAAAGATATTCATTCTGTCTATGATAATCAGTTACCAACTTTTGAAGACAGATTAGAATAATGCTTAACTCTGTCTATCTATAAAGAAGATGAGGAAGACATTGAAATGAAAGAGATAATCCTTTCTCTAGATAAAGGAAGCTTTACTTTTAAGCCACCATGGCATAAGTATTTGGAGTTAGAACTAGAAGGACCAGTTCTTAAATCGTCAATAGAAGATCCATGAAGAATCTGGAATTGAAATCGTTACCTTTAAATCTGAAATATGCTTTTCTTGAAACTGATAATCTATTACCGATTATTATTTCATCAACTTTAACTGAGCAACAAGAAGATCAATTACTTAGAATGTTAAGGAAGCATAAGGAAGCTTTTGGATGGACAGTTGCCGATATTCGAGGTATTAGCCCTGAGATTTGTGTTCATAAGATAATTCTGAAAGAAGATGCTAAACCTTGTATTCAACCGCAACGCCGCCTCAACCCGAATTTACAGTTAATCGTTAAGAAAGAGGTGATTAAGCTATTAGAAATGGGAATAATCTTTCCTATATCAGATAGTGAATGGGTAAGTCCAACTCAAGTTGTACCAAAGAAAGGAGGTTTCACAGTGAAAGAGAATGATAAGAATGAATGGATTCCAACAAGGAAATTACAGGGATATCGAATGTGCATTGATTTTAGAAAACTAAATGATCATACTAAGAAAGATCATCATCCACTTCCATTCATAGTTCAAATGTTGGAACGCTTAAGTGGTCATAAGTATTACTGCTTTTTAGATGGTTATTCAAAGTTATTTACGATATTCATTGCAAGCAGAGATAGAGAAAAACTACTTTCACTTGTCCTTATGGAACTTTTGCGTATAAAAGAATGCCGTTTGGTTTATGTAATGCTCTGCTTCGCTTTCAAAGGTGTATGATGTCTATATTTTCTGATATGGTTGAGAAATACTTAGAAATTTTTATGGACGACTTTAGTGTTTACGGAGATTCTTTTGGTAATTGTTTGTCGCACTTAGAAAGAGTGTTACAACGCTGTGAGGATACCAATTTAGTTTTAAACTGGGAAAAATGTCATTTAATGGTATCAGAAGGAATTGTTCTAGGTCATAGAATCTCTGAAATAGGAGTTGAAATTGATAAAGCTAAAGTCGAGGTGATTGAAAAATTACCACCACCAGTGAATCTAAGGACTCTAAGAGATTTCTCGGACATGCAGGATTTTATAGGAGATTTATTGCAGATTTTTCAAGATAGCAAAGCCTCTAAGTCATTTGCTTGAAAAAGAAGTACCTTTTAAGTTTGATAGTAAATGTATGGAATCATTTAAGACCACAAAAGCGAAGTTGATTATCGCACAGTGATTGGTAGCACCAGATCGAATTTACCTTTTGAGATTATGTGTGATGCGAGCGATTTAATTGTAGGAGTCGCTTTAGGTCAAAGGTATAACAAAATTCTCAAAGCTATCTACTATGCTTCTCACACATTAAACGCAATTTCGGCTTAATTATGCAACTACTGAGAAAAAGAAGCATATGTAATTTTTGCCTTAGATAAGTTTAGATCTTATATTGTTGGTTCTAAGGTAATAATCTACAGACCATTCATTCTGAAGTATTTATTGAGTAAGAAGGATGCGAAACCACGCTTTTTTATGGATTCTCCTACTTCAAGAATTTGATATTGAAATTAAAGATAAAAAGGGAGTGAGAATGTAGTAATGAGCGAGATCATCTAAGTAGAATGGAGATCGAGGAAGAGATAGGGAATGAAATTAAAGATTCATTTCTGATGAACAACTATTTAGAATAGATACTCCTTCAACCATGCAGTTATTAAAAATAGAATTCCTTCTAAGGAAATGTCACCTTGGTTTGGAGATATCATTAATTACTTAACTCGTGATTATATTCCGTCTCATTGGACTTGGCGTGAAAAAAGAAGTTCTTTTACGACTTAAAATTTTATTACTTGGGAGGAACCACCTTTTCCGTAAATGTTAGGATGGGATAATCGAAAATGTGTGCTGATAATGAAATTTTAAGTATTTTATCGCTTTGTCATGATCGTGAGGCGAGAGGTCATCATGGAGGATGGAAAACTACTTTTAAAGTTTTACAATGTGGTTTTTATTGGCCTACACTATATAAAGATGCTTATAAGTATGTTAAATCTTGTGAATCTTGTCAAAAATGGGGAAATGTATCTAAAAAACATGAAATGCCTATGCAACCTATTTTAGAATGTGAGTTATTTGATGTTTGGGGTATAGATTTCATGGGACCTTTTCCTATATCTTTTGGAAAAAGATTTATTCTTGTAATGGTAGATTATGTTTCGAAATGGGTAGAAGCTGAAGCTCTTCCCACTAATGATACCAAAGTTGTCATACGATTTCTTAAAAAGAATATATTTACCAGATATGGCATTCCGAGGGCAATCATTAGTGATAGAGGTTCACATTTTTGTAATAGACCATTTACTAAGATAGTTGAGAAATATGGTGTAACGCATAAACTAGGAACGCCCTATCATCCGCAAACTAGTGGACATGTAGAGGTATCGAATAGAGAGATTAAAAGAATCGTGGAAAAAACAGTTGATTCAAATCGTAAAAACTGGGCAGTTAAATTAGATGATGCATTATGGGCGTCTGAGCGACTTTTAAAACACCAATTGGTCGTTTCTCCTATAAGCTAGTCTTTGGTAAGTCATGTCATCTCCCATTGAGTTAGAACACCGAGCCTTCGGGCTATTAGATTTCTAAATTTCGATCCTAAGGTCATCCGGTGATCATAGATTGCTTCAATTGATGAACTAGAAGAATTTCGTCTCGATTCTTATGAAAACGCTGAATCTACAAGAACGCACGAAATCTTTCCATGATAAGAAAATCTATAATCGTGAGTTCCATGTAGGTGATCGAGTGCTTTTGTACAATTCACGTTTAAAGTTGTTTCCGTGTAAGCTTAAATCAAGATGGACGAGTCCATTTAAAGTAACAAGGGTTTACAAAGCTGAGTCATTGAACTAATCGATGGAAATACAACTTTTATAGCCAATGGCCACAGAGTAAAGTTATTTGTGGAGGAGAAGGAATCACACCGAAAAAGAAGAAGTAATGCTATTGATTGATCCCCGACAAATTGAAAAGCGAAAAAATGAAAAGCGAGAAACCGAATCGACCAAATACCAGTGCTATCTATCTTTACTCTACTTTTGTGTGTTTTTATGTTTAAACTCTTTTAAATCTTTTACCGGATGAGCGTAAAAGAACTGGATGCCTTTTTTAGATAGAATAGAATTTTTATTTTACTTTTAAAATTAGGCCTTGATAAAGATGTCGCGTTTTCTATAGAAGCTTTAGTTTTGAACAAAACAAGAAATTGTTGAGAGAGATCAGTTGAGAAAAGTATGTAATGGAACATCAAGAAGTGCGATAAAAAAGAAGGGCAAAGTTTCTAATGAGATGCACGAATATGTGGGAAAAAGTGAACATGTTGAATGTTGCTGTGGGAAAAACACAACCAAATCCTGATGAGTGTTTGAATATTGTTAGGAAGGAACGATTAGGTGGTTATCCAAAAATCGATGGAATTCCGAGAGATAATTCAAATGCTTCGCTTTTAGGAGTTAGGTTGATTGAGCGTTATATCGTAACTCCTGGAAGATCTAGAAATAGAAAAATCGAGAACCCTTAAGTTTGAGTCTTTTCTTATATTTTATTTTATAAAATTTTCGCATAACTTCTGAAAATTTTATAAAATTGGATCTTTATGAAATTTGAGGATTTTTATAAAAGTTTTATAAAAGTTTTTTAGTTTTAATTTAGATGTTTTATAAGAGTTGATATAAATTTATTAAAATTTTATAAGCTTTTTATTAAAGTGTTATAAAGATTTTATTAAATTTTTAGAAATTGTTATAAAATTATAAAATTTCCTTCAAATTTTATTTTTAGTTTTTAAACTTATTTTTAAAATTTTAATTAAGTTTTATTAGAATTTTTATAAGTTTTCATCAAGAATCATAAAAAGTCAAAAAAATCGAAAAAGTGAAAAATTTGGGCACGGACCGATCCGGCCTTAACCCGGACCGGTCCGGGGTCCAAAATCATAAAAAAAGACGGGGACCCTTCTTTTCTTCTTCCCTAATTTTTTTCTAACAGCCGCAAAACACCCAAACCCCACCATTACGAAATTTTTTTCACTTTTCTTCAACAAAACTTCATCTCACACTACACCACTACTTGATTTCTTCCTCTTTTCATCTCCTCTCTTACACAAAAGTTTGGAAAAAAAAAAAAAAAAAAAAGGATAAAAAACAAGCCACATTTCATTCCGGCGACTTTTCAACTTTTCCGGCCTACTTTTCAACGTTTTCTACATATTAAGAATGGCTGAGTCGAGTACTAGAGTCTCTAAAAAGAGAAAATCAAAAATTCCTATATCAACTCCTGTCGTAGGCACAGTAATTTTATCATCTGAGGAAGAAGCCGTAAGCTTTGAAAAAACAGCATCACCTGAGGCTAAGAAAGCGTATGAGAAAATTTATAGTAAATGTGATGTTCTGGTTGAAAAAGGATTAGACTTGGATGACTTAGGTGATGAAGTTAAGGATATCTTTAGAAAGCGTCAGTGGTTAGATTTAGCGACCCGTAAGGGAAGGGAGATTAACACGACTATAGTAGCTGAGTTTTATTCGGTTTTATCTACATTGTCAGAAGAGCAGCTTACCCAGTCGCAAACTGTACCCTTACGAGCCAGAAATATTCCTTTTAACCCTGCCGTCATAAATGCAATCCTAGGAGTTGAAGAGTTTCCTGAGGAGGAGGATTACAGGGTAATTTATCAGAGACCAGCAATGTCGAGTTGGGGAGGATTCACTGAGTTTGCACATATCACGACTGGCATGAGTTCGATGGGTCTTGATAGTTCAGTCAGGACCACGACTACAGTTTCACCCATCGCCTTCTCGTTCGTTTCGAGTTCGAGTTTTCAAGTTGATCCTGAGGAAGACTACGATGAAGATTGAATTTAATAATTTTGATTAAACATTTTTATTGCACTTTTTATTCGACATTTGTCATTTAGATATTGGTTTGTTTTCGTTTAAGTTTGATTTTACAATCGTTTTTATTAAAATTTGGTTTGTATTTTAAATCGGTTTAGTTTTTATAAAAACTATAAAAATCCCAAAAATAATTTTTGTAGAATTACTACGTCGTTTTACAAAATATAATGTGTCATTTTATCCGTTCGTATCAATTTATATAAATCTTTTGCAATATCTTCAAGGAGGTAGGTAGTATTAGGCACGTGAAGTAAAAAAACAAAACACAAGTTGTCTTTCACCTCTGCCCCCTCAGTAAAAGTAAGATGAGGCCGGACCGAGCCGGCATATTCCCGGACCGGGCCGTGAAGAAAAAAAGGTGAGTCATTCTTGAGTCCGTCTAATGCATCCACGTATGTACATTTATTCATCTATTAAAGGAAGTAAGGGCATGAGTAAACATTCATTCACTACCTTTCCTTTTACTTTCAACTCTGTTTTTATATAATTTTAAATGTCGAACCACTCATCACCGTCGGTTAATTCTTACGAGCCTCATACACCGGATCATCCGGAATCTCAAGCTTCTAATAAGAGTATCATTCTACACAATCGTTTTGCAAATTCTCCAATCCTATTGGAGAAAGGTTTAAATTTCGACAAGTTTGATCAATGGGGAAAAACTATCATTCGAAGTTTTGGTTGGAAAAAATTTGTCAGTACACCGAGAGGACGGATAAACGTCTCAATAGTGCGAGAATTTTATTCTGCACTTATGACGACATCTATGGTCGATATCACTCAGATTGTTCTAGTAAGAGGAGTGGTTGTTCCTTCTCTTCATCTCATTATCAACCAAATCTTTGAAATTCCACCAGTTACGATGCCACATTTTGAAATGCAATGGGGACTACAAAATCCCTCTAATCATTTGAATAAAGTACACGAGTCGTTCCAATGTCTGTTCCCACTATTTGATACAAATCACGACATGTCAACACGAGCTCTACTTCCACATCTAAAGGCATGGAAGCATTTTATAAATTCTCGAGTTTATCCCACCTGGGATTTTGGAAGTTTGGCTGAGAATGAAATGCTTCTACTTTTTGCTTTGGCATTCGGTGTATTTGTCGATTGGGGTATATTGATTCAAAGGACAGTGTTGGAGTTTGCAATCACGAGAGGTAGTAGGGGGAAACCTATGCCTAATTCATGGATGATATCACGTTTGTGTATTCTTCTGAATGAGGTAGAGGAGCTGGAGACGGATGAAATTTTACCATCTAGAGATAATCGATTTGGATTGCTACCGGTTGATACACCGGGATGTTCGTCTACCATCTAGAGAGTTGTTTGCTGGTGATATTTAAGTTTTAATAAGTTCTTTAGTTAAATTTGAAGTTTTAATTTCTTTAGTTAAGTTTATGTTTTTTTTCAGTTTGTATTAATCTATCTTGTTTAATATATATGTCTTAGTTTTTTAAGTTTGTTTGTTTTATAATTAGTATACGCTAAAATAAAATCAGAAAAACAACGTTAATAGATAATTTTAATTTTATTTTTGAACCTACTTATTTACTACTCATTGAACATCGGGACGATGCCACTTCGTAAGTGGGGAGTAGAGTTAGGTTAGAAAATTCATTAAAATTTTCGAAAAATAGTTAAAAATAATTATATTATATGTCTAATTTAGATTTTAATAAGATTTTAAGTTTATATAATTGAGTAATTAATATTAGATATTGTTTTTATGAAATTATATAAGTATGTTGATATTTATAAGTAAAATTTTTTAGAATCATTTTCAATATGAATTATGAGTTTGGAATTGGACTAAGTATGTTGATTTTTGGCACCACAAAAATATAACTATAGCCAAATAACCTACCTCAGCCTTGATTAGATTGATCAAGACCTCACTCGAAATTGTAAATTGTGATTAAATAACCAAGCTTTAGCTAATTTTGGTCTACATTTCCTTGAAATTCCGCAAGTTTGTACGTACTTATGAAAAGAAATGAAGACATAAAAGCTAAGTTTTAGTATATGCTGAGATTGGAAAGATTAGATAAGTATTAGTATATTCGATCTTACCTCATGACACTTGCAATATAGTCGATTTTGGTAATAAGTTCGGATATATTAATATTCTATAAAAGAATTAAGAACGAAGCACCATATTTACACAATGTAATGTCGAATACCGTATCTTCCTTATCTCATGATTAACAACTTAAAAATAAAAGAAATGATCGGTTGTAGCTACCAATGATTAGAGTGAGTAGGGTATTATCACGAAATGTCCTATATCACTATGAGGTAATTAAGCTCCCGATTGCCTGATGATAGTAGTCCAGCTAGGGTATTATCTAGAAATGTCCTATTGCTGGGAATGAAGGCACAAGATAAAATGAAAAAGAAAAAGTTGAATCATAAGATCTCAGGAATTATTACAAGTTTAAGGAAACCGGACTTGTAATTTTCGATCGAAAGAGTAGTACTCCGATCAATCTTGATGAAGCAATGCCTGTAAGTTTGATTTTCTACACATACTCACGCTTTTAGTTCTTAATTTTGAAAAAAAAAAAAAGAAGAAGTTGGAATAAGAGGATGTTACTAATCGAGATTACGTTTTTTTTCAAGAATATGAAGATGTAGGTACGTACGACTTGCCTCTTTCTCTTTTTGATTTCCTTTTTTCCGATTAACCAACATCTTGAACCTAAACTTTATAAGCCATTTTTGTCAACTACCTGACCAAGTTTCCGATTCTAGGATTTCATAATAGTTGCGATTAAAAATAATTCTAATATTTTATTTATACTTATTAAGTATTACATGTACAATTTTATCTAAATAATATTTGATTATTAAGTTAATTAATTTATATACTCTTTCTGTCTTCTTAAGATTTTAAATTAAGATAGCTAATATATTTATAATATTGACAATATAAATTACATTAAAAACTGAAATCTGATCAAATTATACTATCTTTTATTACCGCTTATTTTTGCTCGAGGACGATCAAAAGCTAAGTGGGGAGTAATTTGATGTATTATTTTTATATGATTAAATATACGTTATATTATTATGTTTTATCAACGAATTCTATGAAATTATGATATAATTGGTATAAAATGTTAATCTTTATAGTTTAGAGTAGTTAGTAGTAAAAATAGTAAAAAGTTGTAATTTTGTACCGATTTTAGTAAATCGGAGTGTCGTGTCAGATTTACGTGGGTATTTGTGGTATTTTATTGCAGATTTGTAACCCGAGACCCCGAGAATCGACATATTGAAGTTTAATCATATCTCTGGAATGATTTAGAGAGTGCCACGAGCTTAAATGGTCAATTGAATAGCTTAAGTGGTCAAGTGGCCACTCAATCTGGTTAAGTGGTAATAGAGAAATGTCTTCGACAAACAAATGGCTCATCAAAACGATATTTTCAGAAAAAGTGTTCTTCACGAAAGTTGTAGATTTTACCGAAAGTTTTCCAATGCAATTTAAATTATGAAGATTGGAGGTCTACAACTTAAACAGTGATCAAGTGGCTAATCGATTTGGGTTAAGAAAAATCCCGAAATAGCTTCGGAGGAACACGAGGTAATCAAGAAAGCGTTATCTGAAGAAGAGTCCTTCATGAAAGTTGTAGAGTTTCTCGAGACCTTAATTTTGGCATTTCGTTTGCAATTTTTGGAGGTCCAGAATTCGAGATATGAATTTTAGAAGTTTAATAATTATATATAAAAAATAAATATCTTCACCGCACATGCTGATTGCAATCAGGAGTGGAAGCAATCATTAGTCCGGACCGATCCGGCTTAATCTCGGACCGGTCCGGCCAAGGATCCAATTTCTATATAAGGGCCTCATTTCACATGAGACGAGAGATATACCAAATATATATACACCATATCATATATATATTCTCCTCTTCTCTCTTTTCTTTTATTTTTTTAGTTGTAGTTGTAAATAAGGCCTTACGCCGTAATAATGTAGTTTTAGTATCGTTATAATGCTCGGGAAAATCTCGAAGTCGGTTTTTTTGAAGAAGTTGTAATGTCCGGAAAATACGATTTACGAATCAACCGCCGTATTCGGGTAACTTTTCTTAAGTATTTATGTTTGTTTTTATATTTTTCGTTGTTATAATGTTTTTAGGCTAAATATAATACTGGCCAAAACTATGTAATCGGTTTTATTTCGATCTTTTCGTTAAAGAAATGTTGTTAAGTTAAAATGATAAAAATTGAGTTAATTGAATATTTTTCTATTTTGATCGTATTCATATTGACGTATTTAATCGATCTGAGGAATTCATAATCTAATTATGAATTGACGCCTCATATTTAGGATATGAGATAAAAGATAGAAAAACCGGAGGGTAAAATTGGCCGTGTGAATAACGTGATAACGGAATCCGATTTCCTACCCGGGGGTAGATTTGTTTTGGGAGAAATGAATTTTATTATAATTTGTACTCGAGATCGTAATAATGTTAAATCATCAGTTAATTGAAACTTAAACCGGAAAGTTGAATCGTCCGGCTTTGACAACCGGAGCCTTTTAAATAAAATTGACCGTTTGACGAACGGAATGACTCCTTTTTATCTAAAGGTAGATTTGTACTCGGGACCTGTTCAGAAAAACCGTAACAGTTGTGGACCTTGGACTGATGCAATGGACATATGACAATTTCATACGCTTGTGTGAGGAGGAATTGTTTACCTCAGGAGTGCACCGTTTCATTTACTCAATTGGACCTAAAATAAAAGGAGAGATCGAACACATTTCATTTAATCGAAAGATCGTATAAACCAATTATATAAGTTTTGGCCGATTCTCTAAAATTATCATTTAATATTTTGGTATCTATATATACTTATATCTATATATATAAATTGCGCTTTATGCAGAGATCTATATATATTTATGTATTTATATATATCATGTTAGTATAGTTTTAATTTTCGTATTTATTTTATGTTGACTAGAATAGTAGTGATCTGTGTTATAAAGTTGCGGTTTAGATCGAGTTAATAACAGCTCTTTGGTGTTTAACCACACTTAGAAGAATTACCAAGTTCCCTGTGGATACGATACTCTGACTCACCATACTAGCACTACAGTTTGACCCGGTACACTGCCGGTTAGGATCGTTTAACCCAGAAACGCGTGCGCCGATTTCGCGCCGTTCTCGAGGATAGGTTTAGAGTCATCGATTGTCTTAATTATAAGCATACATGCATATAATAAGATGAATTATTAATTCTGTCCTAAAACAATTATAAAATTGTCTTTTGGGCACTACACCTAACAATCTCCCACTTGCACGAAAGGCTAGTGGATTAATTATTTTAGAGCACACCCTTCATATCTAAATCTACAACATTCTCCCACTTGCTCAAAACAAGTGAGACATATCCCCAAGATTCATACCTTCCAAGCGCATCTTAGTAATTCATCATTCCAAGCACGACCGGAGTGTGCCGCCGTAGGGTAGGTCAGTGACCCGACACGTGCTTAGAATCCGAATACCATGTGACTTGGTACACGGATCAGGTAGGTTGGTGGCTTGAGTCAATCTTTGGGATCGACACGTCGCCCTTCCATCTAATCCGGTGGTACTATTACAATATGATTTTGACTTCTAGTGATTGCAAAATCCTTATGCTCTACCTCTCCAATATTTTCACAATGAGGTGGTATCGGCTTACTGGATAATACTTTATTACATGAGTAAACACTGGGACCGAGATCGATTTAACGATCATCCTCAATCTGACCTAAAGCCAGAATTAGTGTTATCACTTATATTCTAGTTTTCACCTGAATATACTAGCATATTATTCTTCATTCTCCCGAAGAGACTTGAGGATTCACTAAACATCCCATTTAGTATTCATCCGCAGGTTTAGATAACCATTCCTGAGAGGTAGGGTAGACTACATCGTTGAATGCTGCATAAATGCAAGAATATCTTAACCAGGTGAATGGATGGGATTTCCAATGATCGATTCTCGTGAATTTGAGCGAATCAAATCATTTAGAATGAATCCCGATGGCATGTCAGACTCTGACTTCAGATAACACACCCATGTTGTTTCCAACTGTTTCAGTGTTACCATTCACAAACACTAATATACATACTACTTTACTAATATTGATGCCCAGTCTACGAAAGACTTATCAATATTCTGGTCAAGTCCACATATTAAAATATATTACTTTGAAATGACCTAGAGGTTTGCTTTAATCCCCAAACGATATAAGCTGTGGCAGGCATCCTACCAAAGGTTCTATCTGAATAAATTAAGATACCGTTAGTCTCGCAAAAAGGTCTTAGGGAATCACCCCTATTTTCTGTTTTGTAACGAATCTGTCATTTGTTCTTAGCTAAAACCCTTCATTCGAATGAGTTCGATTCCGTTGTTCGGCAAGGAAGTCTTAGGAATCACCCCTATTTCCCGCTTTACGACGCGAAATCAAGCAAGACTGAGTGGTAAGAGAGATCACGGTCTAGTTAACTCTCTACCTTTTAGGGAATCACCCCTAAATTACTTAGCTTTGCGTTGAAAGTTAAACTTTCCTATTCATTCGACTCTTCTCAGTGTAGTTCCAATTACTCCCACTGGGCATGAGATACTCAGGTGGTTCTACAAGTGTTTCAACAGAACCCAGTATCAAACTCCATTCACGTGGTTATGGCTTTTAAACCAACCTCTATGATCGAGATCCTACACACATTACAAAGGACTATAGGTCATCAATCTACCCTATAGACCGTAAGGTCCTGCAATGGGTAATGGACAAACCATACTCCCACAACGTTCGGGGTGGAACGATATACTGATCTAGTTTAGTAGTTTTTATTAGTGTTATCACTGTTTAGGGTCAAATTGTATGATTTTTAACAATATATTTTCTATCAATTTCCCCATATATGGATGTTTTCCATAGAAATCGAGCGTTATATTGAAATATTGAGTAAATGATGTTTTTAAGAGTTAAATTGCAAAAACGTAATTAATTACGCTTAAATGATGATTTTATATTATTTTGGAATTATGTTACGCTTTGGTATGTTTGATCCTCTTGTAGATACATATTTTCGATCTAAAAGATGATTAAAAGATGATAAAGTTCGATTTTGAGCATTATTATATCAACTCAAGTCATAATTACTAAAATGTATAAGTAGTAGTTATCTATCTATCCATATATTTATATATATCTTCAAAGGAATAAAAATATTCCTTGGGATTCCCAAATATTCCTTTTGTTTTGTTTATTTCTTTTGTTTTTTTTTCTCTCGTTTCCTTTGATGATATATATATATATATATATATATATATATATATATATATATATATATATATATATATATATATATATATATATATGTATGTATATATATGTATACATATACTTTATCTCATTAAAACTGTTGTTGTCGTAAATACTCGTGGTTCGCTTTTTTATGTTCTCGAAAAAAGATAAGATTTACTGTGGAAACTGAATCAAGACTGATCACGAGATTTGAGTTTTGCTTTAATCAAGCTAAGAGGAGACAAAGAGAATATTTTGGAGACAAAAGGAATATTTGGTGAAGAAGACATGTTTTGGAGTCCTAAAAGATGGATTTTGAGGAAGAGAAGAAGATGCCACTGAGTTTACGAGATCAATCTGATCAATATTTTCCAACGCACTTCTACCGTAGAATCTGTTTTTCGATGGAAATTTGACCCGACTTAGAGGCATTTTCAGGGGACGAGGTCTTGATGAAAGTTGTAGATACTAAAATGAGCTTTCCAACGCATTTTGAATCACGCCAATCGGATCAGTCTACAACTCAAGTTATGATTTTTTTCCCGAACAGCTTCAATTATGGACGAGTTGGATTTAATTCCCTCAAAATATTGCATGTTACTTGCAATGATTCCTTCCCAACAAACTTTGGTGACTCACCACCCCTACCCACCATCTCCTACCCACCATATCCCAACAAACTCCAAGCCTAGCTAACAAACTCCCAAACCTTCCCAACAAACTCCAAGCCTAACTCCTAGCCTCCCTCAAACCACCTCCTTATACACCTCCCTTATATAATATCTCTCATGGAGAGAACAAAAAAAAACATAAGACATTACACATATTCTTGAGAGAGCAGCCGCACTTTGGAGCTTGAAGGCCGGTCACCCGAGCCTTGTGCTTCTCAGGTGATCCGATGTTAGATTAGGTTATTTCTTTTGTTTTTCGTTTTTTTATGATGAATAAGGCTAAGCAAATGCATGATCGAGCTATGTGAAGCTTTTTCCACTGCAACTTTTATTTCTTTTCATGGATGATCTTGTAAGTTTTGTTTTGAATTGTTTCTTTTCTATGTTTATACGTATCTTGCATTTAAATCGAGAGATGATTGCATGATTTGATACTACCGTATGACGGAAGTCGGTGTAGTTTAGATCACCATAGGAAAGATTAGATTTTTAATCTATACATAACGGAAGTTCGTAGAGTTAAATATCTAGATTTACTAGAGGATCACAATTTGATTAATTCGACACAAGATTATCTTAGAATTGAATCGAGGATATCACCGTTACCGGAAAGATAGGATTTTTCATGTGTTTATTTCATTAGGTTGTTCTTGTTTTCTTTCATGTTTTGTATGCTTTATGTTAATCGAATTTAGATAACGGAAGTTAATAGATTCGTTAGATTGCCGTGAGAGAGATTAGCAATTATTATTCCAACACACGGAAGTTGAGGGATAATGTTGTTAAGATTAGGATTAAATCCATATCTTTGCTTCGTATAGATATTAGTTAAGACCGAGAGGTAAACTAATTAATGGCGTGATAAATCGAAAGAGGAAACGCTTTCTTTAGATAGATAAGATAATAATCCAAGATAGCTTATGAGTGAATGTATGTTTATCTTATTTCTTCCGGTGGGGTGATGGCTGTTGGGATAAGTTGATCATTGTTTTGTTCATGTTTGTTCAGCGCTAGTTAGTTTTACTGTTTTTCTAGATGTAGTTTTATTTATGTTTGTCCGCAACTACCTTTCCTGGCTTTGGACTGACAATCCTCTGTCCAGCTTTATTTTTTTGTTTTAGTTTTGAGTTAGAAGAATTAATCGAACTAGATTTAATGACCCGATTCTCTTCAGTGGGATCGACCTCGTATCTCGAACGCACTACCTACGATTGACCCGATCCAATGTCGGTTAAAAAGTGAGTTTTGCATTAGGTTTTCGAGTTTTATAAATTTTATTTTGATAGTAGCAAAACGCTTATCAAAAGTGGCGCCGTTGCCGGGGAATTGGTGTTTTGTCGAATCTACTTGAGTTAATTCTTGATTTTGTTACAATTTCTCGTGTTCAATAAAAGTAGCGTGAATTAAATTGAGAGTTTTATTTTTGCCATGTTTCGATGACCGTTGGGTTAAGAGGTGCAAAAGTTTTTTACTCAATTTATGAAACGTGAATTATATGTTTGTTTTGCTAATCTAACCCCGTGTGCTATAATTCATCTGTGGGTCAGCTGTGATATGTGATTTGTATGATCCGATCCGCTATGAGTTGATAATCTTTGGAGCTATTTGGGGTGTGTTTGTATTTTTCCCTCAAGCTTTCGTGTGCAAATTCGATGCTTGGACGAGCGCTCAAGGTAAGTGAACGCCCGCCCAGCCTCATAATCTGCAGGAACGAGCGTCTGGTTTGTTGAACGCCCGTCCAAAGGTCTTTGAAATTCCATCCAACGCCCGCTTGGACTTTGAACGCACGTCCGTGTTCTAGATTTCTCTTGACTTGATTTTTAATGCTTTATTTGATATGGATACTTTAATTTGAGCTTCGTGGCTAATTATAATTGTTTTTACGTAGATGTTCGAACTTGCATATTCATATCTTTCCATCTCTACGAATCCATGTTAAATAATTGATTTACTTTAATATACTTGATTCATCTATGCATGTTATAGCTAATGTCGGTTCTCGTATGCTATAATCGGGTCTTATTGTTAATTAGTAGCTAATGTCGGTTTCGTATGCTACATACCGTGTGATGAATCTTGTGAGCTTTGAGACTTATGTGCTTTCCTTGTTATTTTTATAACTCATTTGGGTAGTTATCGCCGGTTTTCCGTATGCTACGCCTTTGGCCATATGAGTTATATCTGCTTAGTATAGCTAATCGTTGGTTTTCCATAATGCTATCACTTTTATGAGTCTTAAGGCGCCTTTCACATCGTGATGTAATGAACAAAGACTGTTGCTTATCGTAACTCGTCATTATTTGGTGAGACGTTTATTATATACATGTCATGTTGCTAATGAGTGGGCTAGTTTTCTTGCTTTTATTTTCTTTTATTTTTGCATATCATTTAGATGCATATCATTTAGTAACATGTCATCTAGTTGCATTGTTTTTCTATTTTTCTTTTATTTTTCTTGAGCGTAGTTAATCGCCGGTTTCGTAATACTACCTCGTTTTTATTTTGTTTCTGCGGGCCGTAGTCACCGTAGAGTTGTCAAGGTCAACTTGCTCAGCCTGAGCCTGTCAGAATTTATTTTTATTTATTTTATTTTTAGGATTGCATGTCATGTAGGCTGCATTATAGTATACTTTCATGTAGTTGCACCTAGCCTACTATTTTGTAATGTTCCATGTATATGTCCATCCTTATATGAGCTTAATCAAAAAATCTCTCACTTCTTTTCCATGTGTTTTACATGTATAACCCTTTGTTCCCGAGATGTTTCGTGTTTTTCAAGTGGTGCAGTACCATTCATCATTTATTTTTGTCAAGCTACTTTGGAAGTCGTTCTTTGAAAAGGACTCCATATGACATCACCATTGTTGTCCTCTTCACCACTCTTCTTGATCAATAACAAAAATCACCTAAGTCCCTAAATTTTTATTTCTGTACAACTTGAGGATAAGTTGCAATCTAAGTGTGGGGAGGGAATGATCGATATGTATCTACACTCATTTGCTTTATTCTATGCGAAAATGAGCTAAATTTTCAAATTTTTTTGTTTTGTCCCGAGTGAGCATTGCATGTCTTTATTTGAGTTTTATATCATTGAGGCGTTATTTTGCATATTTAGTAAATTTAGTTGTTTCACCCAACACTATTTTTCACATGCCATAGTGAATGATGAGCTATAAAATATAAAGCTATACCCTTTTTGGATTAGTGATTTTTGATTTTCTTATAAGTCGTGTACTTAGTGCTAACGATATATATCGTGAGATTTATAATAGTTTATGTTTAGATCCAGTAGTATATATACTGTGAATATCCAAGGTTTGAATGTGATAAGTGAAACGTAACTAAAGTCTTTGAAAAAAATAATAATGAATAAATTGTTTACTTGAGGTGTTATGCTCAGTGGTCATTAGAAAAAAAATAATTTTTACCACTGCTAGCCAGAAATCTGTAAGTAATCACATAAATAAATGGGTGTGTCGAAAGCTAGTCGATGATTGGAGTGAGGTAGGGCATTATCACGAAATGTCCTATACCACTATGATGACTAAAAGCTCACGACAGTTAGAAGAAGCTACCCTATGATTTGAGTAAGGTAGGGTGTTATCCCGAAACATCCTATTCTACTATGACGGGAAAGAGCTCATTCTAATGTGCGTATAAAAGTGAAAAAAAAATAAAATTAATTAAAGACTTGGTTATCGTTAATCTTATACCTAGTATAAACTAAAATATATGCTGTAGGGATTATCCTCTGAGTATGTCGAAAAGGTTCTAGATGTATTCTATCATATTTTTCAGATATGTCACGCTTTTGTAGGTACATCTTGTAAGTGTCATTTGTCTCTAGTTGAAGGGGTATTAGCTAGTTTTGCTTGAATCAATTTCAAGTGTGGATTTAGTGGAAATTTATTATGGCTATGCACACACACTTCTGGGCGAACCTCTAAACTATTGAATATGTTTTATATTTGCTAAAATGTTTATCTGTCTCGAGCTTGATTTTGTTTTGTTTTGCTCGGACGAGCAAAAAGCTAAGTGTGGGGTATTGTTTAGGGTCAAATTGTATGATTTTTAACAATATATTTTCTATCAATTTCCCATATATGGATGTTTTCCATAGAAATCGAAATGTTATATTGAAATATTGAGTAAATGATGTTTTTAAGAGTTAAATTGCAAAAACGTAATGAATTATGTGCTTAAATGATGATTTTATATTATTTTGGAATTATGTTACGCTTTTGGTATGTTTGATCCTCTTGTAGATACATATTTTCGATCTAAAAGATGATTAAAAGATGATAAAGTTCGATTTTGAGCATTATTATATCAACTCAAGTCATAATTACTAAAATGTATAAGTAGTAGTTATCTATCTATCCATATATTTATATATATCTTCTTGAAGGAATAAAAATATTCCTTTAATTCCCAAATATTCCTTTTTTTTTTGTTTATCTCTTTTGTTTTTCTTTCTCTCGTTTCCTTTGATGATATATATATATATATATATATATATATATATATATATATATATATATATATATATATATATATATATATAAAATGGTTTATATACATACTATTGATCCATACTTACAAATACTTACTACTAAAATAGTGCATCGATCACTATATTTTAGTGCACTTTGCTATTATTGTTTGAGTGCACTGGTTTCTATGAGCTTTTATATAATAAACAATAATGAGCTTTATACAATAACTAGTGTGCACTCAAACAATAAATCAAAAGTGCACTAAAATAGTGATCGATCATGATGGTATGTAGGTATGTATGGATAGTATGGTATGTAGAGAATCTCAATATATATATATATATATATATATATATATATATATATATATATATATATATATATATATATATATATATATATATATATATATATATATGTATGTATATATATGTATACATATACTTTATCTTTCATTAAAATCTGTTGTTGTCGAAATACTCGTGGTTCGTTTCTTTATGTTCAGGAAAAAAGATAAGATTTAATGTGGAAACGGAATCAAGACTGGATCACGAGATTTGAGTTTTGCTAATCAAGTTTAAGAGGAGACAAAGAGAATATTTTGGAGACAAAGGAATATTTGGTGAAGAAGACATGTTTTGGAGTCCTAAAAGATGGATTTTGAGGAAGAGAAGAAGATGCCACGAGTTTATGAGATCAACGGATCAATATTTTCCAACGACTTCTACCGTGTAACCTGTTTTTCGATGGAAATTTGACCCGACTTAGAGGCATTTTCAGGGGACTAGGTCTTGATGAAAGTTGTAGATACTAAAATGAGCTTTCCAACGATTTTGAATCACATCAATCGGAGGTCTACAACTCAAGCTATGATTTTTTTTCCCGAACAGCTCAATTATGGACGAGTTGGATTTAATTCCCTCAAAATATTGCATGTTACTTGCAATGATTCCTTCCCAACAAACTTTGGTGACTCACCACCCCTACCCACCATCTCCTACCCACCATATCCCAACAAACTCCAAGCCTAGCTAACAAACTCCCAAACCTTCCCAACAAACTCCAAGCCTAACTCCTAGCCTCCCTCAAATGACACCTCCCTTATACACCTCCCTTATATAATATCTCTCATGGAGAGAACAAAAAAAAACAACATAAGACATTACACATATTCTTGAGAGAGCAGCCGCACTTTGGAGCTTGAAGGCCGGTCACCCGAGCCTTGTGCTCAAGGTGATCCGAGAGTTAGATTAGGTTATTTCTTTTGTTTTTCGTTTCTTTTATGATGAATAAGGCTAAGGCGGCCATGATCGAGCTATGTGAAGATTTTTCCAAATTGCAACTTTTATTTCTTTTCATGGATGATCTTGTAAGTTTTGTTTTGAATTGTTTCTTTTCTATGTTTATACGTATCTTGCATTTAAATCGAGAGATGATTGCATGATTTGATACTACCGTATGACGAAGTCGGTGTAGTTTAGATCACCATAGGAAAGATTAGATTTTTAATCTATACATAACGGAAGTTCGTGAGGTTAAATATCTAGATTTACTGAGAGGATCACAATTTGATTAATTCGACACAAGATTATCTTAGAATTGAATCGAGGATATCACCGTTACCGAAAGATAGGATTTTTCATGTGTTTATTTCATTAGGTTGTTCTTGTTTTCTTTCATGTTTTGTATGCTTTATGTTAATCGAATTTAGATAACGGAAGTTAATAGATTCGTTAGATTGCCGTGAGAGAGATTAGCAATTATTATTCCAACACACGGAAGTTGAGGGATAATGTTGTTAAGATTAGGATTAAATCCATATCTTTGCTTCGTATAGATATTAGTTAAGACCGAGAGGTAAACTAATTAATGGCGTGATAAATCGAAAGAGGAAACGCTTTCTTTAGATAAGATAATAATCCAAGATAGCTTATGAGTGAATGTATGTTTATCTTATTTCTTCCGGTGGGGTGATGGTCATGTTGGGATAAGTTGATCATTGTTTTGTTCATGTTTGTTCGGCGCTAGTTAGTTTTACTGCTTTTCTAGATGTAGTTTTATTTATGTTTGTCCGTAATTACCTTTCCTGGCTTTGGGTGACAATCCTCTGTCGGCTTTATTTTTTTGTTTTAGTTTTCGAGTTAGAAGAATTAATCGAACTAGATTTAACAAATTCGATTCTCTGTGGGATCGACCTCGTATCTCGAACGCACTACTACTACGATTGACCCGATCCAATGTCGGTTAAAAAGTGAGTTTTGCATTAGGTTTTCGAGTTTTATAAATTTTATTTTGATAGTAGCAAAACGCTTATCAATCACCAATCGCGGTGTTGGATGTTGATTTGAACAAATCGCTTAGTAACATCTTGAGTACAAATACTTCAAGATCTAAGGTTGTTATTTATAGACTCTATCGGAGACCGAGTTTGACAAAGATAATCGCTATTCTCTCGATTTTACGAGTTTTATAACCAACCTTTACTCAATGCATTAAGATATTTCATTACCTCGAACGTATGCGCAAAATTTTCGATGCATGCTTCAAACACTAAATGCTAAATGTCTATATTTACGTAGTGGGGTGAACCGAATTGACTCATTATCCACAAATGCGTAGGCATCTTTTAGGTAGACTTTTCGGTTTTTCATTACAACGAAAACCGTTATTTTGCAACCAATGTCTTAAATGAGTTCAGCAGCGTATCGTAGCACATCAATAACTATATAAGGCAAATTTATGGTGTATCCCTTAGTGAAAACATTTCACCGGGAGGCGGATTTGAGCATCATCTGAAGACTACGCAATAACCTATTTCTGAGTATGGAATACTCTATCTCTGGTGAAATCAGAGATTTCCTCCAAATATTTTGGATAAACTTACTGGAGTCTCGAATAGTTGTCAGACAACATGTCATTGTTAGGTGTAATGCCCGAAAGACAATTTTTGTAATTGTTTTATTTAATAAATGAAATGATATTATTATTCATATTTATTATTCTCATATTCACCGATGTGACAATAGTATTTACACTACAGAAAACCCTAAAGTATATCGTTTATGTAATCACTTAACTCAGTGTATGGGATATACACGGGAGGATTGAGTTAGTGAAGATGTACTTAAAATACAATTAGCCCGTAGTGAAGTTAATCGAGAGTATCGGGTCTCTCCTTTAACGTGCTATTAATGCGCCCAGAACACAATAGGTGTGATTGTCTTATCCGGACTTTCGGTTAAGAGAACCTAGTGGGGCATTTATATATGATAGATATATCATATAGTATTTGGACCGATTTGATTAGAGTTCACGATATAATTCCGTAATCGAGAAGTCTTATCGAATCAATCGATGATCATATTTATGGATATATCTTAATCTTGAGGTGATCACAGTCAACTGCTTGAATCAGTATGAGGTTTGACTTGACGGTTAAGGATTACACTGAGTCTGTGATCTGAATTATTATCAATCTCGTGAGGAGATAAATATAATCTCATAATCGAAGGAGTGCAGTCACGGGATTATGGTGGCATATTCCTGTGATTGATTTATCGAATATAATTATTCTGTTCGTAAGATAATTATTTATTTGATTTATCGGAGCCGCTGATTATTAGTCCATGGTCCCCGTCGTGCCTCCAAATATAGCATAGCTATTCTCGGACGTCGAATCCTAATAATATTAATTTATAGTTCTTATTAGAATTTAATTAAAACGGGATGTGAATTAATTGTTTAGTGAATTATTAAATTAGTTGGGCTAAATAATTAAATATGTGAAAAAGACATTTTTCATAATCTTGGCATAATATGTGTTGTGGCCGAAAATTATATATTGACTAGGTCAATAAAAATTTCAGCCAAGGCATGTGTATTAGGAAACAAGAAATTGTTTTTAAGAATGTGCACAAAATATTTATTGGATAAATATTTATGGTAAGAAATAAAGATAAATATTATTCTAGATTTGTTTTAGAATATTATGGGATTATTTTTATTTATTGGATTTATTTTATTTGCAAAATAAAATCCTTGGAGGTCAAGGATTACTCTCCTATATAAAGAGAGTTCTCCCAAGCCTAAACACACATGTAAAATTTCGACTTCTCCTCTTAGAGAGAAGAAATAAAAATTTCGGCCAAGGGGAGAATTGGGGGAAAATCTTGGAGGTTTTTCTGGGTAACATATCGGATTCGAGACGAGAATTTCCTTCCACCGGGAGTTGCTTGGATCACACGTACGGAAGATCGTGGTGCTCTTCACACCTTTGTTTATTCTTTCTATTGCGGTTCTTCAACTTGGATTTTGAGATCCAAGAGGTATGTTCTACAACCCCCTTGTAGATGTAGATCTAGTTATTTTATTACGTGTAATTTATAGATCTAGATCCTTAAATCGCTTCCGTTGCGGATGGTATTACTAACAGTGGTATCGGAGCCAAGGTGATCTATATTTATACGTATAAAATATTAGATCTCGGAGTGGTAAACATGTAGATTTCTTTGTCCCAATTTTTGATAGGGGCCGAAAATTTGTTTATTAATTTTTATGTTGCGATTGTTGTGGTTTGAAGAGATGTATTGGGGTTGGTACTTTTTACTCGTTAGATCTATTGTACGCTCTCTCGATTTAGATCGTATGAGCATAGGATTGATGTAAAAGTTGTTGTTTTTTTAATTTCTTCTTTTTCGGCTAGTTTTATTTTTTTTGTAATTCCGGAAAAACGATGAAGAACACGAGATGAATACGGAACTCGAGGTATGAATAGGAGTCGGGGCTGAAATTTTTTGTTAATTTTTTTTTTCTTCACACAGCTAGGTTTTGATTTTTTTTTATCAAACCCTAATTTTTTTAAAAATCGGCGCTGTTTAAATTTTTTTTTTTGGAATAAAAAATATACAGAATAAATAAAAAAAAAATTATTTTATGTTATAAAATAAAGACCCCTTTTCCTTTCGGGTTCGCGGTTCGTGGTTCAAGGTTCGAAGATCGAAGACATGAAGACAACAAGATTGTAATTTATTTTTTCCTAGGATAGATTAAATAAGAGGGTACCAACAATCCACCTCGGTGTTTAAATTTTCCGCAATTTATTTTTTATGTGTTTGATCATAAAATAGATTTAAAATCAGAATTGTCATGACATGCATCATAACATAAATCCACTCCATGCATACATGTTGAATTTTTAATTTTGGTAATTAAAATAGGCATGTATACAAACTCGCGTAATTAGTTGAAATTTAATTAATACGTGGTAATTAATTAATTTAGTAACTAATTAATGATCCGAGGACGGGTTATGAAATCGTTAAGCCTTTCGGTGTGTGTTCTCGGTGAACCGCCTTAAAGCCCAAACGAGATCACGTTTTCGATTCATAGTGTCTACGAGATTGAATGATGGTAAAAGAACAATAAATCTTGGATAAAAACGGTTCGCCTATAGGTTAGGTGGTCAACTGAGCTTTGCTCGACCGACTGAACCCTCCTAGTGTGATGTATGCACGGGGGTCCGGCAAGACTAAGCTACACCAGGCGAGCGGAGGGGTGGATTCCTTCTTATCTCAATGGGGCTCTCTTGACCCGATTTCGTCCGACTGTCACATATGTTCCAACGAATAGGTCGGGTAGGCTTGCCTACGTTACCGACACCTTTCGGAATCCTTGATTTGATGTGCTTTAATGTTAACATCAAAAAGACGTGGTTAGTTAACCCACCACCACTTCCAAAATATTGAGTGGGAGCGGGGGAGGCGACAACCAACCCCACGGCCTCTACTATAGATACAAGTAAGTGAGAGAAGGGTGACACCTCGCAGCGCTTTGATTTCGTCCCCTAAGGATTGTGTTCACCCCTATCAACATTCATGGCTTGGTCTCCGAAAGGATAGGATTTACGGGTACTCGTCGGGTCACTGAACTATCCTAAGACGGCACACTCGGGGCGTACCTAAGAGATCCGATATAGTTGAAGGATGCAGGTTCTTAGATCTAAACGAGTTAGATTATACGCACAGCGGATGGATCACGACTTATACATCACAATACATAATTAAAGGACTTAAACTACTACAAGGGGGTTAAGATCATGTTACCAATAGTAGGAAGAGAAGCCAAGATCTTCTGATATGTTCTCCAAACGGCGGTTGGTGGACACCCTTCTTGATACACGAACCTCCTTGATATGCAACACCAATAAAAACTTAGAGTTTTTCTTCCTTTAAAAACCCTAGACAAGAAAAACAATTTTTTCTCTCTTTTACAAGTGTGGTGGTCGAAATTTTGCAATTAATTACCCTTGGAATAACTCTCCTTTTATAGGAGAGTAAATCCTTGGTCTCCAAGCATTAATTAATTAAATAAATAATTAATTAAACAAAATAAAAAGATATTTTCCTTAATGACTAATTGTGACATGTATTGACCAATAGGAAATCAAATAACAAGTCATCCAACCAATCATATAACAAAAATATCTTTTATTTTCCATAACACAAGAAAATTAATTCTTGTTCTAAATGAAGACTAAAATGGCGCCACACTTAGGGTTAATAAGCCCACACAAAATATCTTTTATGTGTATTATATTATTTAGCCCAACTAAATAATATCCATGCATATCAATTAATTAGCCCAGCCAATTAATTATCACTGAGGCCCAAATAACAAGATTATTAGTCCGAATTACGAAAGCCACATCGGGCACCATGGACTATAACCAAGAGCTCCAATAATTAATTATTCATCGAATGTAATAAGTACATTAATTATTAATTCCGGGATTACGCCACCATAAACCCGAAATCGAACTCTACCGATTATAGATGTATACTTATACTCAACCCATGTAGTGAATAATCGTCAATTGATATAATCACTACATACTGATTAACCTCCATAGATCGGCCCACTCTGTGTGGGATGTCTCCGTAAACCCGACACAGAATGTCTTATCCTTATTTACCATTAACCCCCTGATGATCAATTAGTGCACATATCTGACAAGTAGCTAATTAGTCAAATATGAACTCCCGGGATCGATCACTTTCTTAGGGCTAACAAATAAGGGAACTGTGTCTCTACTTCCCATAGGAAGGAATGGATTCCATGCATGTCTGTGAAAATCAGAACTACTCACTCATAAGGAGATAGTGCCAATGAGAAGTGGCTTGGAACACATATTTAAGTGAACCGTAGCTAACACATCAAACACTACCCCGAGACAAGCAGCACCCTGTGATCACCTCAGGATTAAGGTTGATCCATATATGATCATCTAATGATTTAATAAGACTCCTCGATTACGGAATTATACCGAGGAATACAGATTAAATCGGTCCAGTCCTATATGAATGCCATCATATATAAATGCCCCACGTAGGTACCCTCTACCGACAGTCCGGATAAGACTATCACACCCTAAGGTGTTCTGGGCGCATTATTGGTGTTTTAATCAAGAGACCCTAAACTCTGATTAAGTTCACCACGGACTAACTCTTTAAGCATATCTCCACTAACTCAATCCTCACGTGTAATCCATACACTGAGTTAAGTCGTTACATACAGATATACTTAGGGTTTGCAGCAGTGTATTACTTTACAAGCACAAAGCAAGTAATACGGTGAGAATTCTGTCATTCATTATTAAAAACAATTACACAAATTGTCTTTCGGGCACTACACCTAACAATCTCCCACTTGCACGAAATGACAAGCAACGATTGTTTTTAGAGCACACCTTTTCTCATCTTTTTTCACAACACTCTCCCACTTGCTCTAAAAGCATATGAGACATATCCATCAATGCCGTACCCTCCAAGCACTCGAATTGGTACACTGATTAGTTAGGCTGTCGACTCGAGACGATCTTTAGGATTGAAACGTTGCCGGTCCTTCCAATCAGGCTGTACTCTCTCTCAATATGCTTTTGACTTCTTATGACTGAGAAGATCCTTCTAAGCTATCTCTTCATTGTTTTCACAATGAAGTGATATCGGCTTATCAGACCTGGAATTACTCCCAGACCAAAAAGAAAATTCTAAGCACTATGAGTAAACACTGAGCCCGAGATCCACTTAATGATCATCCTTAATCTGACTACAAGTCAGAATCAGTGTAGTCAACCATATTTAAGTTTGCACCTGAATGTACAAGCATATAACTCCTCGTTCTCTAAAGATACTTGAGGACGTACTAAACTGCTACTTATTGCTCAAATCCAAGATTCGATTGCAATTGACTCGTGTTAAGCTGACTTGCCCTTTTCCCAGAGAGACTCTATCCCATTTTCTCTTTATCCGAAGATTTTGAGAATCATTCCTGAGAGGTAGGGTAGGACTACTCTCGTTGAATGTTGCATCCGTATATGCAAGATTATCTTAACCAATAAGACGGATGGGATAGCCAATGACTCATTCTCGTGAATTTGACCAAATCAGATTCTTAGAATATTGTCCAATTCTCTCATCCAGAGAATCTTGGCGTGTCAGTTTCCGACTTCAGATAACACTCATGCTGTTTCCAACTGTTTCATTGTTACCTTTCGCTAACACTAATACTACTATTTTACCAATACTGATACCCAGTCTACAAAAGACTTATCAATATTCTGGTCAAGTCCACATATTTTAAAACATGCGACTTTTAATGACCGAGAGGGTCTCTTACATCCACAAAGGACATAAGTCCCGGCAGTCAACCTGCCATTTTTTCTAACCAAGACCCTTCTGTTCCGAATGAATCCAGACTCCGTTTTACGGCAAGAAAGTCTCAGGGAATCACCCCTATTTTCTACTTTCTAATGAAATCTTGAAAGACTGAGTGGTGAGAGAGTTCAAGGTCTGGTTAACTCTCTACTTTTTAGGGAATCACCCCTAGACCACTCAGCTTTGTGCTGAAAGTTAACCTTTCCTATTCATTCGACTCTTTTCGGCGTAGATCCAATTACTCCCACTGGGCCTGAGACACTCAGGTGGTTCTACAAGAGGCTGAACAGAACTGGAGTACCAAAACTCCATTCACAGGGTTAAGGCTTTCAAACCAACCTCTATGATCAGAATCCTATATAGCCCATCAAGAGCCATAGGTTATCAATCACCCAGCAGACTGTAGAGTCCACAAAACCACAATGGGTCAACGGTTAAACCATACTCCCACTGCGTTTTAGGTGGATTGACGTTCTGATCTAGTAGTATTTATCAGTGTAGTCACCAACATCTGATGTTGGATGTGGCCTGACTAAATCAGATAGTAACTTCCTAGAGTAACCGTACTCCAAGGTCTAAGGTTGTTATCTATGTATTCTTTCAGAAAGGGTGTGACAGTCCAACCGTCACTTTCTGATCTCAAGAATCTCATAACCATCCTTCACTCGTCATATTAAGATATTTCATGAATAGTTATATTCTGTGCGTGTGTGCAAAATCCCCAGTCCTACCTTCAAGCACTAAGTGCTAAATGCCTACATTTACGAAAGTGGTGTGAACCGAATTCACTCCTTATCCATAAATTCACGAGCATCTTCTAGGTAGACTTCTCGGTTTACATAATAATGTTAACCGTTATTTTGCAACAATATCTTAATCGAGTTAAGCAGTGTATTGTAGCACATAAATAACTATGCAAGGCGAGGCTACAGTTTCTTCCTAAATGAAAATCACTCCACTTGAAGGCAGGCCGAGCATCAGTCCAAAGACTATGCGATAGCCTATTCCTGAGTATGGAATACTCTATGCTCTGCTAAAATCAGAGACTCATCCTCGTATTCTTTCGATAAACTAACCAGCATTTTGAGTAGTTATCAGACAAAATGTCACCATTCAAAATCTCCCACTAGCTTGTATCTCTCACTAGACCCCGAAGGTCACTGTGAACAAGCTATGTTACCTCTTCAAATCTATTACCCTCTCCCAATTGAAAGGAAACTTAGTCATTGTTCCTTTGAGATAGTGTTCCTAGACTGGGAGATAGGAATCACCCTTAGCCAGTCGTCAGGTCTTATCTCTAGGATATATGCACTAATTAATAGATATTGAAGGGTCGTTTATCTTAATACGAAACCTTTTACCTTTAATAGTTTTAGATGTGTTACACATACCTATTCAGCTTTTCTTAGTGGTTCTGTCTTTATCAAACAAAATTCCGAGTCTCAGATTTGTACTACAAATGTCATCTTCACTTTGTTTAAGGCAACTGTAGTATCGAGATGAAAGTGAATCCATTTGTTTCAACGAATCTGTAAACAGAAAAAATAAATTTTTCTGTGATATTCAAGGATAGAATCCGAAATTCATTTCCTTATATCACTCCCACTATTATAGCTGAAATAACTGCCCGTTGTCTACTCTATTAATTGTTAATGCTCAGCTTCCTTGTTCTTCCAAAGAACTAAGCTACCGAGTCAAGTTACTCGGTTTAAGAAAGTCGCTAAGGATTCATTGGTTAAGTGATCCGAAATCACTTTCCTTATCCTATACTTTCTATAATTAATTTTTCGGTTTAGCCTCAAAACTTTAGTTAAGATGATTAACAATAATAGACATTCTTTCCCATTCTCAACTTTCCTTAAAAGGAAATAGTCTTGAACTAGCCGTTCAATTGAGTAGACACTACTCGTGAACTGTGGGATGTCTAATGAAAGCGTCACCCACTGGGACTAATTTTCTAATAAATCAGATGAACATAAAAGCTCCCACTAGTTTATCAGTTCCAAATACCGTCTAACTAGCGACACTTTAACTTATGATTCTCCAATTTTTCTATTAGAAAATTTCTCGTGTAGACACTACACAATTAAAATTCACTAGAAGAATTTTATCGTCCCAATCATCTTTCAAACTAATTACAGTCGTCTCTCGATGAACACGATTGACAACGGTGACATCCTTATTTACGTCACTTAAGTCTTGAAGGCTCAAGAGAAATATCTCTTCCAAAAATTAATTGCATTTAAGATTAATAAGCACAACGTTCTAGTTACTTACCACTTTTAACGAAGTCACATTAGTCAATATAAAATATACACTAGCAAATCAAGTACCACTAGAGATATATATAAATAGTTGTAAATAAAATGACAGAAAATAAATCCAAATCATACACTACTAATAAATTTTAGAAACATAAACTAAGTACTTATAGTCTATCCTAATGATCCAAGGATTTAATCTAATGCCTCAGTACCGCCTTAGGGTAGGTCAAAGAGGTTTCGATTAATATTGAAGATCAGATTGAGAATCGAACATCTCATTTGTGATCGTCAATCACCTATCCTTTTTCAGCCAAGGTACTACCAAAAATACCCTTTATGAGTGTGACCTCATCAGACGATTTTTAGGTAGACCTCGAGTGTGTGCCGCTTAGGGTCGGTCAGTGACCCGGCGAGTACCCAAAATCCTATCCTTTCGGAGACCAAGCCTTGAATTTTGATAGCGGTGAAGGCCTTCGTTAGGGGGCCGAAATCAAAGCCGGCACGAGGCGTCACCATTCTCTCACGTTGCTTGTGTCAACAGTAGAGGCCGTGGGGTCGGCTGTCGCCTCTCCCGCTCCCACTCAATATTTTGAAAAAAAAAAGTGGTGGGTTTACTGATCACGTTTTTGGACTTGATGTTACATTAAGGAACAATAAATCATAGGCCCGAATGTTGTCGGTTACGTGGGGTAGCCCACCCGACCTATTCGTTGGAACATATGTGGCCGTCGGACGGGTCAAGATTAGGGGAGCTCCGTTGAGCCGTAGTGGCACTTCGGATGGCTCGGCCTTGCCAAACCCCCATGCAAACGCCACACGTGGAGGGTGAAGTCGATCGAGCCGTAGCTACTGTTGACCACCCAACCGTGGTTAAACCACTTTCGAACCATGTTTGCCCGTGATTATCCAATCCTTAAAAATCAAACTTTCACGTAGACACTATGGAACAAAACGTAATCTCGCTTGTAAGGTGGAATTCACCGAGAATCCAAAGACCTTAACCACGAGGTTTCGGGATTTCACTCCTTATGCTTTCGCAGAGTGGGATTCACCGAGAATCCATCACCCAACCTCGACGATTGAAAAAAACCCGTGTTCCTCAGTTTTTACCCTAATTAGTTTCTAATTAATATCAAACAATTAATTAAAACTAATTGCGTGATTTTATACATGCCTAACTAATTCCTCGAATTAATTTCTACATGTATGCATATGGAGTGGAATTCATGATATGATGCATGCCATGGCAATTTTCCGGTTCTACACATACAATCTAAACATGTATTCTAGTGCGGAAAATAAACACCGAGATGGACCGTTGACACCCCCGTAGGTTTACTACTTTCTAACATAATCTGCAGCTGTTCAAAATCTTCGACGATCGGAAAACCAAACGAACTCGGATCGTGACGAAACTTTCCAGATCTGTTCCTCACTCTTTGGGATTCAATATGGACGGTTGGATCGGATTTTTGACTTGTCAATTTTCTCCAGTGAGCCGCCCAACTTGCTGCTGGATCTGACTTTTACAGCAGCGCCTCAAAGACTTCCCGAGGCCGATCGGGAATCGATATGATTTCCGATTGACCTGAAATTATTATGCTACGTCAAAAACTCCGTATTTATCGATTTGACCGGTTGGATTTGAGTTTCAACGGTCTAAAATCTCCCAGAAATTCGAGGAAGTCACAGGTAGGGTTTCTGTGAATCCTGCATTTTTCTGTTACAGCAGCTTCTTTGCAGCAACGAACGGATATCAAAAAGGACTCCGATCAACGTCAAATTTTTTGGAATTGTTCATCATCTTCCAATCTTGATTCTGACCGGAGGTATCGTCGTTTCAACGGCTCGATCAACGGGAGAAACCAAATAACTAAACAGCTACTAAACAGATCTATTTTCAGGAAATTAAAATTGCAATAACAAATAAATTACATAATTTCCTATACTCATATGAACGAATTTTCTTCGTTTATATAAGTTTACAATAGATCTAACGGGTAAACAGTGTCAACCCCCAATCCATCTCTTCAACCACAACAACTAATCATTATCAATGCATAAAACAATAAATAAAATTTACCTACATGCAATTCCACTTCTTTAAATCGTTTAATTATGATTTAAACCGTGGAACCTGTCTCCGATACCACATGAAGGATGCAGGTTCTTAGATCTAAACGAGTTAGATCTACGCGCAGCGGATGGATCACGACTTATACATCACAATACATAATTAAAGGACTTAAACTACTACAAGGGGGTTAAGATCATGTTACCAATAGTAGGAAGAGAAGCCAAGATCTTCCGATGTGTTCTCCAAACGGCGGTTGGTGGACACCCTTCTTGATACACGAACCTCCTTGATATGCAACACCAGTTTTTCTTCCTCTAAAAACCCTAGACAAGAAAAACAATTTTTTCTCTCTTTTACAAGTGTGGTGGTCGAAATTTTGCAATTAATTACCCTTGGAATAACTCTACTTTTATAGGAGAGTAAATCATTGGTCTCCAAGCATTAATTAATTAAATAAATAATTAATTAAACAAAATAAAAAGATATTTTTCTTAATGACTAATTGTGACATGTATTGACCAATAGAAAATCAAATAACAAGTCATCCAACCAATCATATAACAAGAATATCTTTTATTTTCCATAACACAAGAAAATTAATTCTTGTGCTAAATGAAGACTAAAATGGCGCCACACTTAGGGTTAATAAGCCCACACAAAATGTCTTTTATGTGTATTATATTATTTAGCCCAACTAAATAATATCCATGCATATCAATTAATAACCCAACCAATTAATTATCACTGAGGCCCAAATAACAAGATTATTAGTCCGAATTACAGAAGCCACATCGGGTACCATGGACCTATAACCAGTAGCTCCAAAAATTAATTATTCATCGAACAGAATAAGTACATTAATTATTAATTCCGGGATTACGCCACCATAAACCCAAAACTGAACTCTACCGATTATAGATGTATACTTATACTCAACCCATAGAGTGAATAAGCGTCCATTGATATAATCACTACATACGGATTAACCCTCCATAGACTGTCCACTCTGTGTGGGATGTCTCCGTAAACCCGGCACAGAATGTCTTATCCTTATTTACTATTAACCCCCTGATGATCAATTAGTGCACATATCTAACTAGTAGCTAATTAGTAAAATGTGAACTCCCGGGATCGATCACTTTCTTAGGGCTAACAAATAAGGGATCGTCTCTACTTCCCCCAGCAGGAAGGAATGGATTCCATGTCTGTGAAAATCAGAACTACTCACTCATAAGGAGATAGTGCCAATGAGAAGTGGCTTGGAATACATATTTAAGTGAACCGTAACTGACACATCAAACACTACCCCGAGACAAGCAGCACCCTGTGATCACCTCAGGATTAAGGTTGATCCATATATGATCATCTAATGATTTAATAAGATTCATTGATTACAGAATTATACCGAGGAATACAGATTAAATCGGTTCAGTCCTATATGAATGCCATCATATATAAATGCCCCACGCGTAGTACCTCTACCGACAAATCCGGATAAGACTATCACACCCTAAGGTGTTCACACAGATATTATTGGTGTTTTAATCAAGAGACCCTAAACTCTGATTAAGTTCACCACGGACTAACTCTTTAAGCATATCTCCACTAACTCAATCCTCACGTGTAATCCTTACACTGAGTTAAGTGGTTACATACAAATATACTTAGGGTTTTGCAGCAGTGTATTACTTTACAAGCACAAAGCAAGTAATAAGGTGAGATAAATTATGTCATTCATTATTAAAAACAATTACACAAATTGTCTTTCGGGCACTACACCTAACAATAGTATTTCACACTCATAAAGGATATTCTTGATAATATCTAGGCTAAAAAAGGAAGGTAGTCAATGAATAAAGTGATGTTCGATTCTCGTGGGATGTTCGATTCTCACAAGTTATTCATTGATGAGATTGTCTCGATTTAACCGTCATCTCTTTGACCTACCCTAAGGGGCACTGAGATGCGAGGTTAAAACTTGAATGGTAGAGTAGACTTAATTTTAGTTTACAATTCCTAAAATAAACTTATATAGTAGTGTTAAACTTGAATTAATATATGTCATTTTATTTACAGCATTATATCCCTTACTAAATTGCTTAAAAATTAATAATTGACTAGTATTGACTTCGTTAAAAAGTGGAAAGTAACTAGGACGTTGAACTAGTTAATCGATAATGCAATTATTTTCCGAAAGAGATATTTTCTCTTAAGACTTTTAAAAACCAGAGTGACATATAGGTATGTCACTAGTGTCATTCGTGTCAAACGGAAGACAAAATTAGTTTGATCAAAGGTGATTTCGGACTTTGAAATTCTTCTAGTGAATTTTGAAGTGTGTAGTAATTACACGAGTAATTTTCTAATTGAAAAATCGGAAAATCATGAAGTGTTACTAGTTGGACGATATTTGGAATCGATGAACTAGTGGGAGCTTTATGATTTGTTGTTCTTCTAGAACATTAAAAAAGTGTAACTGACTACACACGTAACCGTTCTAATTGAAAAACCGGTAAGTCATGAAATGTCGCTAGTTGGACGAGATTTGGAATCGATGAACTAGTGGGAGTTCTATGATTTGTTGTTTTTTCTGGAAACATTTTAACTATGTACGAAAGATTTTTTAATCGAAAAAATCGGAAAATCATAAAAAAAAAAATAATAATAATAAAGCATTGCTCGTTAGACGGTATTTGGAACCGATAAACTAGTGGGAACTTTAATGTTATGATTTGTTGTTTTTTCTGGTATATTAAAAAAAATCCGAGAAGTCACGATGAGTAACACTCGAAATAGACATCCCACGGTTCAAGAGTAGTGTCTACTCAAACGAACCGCTGGTTCAAGACTGTTTCCATTCATGGAAAGTCAAGAATGGGAGAATATGTCTAAAAGTGTTAGTCATCTAAACCGAAAAACTTTAAGGTTGAACCGAAAATTAATTAACGGAAAATCATAGGATAAGGACAGTGATTTTGGATCACCAACCTATGAATCCTTGGCGATTTTCTCGAGCTAAGTTCTTTGGAAGAACAAGGTAGTAGTGCATTTAACGATTAAAGGAGTAAACAACGGGCAGTTAATTTTAGCTAGAATAGTGGGAGTGATATAAGGAAATGAATCTCGGATTTAATCCCTGGATATCGCGGAAAAATTATTTTCTGTTTAAGATTCGTTGGAACGAAAGGATTTACCTTCTATTTGATAATTTGTTTGTCGTATAGAAAGTGAATATACCATTTGTAAGACTTTATCCAAGACTCGGACTTTTGTTTGATAAAGTCAAAACCACTTACAATCACTAAATATGTATATAAAACACATCTTAAGAACTATTAAAAGCAATTGGTTTCTATATTTAGATAAACGCTTCTTCATATTCCACAGTTAGTGCATAGTCCCTAAAAGACAAGACTTGAAGACTGGCTCATGGTGATTCCTTTTCTCCCAGTCTGGTTATATTGTCTCAAAGGTTCAATAACTAAGTTTCCTTTCAATCGGGAAAGGATAATGGTTATAAAGAAGTAACATAGCTTGTTCATGACGACCTTCGGGGTCTGATGAAAGATACAAGCTAGTAGGAGCTTCCGAGTAGTGACTTCTTGTCTGATAACTATTCAAACACTCCGGAAAGTTTATCCAAAATATTTTGAGGTTTCTCTGTTTTTCAACAGAGATTGAGTATTCTATACTCGGAATAGGCCATTCATAGTCCTCGAGACTGATGCTCAGCCTGCCTCATTGTGACATGTTCTCACTAAGTGAGAAATCGTTAAATTGCATTACATAGTTTTAGATGTGCTACAATACACTGCTTAACTCAATAAAGATATTGGAAGCGAAATAACGGTTTACATTGAAATGTAAGACCGAGAAGTCTACCTAGAATATGCTTTGGAATTTACGGATAAGGTGTGGATTCGGTTCACCCCACTTCCATAAATATAAGCATTTAGCACACGGTGCTTGAAGGTAAGACTGGGAATTTCGCGCATACGTTCGGTCAATGAACATTCGTGATATATCTTTTAACCAATTGTGTATAAAGGTTAGATATAGGATTCTTGAAATCGGGAAGGGACAGTTATACTGTTGCATCCTTTCTGATAGTGTCCATAAACAACAAAACCTTGAACCTTGAAGTATGTTTACTCAAGGTAGTTACTAACTGATTAAAATCAGACCACATCCAACATCTGTTGTTGGTGATAACACTAAATACTACTAAACTAGATCAGAATTTCGATCCACCCAGTAAGTATTGGGAGTATGGTTTATCCATTACCCATTACAGGTTCTGCGGACTTTGTAATCTGAGGATCGATTGACCTATGACTCCTTTGTGAGCAGTATAGGATTCTGATAATAGAGGTTGGTTTAATAGCCATAACCCTGTGAATGGAGCTCGGTACTCCAGTTCTGTTCATACTCTTGTAGAACCACCTGAGCGTCTCAGGCCCAGTGGGAGTAATTGGATCTACACGGAAAGAGTAGAATGAATAGGAAAGTTCATCTTTCAGAGCAAAGATTGAGTGGTCTAGGGTAATTCCCTAAGAAGTAGAGTTAATCGACCTTGAACTCTCTTACCACTTAGTATTGCATGATTTCGCTCAAAAGCGAGAAAATAGGGGTGATTCCTGAGACTTTCTTGCCAAACAAACGGAGTCTGGATTCATTCGAACAAAAGGGTATTGCCTTATGAACTTATGACATGATGATTTGCCAAAGCTTATGTCCTTTGTGGATAAAAAGCAAACCTCTCGGTCACCTGGAAGTCATATATTTCTACAATATGTGGATTTGACGAGAATATTGATAAGTTTTTGTAGACTGGATATCAATTTTAGTACAAGAGTGAATATATACATATATTAGTGTTTGTGAAGGATAACACTTTGCACTGCTTGGAATCAACATGGGTGTGTTATCTCAAATCGAAATCTGAAAATGCCACAATTCTCTCAAATGTGAGATTTGGACAACATCCTAAAGAGTTTGACTCGGTCGAATTCATTAGAATTAGTCACCGTTTCCCATACATCTTATTGGTTAAGATGATGCATCTGTGTATGCAACATTCAACGAGGAAGTTCAACTCTATGCCTCTCGGGAATGACTCTAAAATCTTCGGATCAAGAGAAATGGGATAGATTCTCTTTCTAGTAAGAGATGGTCAGTTATTGAACGTCAACTTTGATCGAATCTTAGATTCAAGCGTTAACAAAGCAAGTTTAGTATGTCCTTTAGTATTTTGAGAGAACGAGGAATAATATGCATATATTCATGTGTGAACTTGGATATGTGTGATACACTCGATTTTGATTTTAGGCCGATTGAGGATGATCGTTAAGTCGATCTCGGCTCTGTTTTACTCTTGTGTTGAAGCTATTGCCTGGAGGAATCCAAAGAACGCCAACTCGACTTTAACTAGTTGGGTGATTAGCGGCTTTGTAGTAGCTAGAGAGGCGATATAGCTTAAGGATTTCCTTTTCATATCTGGGAGTGATTCTAGATTTGGAAGCCGATACACATCATTGTGCAAACGAGGAAGGGGTAGCTTATAAGGATTTTTGAAATCACTAGAGGTCAAAAGCATATTGGGAACGTACCATATGATTAGATGGACCGGTAACGTTTCGATTCTACGGATCGTCTCGAGCCGACAACCTGACTAATCACTGACCTATCCTACGACGGCACACTCGGAGTGTACTTTGTCATCTGCAATGGTTATGATATGCTTAATGGGTACTAGAGTACGGGATGGGTCTCCATTGCTTTAGAACAAGTGAGAGATGAGTTTGTTGAAGTTTTAAACAATAGGGTGTGCTCTAAAAATTAATCACATGCTTTCGTGCAAGTGGAGATTGTTAGGTGTAATGCCCGAAAGACAATTTTTGTAATTGTTTTATTTAATAAATGAAATGATATTATTATTCATATTTATTATTCTCATATTCACCGATGTGACAATAGTATTTACACTACAGAAAACCCTAAAGTATATCGTTTATGTAATCACTTAACTCAGTGTATGGGATATACACGGGAGGATTGAATTAGTGAAGATGTACTTAAAATACAATTAGCCCGTAGTGAAGTTAATCGAGAGTATCGGGTCTCTCCTTTAACGTGCTATTAATGCGCCTGAAACACAATAGGTGTGATTGTCTTATCCGGACTTTCGGTTAAGAGAACCTAGTGGGGCATTTATATATGATAGATATATCATATAGTATTTGACCGATTTGATTAGAGTTCACGATATAATTCCGTAATCGAGAAGTCTTATCGAATCAATCGATGATCATATTTATGGATATATCTTAATCTCGAGTTGATCACGATCAACCGCTTGAATCGCATGAGGTTTGACTTGACGGTTAAGGATTATACTGAGTCGTGATCCGAATTACCCCATCTTCGCATTGTACTGGATTGAGTGAGTAGTCCGTGTTTATCACAGATACGAATCCAATCCTTCCATTTATGGAAGTAGATAGACGATTCCTTTTTTTTAATCCTAGAAACGATCGATCGATCGCGAGTTCATATTACAATCGATTAGCTACCAAAGGTGAGTTGTATGAATTATTTGATCACTAGGGGGTTAATGGTAAATAAGGATAAGAGGTTCTGAAAAGGGTTAACGGTAACTTCCCGATTTAGAATGAACAGTCTATGGAGGATTGATCCATATGTAATGATTATATCAATGGACGCTTATTATCAATCTCGTGAGGAGATAAATATAATCTCATAATCGGAGGAGTGCAGTCACGGGATTATGGTGGCATATTCCTGTGATTGATTTATCGAATATAATTATTCTGTTCATAAGATAATTGTTTATTTGATTTATCGGAGCCGCTGATTATTAGTCCATGGTCCCCGTCATGCCTCCAAATATAGCATAGCTATTCTCGGACGTCGAATCCTAATAATATTAATTTAGTTCTTATTAGAATTTACTTAAAACGATATGTGAATTAATTGTTTCGGGAATTATTAAATTAGTTGGGCTAAATAATTAAATATGTGAAAAATACATTTTTCATAATCTTGGCATAATATGTGTTGTGGCCGAAAATTATATATTGACTAGGTCAATAAAAATTTCGGCCAAGGCATGTGTATTAGGAAACAAGAAATTGTTTTTAAGACATGTGCACAAAATATTTATTGGATAAATATTTATGGTAAGAAATAAAGATAAATATTATTCTAGATTTGTTCTAGAATATTATGGGATTATTTTTATTTATTGGATTTATTTTATTTGCAAAATAAAATCCTTGGAGGTCAAGGATTATTCTCCTATATAAAGAGAGTTCTCCCAAGCCTAAACACACATGTAAAATTTCGACTTCTCCTCTTAAAGAGAAGAAATATAAATTTTGGCCAAGGGGAGAATTGGGGGAAAATCTTGGAGGTTTTTCCGGGTAACATATCGGAAGGATTCGAGACGAGAATTTCCTTCCACCGGGAGTTGCTTGGATCACTCGTACGGAAGATCGTGGTGCTCTTCACACCTTTGTTTATTCTTTCTATTGCGGTTCTTCAACTTGGATTTTGAGATCCAAGATGTATGTTCTAAAACCCCCTTGTAGATGTAGATCTAATTATTTTATTACGTGTAATTTATAGATCTAGATTCTTAAATCGCTTCCGTTGCGGATGGTATTACTAACAGTCACTACTTCAAAAGCTCCCACTAGCTTGTACCTTTCATATGACCCCAAAGGTTTTTAGAACAAGCTATGTTACTTCTTTAAATCTATTACCCTTTCCTGATTGAAAGGAAACTTAGTCATTGTTCCTTTGAGACAGTGTTCCTTTGACTCGGAGATAGGAATCACCCTAAGCCGCCTTGAGATCTTGTCTTTAGGAATATGCACTAATTAATAGAATAGAAAGAAGCGTTTATCGAAATACGGAAACCATTTGCGTTTATATATTTTAAGATGTGTTACTAATACTTTTTCAGCAATGCTTAGTGGTTCTGACTTTATCAAACAAAAGTCCGAGTCTTGGATTCGTGCTACGAATGTTATATTCATCGTCAATAAGACAAACAAATTATCCTATTGAAAATGAATATGTTCGTTCCAACGAATCCGAAAACAGAAAATGAATTTTCTATGATACTCAAGAATTGAATCCGAGATTCATTTCCTTATATCACTCCCACTTGTCTATCAGAAATAACTGCCCATTGTCTATTTTATTTATCGTTTAATGCAAAGCTACCTAGTTCTTCCAAATAACTTTAGCTTTCGAGAAAATTGCTAAGGATGCATTGGTTAGTGATCCGAAATCACTTTCCTTATCCTCTAATTTCCAATTTATTAATTTTCCGGTTTAGCCTTAAAACTACTTAGTTTAGATGACTAACATGTATAAACATTCTTTCCCATTCTCGACTTTCCTTAGATTGAAACAGTCTTGAACTAGCAGTTCGTTTTAGTAGACACTACTCTTGAACTATGGGATGTCTAATGATAGTGTTACTAGCTTGGACTATTCTATTTTTATAATCGACAAATCATAAGAGCAAAGCTCCCACTAGTTTATCGGTTCCAAATACCGTCTAACTAGCGACACTTTATGATTTATGATTTTTCAAAGATTAGAAAATCACTCAGAACTAAGCTCCCACTAGTTTATCAGTTCCAAATACTGTCTAACTAGCAACGCTTTATTCTTGTTTTTCCGATAAATGGAGAAACTCCTATGCAGTCTATTACACATTTCTGATGATTCAGAAAAACAACAAATCATAAGACAAAGGCTCCCACTAGTTTATCGGTTCCAAATACCATCTAACTAGCAATGCCTTATGTATATGATTTTCCAATTTTTCAATTTAGAAATTTGTTGTGTAATTACACTTTTAAAATTCACTAAATGAATTTGTCTGATAGTCCTATATCATCTTTTGTAAACTAAGTACGGTCGTTTCTCGTTTTACACGAGCGACATCCGTGACATACCTATACTATGTCATCAAGTTTTTAAAGGCTCAAGAGAAAATATTTTCCGAAAATTAACTGCATTCTTTTTATAATTACAACGTAATTGTTACTTCCACATTTTTAATGAAGTCCTGTTACTAACTGTTTAGTAGCCTAGAGATTAAAGTTGTAAAATAAACATGACAGAAAGTTAAATTCAAAAATTAAAATTACACTACTAGATTTTTATTTTGGGAATTATAAACTATAAAAAGTTTATCCTACCATTCCAAGGATTTAACCTCATACCTCAGTGCCGCCGTAGGGTAGGTCAAAGAGGCGACGATTAAACTGAGACAATCTCACTCAATGATTAAGTTTCGAGAATCGAACATCTCACGGGAATCAGACATCCCGGACCTTAATCATCGATTACCTTCTTTTTTCAAGCCTAGATATTTCGAAAATATCCATAAAGAGTGTGACCTACTATATCAAATCTCAAAGTATGCCCCGAGTATGCCGCCGTAGGGTCGGTCAGTGACTCAACGAGTACCCAAAATCCTATCCTTTCGGAAACCAAGCCTTGAATTTTAATAGGGGTGAACACCATCCGTAGGGGGCCGAAATCAAAGCGGCTCGAGGCGTCACCCTTCCGGGATTACACCACCATAAATCCGAAACTGAACTCTGCTGAATATAGATATAAACTTACACTCAATTTTGAGTCGATAAGCGTCCACTGATATAATCATTACATACGGATAAATCTTCCATAGGCTGTTCGTTTCGATTCGTGATATCTCCGTAAACCCTTCTCGAAACCTCTTATCCTTATTTACCATTAACCCCCTAGTGACCAAATAGTTCATAACTAATATAATATGAACTGCGCACATCTGTCAGTTTCTAGGATTAACAAATAAGGGAACTGTCTGTCTACTTCCCGAGTGAAGGAATGGATTCCATATCTGTGATAGCACAGACTACTCACTCATTCCGCATCAGAGCCAACGAAAGTGTCGGACCACATACTACTGAAGTGATCCTTACTAACACATCAAACTCTACCCTAGTCTAAGCAGCTTGTTATGCGATCACGCGTCGAGATTGAGATTAATCCATATATTATCATCTAGTGATTCGATAAGACTTCTCGATCACGGAATTATATCGAGAACTCAAATCAAATCGGTCCAGCCCTATATGATTATCATCATATATAAATGCCCCACTATTACCCACAATCCGGATAAGACTGTCACACCTAAAATGTTCTTGGCGCATTATTAGCAAATTAATCTTGAGACCCGTACTCAGATTAATAAACGCTACGGACTAAGTTAATTTTAAGTACATCTCACTAACTCAATCCTCTTGTGTATAGCCATACACTGAGTTATGTGATTACATAAATGAGGTACTTAGAGTTTTCAGTAGTGTCTTAATTATAAGCATACATGCATATAATAAGATGAATTATTTATTCTGTCCTAAAACAATTATATAATTGTCTTTCGGGCACTACACCTAACAGTTTTCTCCAAAAAATATTTTCTTTCCTCGGTGTTTTTCGAAAAAGTGTTTCCTATCCTCGGTATTTCCCTATCCATTATTATTTCATTTATTATGAAAAAAAAAATCAAACAACTATTTCGATCATTATAATACGTGCTACTGCTACCAAAGTTATCCAAAATCACCATGAGATGAACTTCAACTTGTTTCTTTACGGTTATCTTCTTCGTAAATTAACTAATTAGTTAATATAATAAAAATTAATTCATAAAGTTAAATAAATATTGTATAGCTAAAAAATTAAAAATTAACACTAAGATAACGAGTACTTTTTTTAAGGAGGAGTACTTTTATTATTAGTTTTATAATACACATTATTAAATTTAAAACATTTTTAAATAATTTTGAGCTATGTATTATATTATATCATATTAGCAATGCTAAAATCTTATTCGTGGCCCATTTTTGGGGCACCGATGATGTTCGACCTATGGAAAATCGAATGCAAGCTTAATATTCGACTTTGCAAAGGTCGAATGTCCATTTTAAACCCAATTCAACCTGGAGTGTGGTGTCATGGTATTTTCTCCGTGATTCCATTAACAACACCCTTAGTATTTTAGTTCTGTTATGAGGTGAAAAAAGTTTTAATTGGATTATATTTTTAGTTATTTCTCATGTGTTTCTCCTTCATTTATCAATTACATCCCACTTTATATTTGTAAATAAGTTCTTAATCAATAATATATGTTGATCTACATCCGTCCCTTCCGTAATAACAAACCTTCTTAAATTTCAAAAAAAAATAGTACGTAACAATTTATCTTTGTAAATAAGTTCTTAATCAACAATGTATGTTGATCTCTACCCATCGCTTCCGTGAATAACAAACCTTCTTAAATATTCAAAAAAAAAGTATGTAAAAATATAACTTAATCCTTATACAAATTGTAATTAGTATATAACTATTTTATTTATACTATAATTATAAACTACATAATCAAAAGTTTTTATTTTCTAAAAAATGACAACATACAAACTGCTTTGACGGGAGATCACGAAGTTATGCTAGATAGTAAGAACATAGGAAAGCATAGTAACTTTGCCACCCTAACTAAGAAATTTATTTTTTCAATTATTCCTACATTTTTAATAACAAAATAATAGACTACTTTTCTGTAATAATGACATTTTTGCTAAGAATAATGCAGACTTAGAGATGTTAATAGCATGTCTAAAGACATATTCATAGTTAGAAAGAGTTTTCAACATAGAGACTGCAGACTCTTTTAGAGCAGTTGTCAAAATGTGAGAGGATCATCTATAAAGTAAAGATGATTAATAGCTGGACTCCTAAGAGAGATTTTAATACCTAGGATATGCTTCCATCTAAATTAGAAACCTTTAGCAAATGATAAATATGTAACAAATCCACTTTTAATACCTCAGATGTTTCCATCCAAATCAGAAGCGTTTAGCTATTGATAAATAAAAAATCTCTTTACCTGACACCTCTTAAAGGCTTATAAACAAAAACAATTTTGTCACAATCAATGACGAAAGAGTAGGATACAAAAGAAACGCATTTCAAAATCAAGTCAATCCAATTAAAAGAGAAACCCAATTTTTCCTTGATAAAAGTTAAGAAAGACCATTCAAATACGTAAAAACCTATAGAGATATCCAACTCTAAGGCCATATAAACTTTATTACCTTTCCACTTGTTAATCATATTATGCAAAGATTAATGAGCAATAATTTAAATATCCAAAATTTGTTTGCCAAGAGCAAAAGCGTTTTGATTGTCACTATCAAATATTGAATTGTGATATTTCATTGAATAATGTTTTGATAGTGAATAATGTTAAAGATAGTACTCTCAACAGTCACTAATACAAAAATATATTACATTTTCCAGCCTATTGGCAAGGACTTTGGAGAATTTTTTATGAATAACATTGCAAAAACTAATTGGTCTATAATGGGCGACTTCAATTGAAGAAGAAACTTTGAGAAGCAAGGCAATACATGAATGATTATATTTTTAAGGAGCTTCCCAGAATTAAAGAAATCTATGAAAGAATTGACAACGTCATTGTCAATAATGTGAATTTCTTAAAAAACGTTGAGAACATACCATCCGGTCCTCGGGCTGAATTTGATTTATATTGAAAAATAGCTTGCCTGGTTTAGGCTTTTCAGACTTCTTTTATTCTTGTTTTTATCCAAATCATTATCTGCAACAAAACTCTTGAAAGCAAAATAGGAATTGTCAGGCCTGAATGCACCTTCTTCTTTTTCTTTATGGTTAAGGATGTCGTTAACATCACCACCCCAAATGAAACGAGTACCCCTAAAAGCCATTATGTATTTCAGAAAGGACCACTGCTCCAGTCTGTGGGAATGCAAGAGGCTCATGTAAACCCCAACAAACTACCAATGCTGACCAATGGAGTCATCTTTGATGCCGACTTCTATGGCAAAGCTGGTTGGGACAACATATATAGCATTGGCATTTTCTTTCCACAAAAGAGGAAGCCCACCTATCATACCAGATAGATGTGCAGATATGATCAAACTTCTGTCTTTTTCTTATACTTACAAAACTATTTTCCTTCTTTTTAATTTTACCTAAAAAGACAATACTTGGGCAATGAAGTTCTATTTATCTCTTCAAGATGGGATATCATCAAAGAGCTCCCTACGCCTTGATAATTCCACGCCATAATCCTCATTGTTCCTATAGAAGCCACATAGGGTTGGTTTTCTTCATCCTATGAAACTCAGATAAAGATTTTGGTTCACCAATACATATTTAAATTCTGGTTCAACAAGACTAGGAGGTTGAAGATCCTTTGATTCAAGAGTTTTCCTCTTGTTTATAAAACGACTCGCTGAAGTATCAGAATCCAGAGGAACCTTACTTTCATTAGCCTTTTTAGCCACAAAATTCCTCTTCTTTCTTGGTTTGAGAGCAACATCATATTGTTAAATTTTAGAAGTAATCACATTTGATTCCGGTAGAAGCCGACTCCTTGAAGATTCTGCAATATCTTCCTTCTTTTTTACTTCTTCTGGGTACCATTCCTAGAGGAGAATACCCAGAAGAAACTGGCAGTTTCCTTAGGAACCACTTTATTATAATCACTTTTTAGTTCTTCGGTAACATTATCAAAACCTGACATATTATACTTTCCACTTTTTTGCTAGCTAAAAGCAGACCTGTTAACCCATTTAGATAAATTATCCAAGAGTTACACCCTCTATTACTAGGCCGACTGGAAGATCTAGCTCTATGAGGATTATCGCACAAGGATATAATAGGCAGAGCACAGAAATCAGGCCCAAATAAACCATCTTTATGATTTATATTTGGTCTAGCACTTTAGAGTGACAACCTCTAGTCACATGTCTAATTTTTACACAATACGAACATAATAAGAAATATTTTCATACTTAAAAGTTGCCCTTATTTCTACATTGTCTTGGGCGACCGTCATACCCTGAATTAGAGGTTAGAGACATGAAGGTCTACGATACATAAAACAAACTTACCATGCTTACCTCCTCCTAAAACCACCTATATATTGCATGCATGCCTAATATGCCCACAAATATAATTTTATGCATCCCCACTGCCCAATTCAGTGAAATATTACGGACTTGGGCCCAGACTGGCAATACGTTGAAAGATTCATCATCAATTTTAATACTCCTGCACTTTTTGATTTCCATTATGTAAGAGCCAAAGTATCAAGCACATCCCACTAGCACCTGATCTGCATCAACTTTAGAATTTAACTATGCCATTAAACACGCCATTAATTTTTTCAGAAAACCTCTTGAGTTCAAACTATGGATTCTAAGCACATGTGCCACTAAACATCGAACTCACGAGCATTTGAAAGAAAACCTCGTATTATGTTACCCTCATTAAGACACTAACAACATGTGCCCAAATTATAAGAAATGGTAGATTAAGTGAAATAATTGAAGTACAAAAAATAATGTGAATTGTCTGACCGTAAAAAGTTCATGTTCAAATTTATTTTATATAACAAACAAAAAAGTATGGAGATCTTTTAGTTAAACATGTTCTTTAACAAAGGGCATAAAGAGGTTGTCTCAATGATCCATAGATTTACCGAAGCATTGAGACAACTTTATTTATCAATACAAGTAAAAAAAAAAAAAAGTGAATGTAAATTAAGAATGCTAATCTTATTTAGAGTAATTATAGGTGTATCGATCAAGTAAATGGTGAAGTCGTATTAAAATGAAAATAAAATGCTCCCACCAATTTTAAAAAACATACAACAACAAAAACAACTAGATCATTTTTTAATAATTATTAATTTACAATTATTAATATCCTCTAGATTTATCATATACCTAATAATATATGCAATATAATATCATATTGTTAATTTATAAAATTTAATCAAAACACTTGCGAATGCATGTGACGCCCCTGTCCCGGATACCGAGTCCCTATCCGGAAAAAACGCCCGGCACGCATATAATTAAATTTTAATATAATTATACACGTAAGCCTTACGTAAGGAGACATCAGAGAACAAGCGGAAGACAAAACGACTGACTCGGGTAGCTGAAACGACTAACAAACGATCGAGAGTAACACAGGCTGCATCTATTACTTCACCAAAAGACTCATTATAACATCAAATACAAATAGAATCCACTACATCATGATATCCATAAACTGAATCCACTATTATTCCAACAGTACAAGGGATGAGGGAATATATACCAAAATTACAATACAGTAATGAATACTAAACTCCATCTGCATCATCTCTGGGTCACTCTTCAGTGGCCTCAAAAACAACCTACAAACACCACCTTCTCGGGGTGGGAACAATAAAGAAGAGGGGGTAAGTACAAACGTACTTAGTAAGGGGTAGAAGAAATGGTTACACAGTATATCACAGTATATTTATATATATAAGACAAGTCTACAATCTCTACCACATAGGTTGCATTGAGATCACGTTCACCCTCTACTAGATCATATAGTACAACCTCACGCACGTAAATTTGTTACATCAATACCAAAGGACATTACGCACGGTGAACAACTGCACCGCAACACGGGAAGCACCTCAAAGGCACGGGCTTAGGTCCCCGTGTGGGAGTCACACGCGTCCCTTGGCATCTGACCAAGTAGATGAGTGTAGTAGTCCCATGCTAAGAAGAATAGACGTGCCTCACCAATGATATTGACGTTTTATCTTTTAGACAACCACATATGTATTTACGAGTTAAGCTCTAACCACCTGATTCATTCACGTATAAGGCTTCTTAGGGACTTCTAGTCCTAGACATTCTAATTACACTACCTAGCACATTGTAAAAGGATCAATGACTACTAAGTCAATGTCCCACAAGGCCTAAACAACGCCTTCCGGTGCTCCCACCTTCTCCCCGCATAGGGTCTCAGTTGTGGTGCAGAACCAAGGCTACCAGAAGTCAATGTTAGACATTGTTTATTAACATATAATGTTCCAAAATAACATACAAGCCACTTTATATCGTTTAATACACATAACAGCTCAATGTTAATGTAATACACTTTTACCGTAATATACACTACACTTTTACTATAACCTGTTTACTTATATTTTTTTACATATCATTTAAGTACATTTAAATATTACACTGCACACAGCCATCTCACAATCTGTATCGAATAAAATCAAGATACCATTATTTGTGCAAATACTATTTCACCGTATATATTAATTAATCATCACACCTGCAACTAAAGTTCCTAGTTCGTTCCCAGAGCCACAAATTGTTTAGCCAAAAGTCAAGTCCACACTATATATATTAGATAAGGACCAATTTTATTCATTTGCTTTACTGTAACTTTAAACACATGTATATATATTTATATATTAGCTACAGAAAAGTCAAACATTTGCTTCTGCTGTAACAGAGTCGGCCGAAACATATATATTTCCAAAATACCAATAGCACACATATGATTCGATGCATTAACAGCATATATATTTTATCAATTAATAATTACACGATAAAACACCGGTTAAAAAACACCTCCTTACCTTTTAGCGTTTTAAGAGCGAATCCAAAAGAAAACTGAAAGCAAAGGCTTGAATCTTTCGATTCCACAACTCCTACGAACAACCTACAATCCAATGACGATATTCTACGATTAATGCAACCCTCTACTTCAATAAAGCTCAGACTTTTCTAAATAAAAGATCAAGATTCCAACTTTAGGGCTAAACCGAAAATTTACGAAATTAAGAATGGTTGATGTAGAAACGTTCGTTGCGCCGAGGCAACTACTGCTCCGAATCATCTTGATCAACACATGGTTGATCATCTCATAATTTATTTTTTAATTGGATCAATTACGATGTATCCGTCGATGACCTGATCACTCTTATTTATTTATTTATTTTCTTTACGGCGTCAATCAAACTTTTTTCCTTATTACCCTGTTTGCCGATATAAGTCTTCAACATCATCCATGCAATATAATAGTATATATATTACATATTGTACAATTCCATATCCCATCCTTCACCCTTCTTCACACAACACTGCACGGCCTCTACTCATTATTATTTTCTTTTGGTTCGACGGCTACAGCTTTCTTTTTCTTTTCTGATATGCACCGAATGAAGACAATTAAATGGAGAGAGTTACATTACATTTATAATAATAAAATACCAGTAATCCATATCTATTCATAAAATTTATTATTAATTATTTAATAAGATATTAGGGCAGCTAAATTATAAGATTACCCTTTTTACCCTTACTCAAAAATCTGGGGTGTTACAATGCACGTGCATTTTGCTAGTATATACATATATACGTATACTTGTATACATACATACATACAACAAACATACATGTATACTGTAACGCTCTGCTCCCGGATACCAAATCCTTATCTGGAAATGAGACGCTCGGCACATGACTTTTAATTAGATCGGGAAAACACTAAACTCGCGTAAGCCTAATGTAATATCAAAGTATTAAAAGCCACGCGGAAGGAAAGAAACATGTAGAGAGTCGGGAAACAGACCCTCATTGTCTTCCATGAAACACAACACAAACGAACATCACTGCTGTCAAATTAAAATCATGAATAAATACTAACATCCATTACAACTCAACTTGACCAAAAAGGAAATTACTAACTACTTGGCACTCATGACTTGTTGAAGAGAAACAACGACAAAAAGGGAACTAACGAAAACATAAAGAACACACGACTTCATTCCTAAGCTTGCCCTCCGAGCTCAACATCAATCTCTTAATGAACTTGCATGTCTTGTTATTCCAAAGAAATGAGTGAGCACTAGCTAGATGCTCAATAGAAGTAAAAGATCAAAGATATCAATGTTTGTCAAGTTGGAAGACATTACATGAATCTTCTTACCAAGTTGTTAAAAGATACAATTTAAAAGCAATCACAGTATAACAAAATATTTTAAAAAACATCATGAAATGCATAAAACATGATCATCTATCTTGCACATTCAACCACTCACTTTATATTCTTATTTGATTCAAATTTACAAGTATCTTGTTACAAAAACAAACAAAACTTACACAAAATAGATAGAGGAATCTATGAATAACGTCAGTGTTTGATGCATACATAGTCGAAACATAGGTTTATTCGAGTATTCAAAGGTACAACTCCATGGTGAAACCACATCACAAGGCCATAAGGTGCTACAGGGGAGATACCCTCTAAGGTATCCGGACGGTACATCGCGCTTTCTATCTAGTGCCTAACCACAGATGAATAACCGTAGTCACAGAGCATATAATACAACATAAGTCAAGTTCATTGTTTACATCTTTCTAAGCACCTAAGTTATCACATAACAAGGCCAAATCCATAACTAACACCAAACTTCCAAACTCTAACTCCATTTACTAAACAAAAGCATAGAATGCAAATACCCAAAAAATACAAAATAATTGAAAATACTTCGTATAGCACAGATAAGCACAAACATAACCTTTTCCTGGACAGAACTTGGCTCGCTACGGCAGGACCTGGGCTCGCCTAGACATGTCTGGAAAACCTCCAGATTCGTTTATTCTTCAATAGTACCGGAAAGATGCGACATACCCCTAAACTAACGAATTACGTACATAAAATTGAATAGCGGTTTACATTTAAATATTTTAAACAATAAAAGCCATGCCTTTTTTATGAGAAGACTTCATTAACTTATAAACGAGCTGAATTCAGAGCTAAACAACTAATTCCAAATATACGTGAATCTACAATCCAACAACGGATCAAACATGAATACTACGAGGTACTAAACTAATCAAGATCAAGGCTACGAACAAAATGAGAGAAGACGGTGATTTTACCTCTAAAAGACAAATATATTCTTGAAATGAATTCCGGAACATGTTTTGCTTCGATTTCACCAAGCTGGTCTGCAAACGAACCCAGAACGATCAAACCGAGAGCTCTATAGACTTCGGGTGGTGCGGTTTCCCAAGGGTACCGGACATGAAATGGGGCACACTTTTTCCTCCGAAAACTCGAAAACGCGACAAAAGGACGAAAATATTCTTACTAGGAGGTGAGAGGTTTTACACGTACAACAAACATACATACATATATAACATACATATAATTTTTGAAAACCATATAGAAAAGTACGATTTTATATGAATAATAGAACCAACCGAATATAGAACATATGTTGCACTCTATGTAGTAAACTGGGCACAATCTGATTACATTGACTAGAAAACGAATAAGCAAAATTACAACAAAAAGAAATTACAACAAATCGAAATTACAACAAAACAACTTACAGTTTGTTTTGAAACAGATTAAAAGTAGAAGGAAACCGAGCCGTGTGTTTAACACGCTTTCCTTAAGACTAATTCGTCCCCTCACCGTCGAGTGCTTGAGCTTCTCCCAGGATAGAACGGTTAACAAGGACAGGTTGCACCATACCTTCCTTGTGTAAGAACTTTGTTGCTTGAACTCTTTATTTTCATAAGAAGGGTAGAAGGAAAAGATGTTTCTGCTGCATTTCGATTTATGTTTGTGTCTATGTCTCTCTGATGAAGCAAAATACAGCAGTATAAATAGGCTCTAGTAGATGAGAGTGGAAAACCGATGGAATATGGAATGAACAGCCTGATCATCTGTATTGAATGTCATAAGTGTAGCAGAACTGGAAGGTCTCAGCATTCAAGAACACGTTAGAACAGGAACAGTCTCACACAGCAGCATTCAAGAACAATTCAGTATTGGAAAATAAAATAAAGATTTTATTTGCAAAACCGAGCCTTATCTTAAGCCCTTCGAATCGAGCTGCAATCGTGTACGCAGGACACGCGGGCATGCACAAGCCCAAGGGTAAATCCGGATTGGATTTGCACCTTCCTGCGTCTGCGCGTAGAGAACGGTGTATAAAGTTGGTAAATTCTTACCACTACACTAATACAACATCATATAAATATTGACTCTTTTCCCTTCTTCCAACCAATGTGGGAGAAATAGCTTCTTCCTATTTTTCCTTTCCATAACACTTTCCATCCACACACTTAAGCCCAATAGGCCCAATATGACATATCATTTAAAATATTCCATTTTAACCATCAATTTTCCAACAATCCCCACATGAATGGAAATTGTGTAAAACCCAGCAAAAGGCTCTAAGAATGACATAGAGAGTTCAATGGTAGATGAATGCATAGGATAGGTAGGTGTGACCCTTTGAACCTTCCTTGATTAAATATGTTTACTTTATCGGGTGACTAGTAGACGCGATGTCCTTGAACTATTCTGCCATTGATGTAAATGATGACATATCAACCACACTGCATCTACCTAGCAACATTTAGTTCTTGCGGTTATGTCCATTTTGGCCGTGGACATCCGCCTGGTTCTCAAGAGTTTCTAAGAATTGCGCCTATATACAATTCCCTTTGAAGCGGCCCTCTTCTCTCTTACATAGGTGATTCAGTAATTCTGTAATTTTCTCAAAATATTCTTCTTACACAAATCATTAAAAGCTCTTCACGTGAGCTTATCCTCGCTCAATCTCACTGCTTTCTTCATCTTAGGAATGAGCTTGAGGGTTACCCCACAAAGGACTTTACTTCGGCAATTAGGTTTTCCCATTGAACCAAGATCTTGGGATCTCCAATCTACAAGGTTGGGTTTTCCTCCGCAAAAGTTTTATTCCATGGGCTTTAGTCCCATTCCTCTTGATGATTTAGCAACTACCTCTCTATTTAACCCTTTGGTTAGCGGATCCGCAAGATTATCCTCTGACTTAACATAGTCTAAGGTAATCATACCAGTTGAGAGTAGTTGTCTAATGGAATTATGTCTTCGGCGTATGTGTCTAGACTTACCATTATACATTATATTCATGCTGCTCTTCCAATCGATGATTGGTCATGTATAGTGAATACATATTCCTGGCACTGGCTTCGGCCATTGAGGAATATCCTCTAGGAATTGATGCAACCATTCTGCCTCTTCCCTACATTTATCCAATGCCACAAACTCATATTCCATTGTGGATCTGGTTATCACGGTTTGTTTGGAAGATTTCCAAGACACGGCTCCACCGCCTAACGTGAATACAAAGCCACATGTGGATTTTGAATCCTTTGAATCTGAAATCCAATTTGCATCAGTATATCCTTCTATAACAATTGGTTCTCTTGTATAGTGAAGGCCATACTTACGAGTATATCTTAAGTATCTCAGTAACCTCAGTATAGCTTTCCAATGTTCATGACTCGGATTACTAGTATATCTACTTAGCTTGCCAACAGCGTAAGCGATATCCGGTCTAGTACAACTCATTAAGTACATTAGACTTCCAATGATCCTTGCGTACTCTAATTGAGATACACCCTCACCTTTATTTTTGAACAAAGGTTGACTTTGATCTATTGGAGTTATAGCTTCATTTGAGTCATCTTTATTGAATTTTTTCAGGATTTTATCAATAGAATTAGATTGACTCAAAATGAGACCATTAGAATTTCTTGTAATTCTAATTCACAATATCATCTCTGCTAAACCTATATCTTTCATTTCAAATCTGGTGTTTAACATATCTTTGGTAGATTTGATCATCTTATCATTACTACCAACTATCAGCATGTCATCCACATAAAGACATAAGATGACATAGCCATCTTTTGTTTCTTTCATGTAAATACATTTATCACATTCATTGGTTTTGAACCCTTTTTCAAGCATAACAAGATCAAACTTTTGATGCCATTGTTTTAGTGCTTGTTTTAAGCCATATAATGAATTAACCAATTTACACACTTTCTTATCTTGTCCTGGACTAGAAAAACCCTCAGGTTGTTCCATGTAGATTTCTTCTTCTAAATCTCCATTTAAGAAAGCGGTTTTCACATCCATTTGATGTACTTCTAAATTACGCAAAGCGGCTATAGCAAGTGTTAAGGGTGACTTTATACGATTTATAAGGCTATATTCTATGTTGATTTCCCCCATATTTGTATAAGTTTGCATAAGAAACGAGTATTTAATGGAAATATTGAGCGAATGATATTTTAAAAGGGTTGATCGCAAAATAGGTTGTTTTTGGTGTTTTAATTATGTTTTTATGATTATTTGGACATTATTACATTTTTGCGATGTTCTTATGTGTTATAGATACATGGTTGAGGTTCAAAAGATGATCAAAAGTTGATTAAGTTCGAGCAAATTGATGATAAAAGAGATAATGAAGGAATGTGATTGAGATAAAAGAGATAAAGATCAAGAAATCAAAATTCGATCCTAATGGACGAACGTTCAGCACCTTGAACTGGCGTCCAGAGCAGACGGGCATCTGCCAGAGTGAACGAGCGTCCAGAAGAGGAAAAGTGATTCAGAGAGTTTGGACGCAGGAGTGGACGCTGGTGGACGGACGTCTGGTCATGACTCGGCCCGACTCGAAGAAGATTACACAAGCTGGACGGGCGTTCACCCATTCCGACAGGCGCCCAACCGCCGCCATGCCGAAACCGACCTAGTTCTCTATATAAAGCAGCGTGTTTTCTCCACAAATATATTATATATTCAACCCCAAACCCTGTGGGCGCTTTGGCTGCGTTTTCCTTCAGCTTTTCTCTAGTTTTATGCACTTAAACTTCTAGATTAGATTAGATAATTTCATGTACTTTTATTTATCAATTCGAGTTGTCAAGAAGATGCTAAGAGGCTAAATCCTCTTGAACAAGCGTTGTGAAGCCGTCCGATTCAACAGCTTGATTTCTCGCTCGTGATTATTTTGTGAGTTCTATTTCAAGCTCGTTTCTTTTATCATGTTTTGTATGTTTTATTGCATGTTTAATCGAAAGATGCTTGCTTTGATGATTGTTTATATGATGAGAGTCATGTCAACCTTAGATCACCATGATAAAAGATTGGATCTTTGATCTAAATAAAACGAAAGTTATTAGATTGATTTTCTAGATTAGAAATCGAAAGACTTCACGCCTAGGTTAGAAAGACGTAATCTTTAACATCGAAAGATAAAAGATTAGGAAACGAACTTGTCTCTACGAGAGTAGGAGTTTATGCCTTCGAGTAGGTGAATCACGACTTGAGTAGAGATCACGAAATAATCCGAATTGGAATTGAATGTTGATAGGATAGGTGGATCAATTGCTTGTTCGCTCGTTATACTTGATCAAATCCCTAAAACTTGAATTGTTTAGCTTAGTAGTCTTTTATTTGCATCTTAGTTTAGTTTAGTATTAAATTGGTTCGCAGCCCGTATCCTTCCTAGCTTTGGATTATATCCTCTGCCTAGTTTTATTTTCTGCTCGCTTGGTTTTATTCATTCGCCGCTTAGATTAGTTTCGTGACATAGTTTAAGTTAGACAAAAGCTAGATTCACAATCGTTTAGTTCCCCGTAAGATCGACCCGGCATTAACCACTATTACTACGATCCTTATACTTGAGGTTAACCGGATTATTACTTGTTTATTTTGTGTTGATAAAATCCGTGACAAGTTTTTGGCGCCGTTGCCGGGAACCGGACGGTTGTCTAGTTTTTGTTTTTCTGCTTTTTCGCTTTTGTTTTCCTGTTTTATTTCGCTTTTAAATTCCCGCTTTTAGTTGATGAACGCTTAGGTAATTAGTTAATCGGGGTTTTAGCTTAGGGTTTAAGGTTCTCTTGTGATTAGTTCTTTTCTCATCTCTTCTTTTATCTGTTCTTTTCTGCAAATTTTTCTTTTCTGTTCTTGTTTTCCCTTTTCTAAACGGACGCCTGGAAATCGCCGCCCATTTACTTGGAAAGTCTTCGCTCTGAACCACTTTTATTCACTTAGACGAAGGCCCATAAGATTTGAACGCCCGTCCAAGTATTCTCGTTTTTCGATTTGCGCTTGGACCACTAAACGCCCGTCCGATCTCAATTTCATCCGGACGCCCGTCCAAACTCTTGGACGTCCGTCTGGTCCTGTTTCCTTTTCTTCTTTCCCCTTTCTTTCCTTAGGTTTTTAATTTTTAGTTTAGGCTTTCAATTTCTTAGTTTTTAGGTTTCAACCACTTGTTTTTTGGTCCGGTTTATGCAAACTCGAGTCAAAAGGGACCGTTATTATACACCCCTGACCCCGAGCGAACCGTAGTCCGCCAAACAGCGGATTTTCCGCTCATGGTTCCGCGCACAGAACCGAGCGAGATCTTGAGGATCAACTAGCAAGAGAAATCACTGATTTTGTGATAATGGCCGCTAATAATAGACGTACGTTGGCAGACTACGCCATGCCAGGCGAAGTCAAAGTCAACCCGGCTATTGTTATTCCAAACATTCATCGCACAAACCTTTGAGTTAAAACCGGGACTTATTCGGATGATGCAAAGATGCATCTATTTTTCATGGTTATCAATCGAGAATCCGATACCCACTTACATACATTCCTAGAGATATGCGGGACTACACGCATCCAAGGAGTAAGTGAGGATGCTATCAAGTCAAAACTTTTCCCATTTTCTTTGAAGGGAGAGGCTAAAGAGTGGTACACCTCTCTCCCCTCTGAATCTATCACCACCTGGGCTGAACTTGAAAGAGAATTTCTAAGTCAATACTTTCCGCCTTCAAAGACAGCCCAGTGTTTGAACGACATTTTCACATTCTATCAGAAAGAAAATGAGTCGTTCTTTGAATGTTGGAAGAGATTCAAGTCTCTTCTCAGAAAGTGTCCCCATCATGGCTTGCCACTGGAAAGGCAAGTCAATACATTCTTCAGTGGATTGACCGAGCTTACAAAAGGCATGGTCAATAGCTCTTCTGGTGGGGCATTTCTGAAGAAAACACCGGAAGAGGGATGGGCAATGTTTGAGGACATCACAAAGTACAACTACGCCCCCTCTTATCAGGCAATTCAAGCTCCTCCTCCTCCCAAGGTTGAGGAAGTCAATTTGCAAAGTTTGATCGCCATGCTGCAGAAGCAGATGGCACCATCTCAAATTCCAAACCCGATAAATCAAACGTCTTCTTTTTTCCACGTAACCCTCGTGTTCAGATCGTGAAAATTGTCGCCGACGGGCCATATGAATGGCCAGTGCCAATTTAATCCCCCTGCACCTTATCAAGTGAATGATGTTCATGATTATGGACAGTACAATCAAGTCACATGTCAGAATTGTGACGAGGTGGGGCACACTTCTAAATTCTGCCCTATGAACGGACAGAATGCGGAAGTGAATGCATTCTATGGCCAGAACAATCAAAGGTTCAATCACCTTCCTGGCCAGGGCAATTTTCAAAACCAAGGGTTTAATCCATCTTCAAATTTCAATCCTAATTCGAATTTTAATTCGAATCAGAATTTCAATAGAAACCCTGGGTTTAATCAGAACCAAAACTCGAATTTTTCCAATCCTACGCAAAAATTCAATCAGAATTGGCCTTCCAATTCAAACTCTCAATTTCAAAGTCGGCCCACCCCACTTTCTATGCTTCAAATTTCCAAAACTCTCAAAGCTCCTCCCAATCTAACAATCTTGAAGCCAAGTTGGAGGAGCAAAGTAGATCGATGAAGAATCTTGAAAGACAAATTGGGCAACTGGCTGAACAGTTAGCTTAGCTAGACCCAGTGGCAAATGCCTAGTTTCACCGAGAAGAATCCAAAGGGTGGTCAAGTTGCTCAGCCGACTTGAACAAAGGCCCATGTAATCGACCTCGTGCCATCAATTCAATACGGTAAATAGGAGGCCGGCAATAATGAATCGAGAAGCGGTACTCAAGTTAGTGGTCCTTCCCATCCGAAACCACTAGCCCCTCTCGCCATTGATAAGGCGAGGGGAAGCCGAGCACCTACACTCCCTTCAACTGCAAGAGAAAACTCGGTGGCTGATCCCCGAGAGGTGGAAAAAGCTGGAGATCCTCAAGTGGCTGATCCTCGAGGATGAAAAACAGCGAAAGTCGAGGTCGATCCCCGACTACTAAGAAATCTGAAAAAAAAAAGCTGTTCGTTGGAAGGATCTCGAAGACAGAGTTGTTAGTGCATCCTCAAAGAAGGTTTTCTCGAGGATGACCTTAATAAACTTCCATTTCCACCAAGAAAGAGCAACATTCCCTTGATTGAAGATAAGAAGTATGAAAAGGTGCTAAACCTTTTAAAAAATACTCAGGTGAATCTTCCATTATCAGATGTCTTGGTCGAGATGCCTAAGTATACAAAATTTATCAAGGATGTTGTGTCTTCAAAAAGAAATTAGCAGTGAGGCATGGAAAGGCAAATTGGCGAGGATTGTTCCATGATTAATTATGAAAACTTACCAATTAAAAGAGGTGACCCTGTAAGTTCGTACTTACAAAGTAGTAATGGGAGGTCTAGTTTTCCTAATTCTTTGTGCGATCTAGGTGCCTCTATAAGCCTTATGCCAATGTCTCAGATGCAAACAAATTTCGGTTTACAAAGCCTTCTAGAACCCACTACTATGAGTTTACAATTCGCTGATAGATCTTCTAAGAAAGCTTTAGGGATCCTAAAAGACGTTTTGGTTCAGATTGATATATTTACCTTTCCAGTCGATTGGTATGTTTTAGATATGGAGAAAGATGAAAACGCCCCCCTGATTCTTGGAAGACCTTTCTTATCTACAACTAGAGCCCTCATCGATTGCGATGGTGGGCAAGTGACTATCCGAGTTGGTGATCAAGAGGTGAGTTACAATGTCTTAAAGTCCATTCAAGTACCCTCTGGCCCTCCAACCGGCTTTTCCATTGATTATATGACGGATGATTTCACCGACTATATGGATAAGCAAGTCATGGCGAGAAGCGGAGTATGAGCGATTGGTTGATAATCTGAATACTCATGGTGTGGTAAATCTAGATCAATTAGCGGTGATTTTGAGGAAGAATTGTTGGAAGGAGAAGCTTTGGCAAATGGGGACCACAGAGTAAACTCAATGATATTGAGTTGAAAAGTGGAGATCTCAAGTCAAGTTTAGAAGACCCCCCTACGGATTTGGTGTTGAAGCCGTTGCCTAAACATCTTAAGTATGTGTTTTTAAGAGAAGGCGACAAGCTTCCATTAATCATATCTGCCAAGCTTTCTCGTATAGAGGAAATGAAATTGATCAACGCTTGAAGAAGAATGAAAAAGCTTTTGGTTGGCAAGTAGGAGATATCGAGGAATATCTCCGACATCCGCATGCACAAGATCAAGACGAATGAGGGTGCAAAATGTGTACGATGACCCACAGAGGAGGCTCAACCTCATATGCAAGGAAGTCGTTAAAAAGGAAATCATCAAACTTCCGGACATGGGAATCATTTATGCCATCGCGGATAGTGAATGGGTTTCCCCGACTCAAGTAGTTCCCAAGAAAGGTGGAATTACGATTGAAAAGAATGAGAAGGGAGAGGAAATTGCATTGAGACTTGTCACTGGTTACAGAGTCTGCATCGATTATCGAAAGCTCAATGAGGTAACCATGAAAGATCACTTTCCCCTTCCATTCATTGACCAGATGCTCGAGTGTCCAAGCGGGACACGATTCTATCGCTTCTAGATGGGTATTCAGGATACTTCCAGATACCCATTGATCCAGCTGACCAAGAAAAGACCACCTTCACTTGCCCTTATGGTACATTCGCTTACAGGCGAATGCCATTCGGTCTCTGCAATGCCCCAGCTACATTTCAGCGATGTATGCTAGCTATCTTTGACGGGCTTGTAGAAAAGTGTATGGAGATTTTTATGGACGATTTTTCGGTTTTTGGTCAATCTTTTGATGATTGCCTTGACAATCTTGATCAAGTGTTATCCAGATGTGTGGAAAAGAACTTAGTACTTAATTGGGAAAAATGCCATTTCATGGTAGATGAAGGAATAGTTCTTGGCCACAAGATCTCAGCCAAAGGTATAGAAGTTGACAGGGCAAAAGTGGAAGCTATCGAGAAGATGAGCTATCCTAAAAATGTGCGCAAAGTGAGAGGCTTTCTTGGACATGTCGGCTTTTATAGAAGGTTCATTCAAGACTTCTCCAAGATAGCCAAGCCCCTGTCCACTTTACTAAAGGAAGACGTTGAGTTTAATTTTGATGAGAGCTGCAAGCAAGCGTTTGAGGAGCTTAAGGATCGTTTAATATCTGCTCCAATTCTTATTTCGCCTGATCGAACCTACCGCTTGAGCTTATGTGCGACGATCAAACTATGTTTGTTGGTGTTGTTCTAGGCAAAAGATCAAGGGGAAGTTCCACTTATCTATTACGCCACCACACATTGAACCCTCTCAAGTTAACTATACCACTACTGAAAAGGAGCTTTTGGCCGTAGTTTTTGCTATGGACAAGTTCCGTAGTTACTTGTTGGGAGCTCAAGTGATTGTGTGGACTGATCACGCTGCTTTGCGGTATCTGATGACTAAAAAAGAGTCTAAACCGCGCCTACTACGTTGGATACTGACCCTACAAGAGTTTGACGTTCAAATTAAGGACAAAAAGGGCAGTGAAAACGTAGTGGCTGATCATGTTTCTAGAATGTTAAGTGAGGAAAAGGATGCTCCAGATGATATAGATCTTTGCTTTCCTCTAGAAAACATTATGTTGATAGACGGTTGTCCTCCTGATGTTCCATGGTATTCTTCCATTGTAAACTACCTTCATGCCCGTTATCTCGATCCAGAGATGTCTTATCAGGAGAAGAAAAAGTTCTTCTCTGATTTGAAATACTTCGTTTGGGATGAACCTTATCTTTTAAGATCTCAGAAAGATGGTCTACTTAGAAGATGTGTTCCTGAATCGAGCAGAACGGGATATTATTGAGCAGAGCCACAGTGGACCCACCGCGGTCATTTTGGTCCGTGGAAAACCGTGGCTAAGATCTTTCAATCCGGTTTCTATTGGCCTACGATCTTTAAAGATACGTAAGCTTTCAGAAAACTCCGTGATAGGTGCCAAAGAACCGGTGCTCGACAAGCGTTTTGACATGCCTTTGAAACCCATTCTCGAATGCGAAGTCTTTGATGTATGGGGTATCGATTTTATGGGACCATTCCCATCATCTTGCGGTAACAAATACATCTTAGTCTGCGTAGACTATGTGTCTAAATGGATGGAGGCTCAAGCCACTCCTCACAATGATCATAAGACGGTAATGAAATTTCTAAAAAAGAATATCTTCGTGAGGTTTGGATGTCCACGTGCCTTGATCAGTGATGAAGGGACGCACTTCTGCAACCGACCCCTAGAGAAAGTCCTTGAGAAGTATGGTGTCCGTCATAAAACCGCACACCATATCATCCGATGACTAGTGGTCGAGGTTGAAAGAAGCAACCAAAGCATCAAGAAAATCTGGAGAAAACGGTGCTTGATCATAGAAAGGATGAGTTTGAAATTGGATGATGTACTTTGGGCTTACAGAATCGCTTATAAAACCCCTATGGGGACATCTCCATATCAAATGGTCTACGGAAACCATGTCATCTCACTGTAGAGTTAGAGCATAGAGCTTATTGGGCTACAAAGTTTCAAACTTTGATTCCCAATCTTGTGGAAAACATCGACTACAGCAGTTACATGAGCTAGACGAATTCGGACTCCAGCTTACGAAAGTGCCGTGGATTAGTAAGGATAAGATGAAGCTACTCCACGATGCCAAGATTAAGAAGAGAGAATTTCGAGTCGGAGAACAAGTTCTTCTTTACAATTCTAGGTTACATTTGTTTCCTGGGAAGTTGAGGACACGTTGGTCCGGTCCCTTTGAAATTCTCCAGATTATTCCTGGAGGCGTTCTAGAACTACGAGGTTATGGTGACCAGCCGTTTCGAGTAAATGGTCAAAGGTGTAAGTACTACATTGGTGAAACTAAGGAGAAACCTTTGATTGTCCGTTTCCTCGATATCCTCGGGTGTGGTGCGACAAAAGTCGAAGAATTCGACGACTTTTCACCCGACCTGTTTTCTGAGAATGACGGTATTGGTCAATCTGAGGAAGTTCTAGCTGGCAGTTGGGATATGGAAGAGTATTGGAAGGAGCGTCAACACAAATGTCATCAGAAGCTTCAGAAGACGAAGAAGTCAACCATGGGGAAGTTTAAACGTGTCTGGAAAGCTATAAAGAATTTAACCCCATGTGTTGTGTGTCGCTTTTGCGCCACACTATCGATCGAGCTTACACGAGGTAGTGGTGGCGTAAAAAGTCAAATGGCCGGATCCAGGCTAGACTTCAACAGTGTCGAGCTAACGACATTAACCAAAAGCGCTACTAAGAGGCATCCTAGATATCCCTTATTATATTAGTTAAATTTTGTTTAGGCTTTTAGTGTTATATTTATTTAAGTTTTAGTTTAATTAAGTTTTAGTTGACTAAGTTTTTCTGTTTATATCTGTCAGTTAGTTTGCTTTTTAGATATGGATTACGGAGTTCTTCCGGAGGAGTTCCCCATCCTTAGTCGGATCCTACTGATTACAGTAGCTGATGGACCAGGCACGTAGATTTTGAGCTTAGTACCCGTACGAAGACCATCACCTATGTTCTCATTGTCCCCCGCTGTTCGGGAGGTAGTGACTTCACTACTGAGGAGCTCCAGGAAGCTATAGGACGTTCATATACGGTCCTAAATGACACTATGCTGACGGATCTAGCGCTGGTACTACAGGATTCACATTTTAGAGGTTTAGAGGTGGCTGGAGATGATTGGGGCATACGAGACGATTATGATTTCCCTCCTGCTATTGATATGCTTCGTCGTCTCATCCGTTTGGTGGATTGGGACGAGATTTACGCAGACTAGCGTTGGTTAGGTTTGTTTCGTCGAGCAAACGACGTAAAACAAAAGCGCTTGGTGGGAGGCAACCCACTGTTTTCTATTTGTTTTAGCGTATCTTCTAGTAATTTTATGTTTTTCGTTGTTTTTATTTGTATGTTTGAAATTTTATTTAAGTTTAATGAGAAAATGCAAGTTTGAATTTGAATTGTATGAAATTTTATAAATTTTGCATTTTTTTTCTCTGTTGGACAACAGTCCAGTGCTCTGGCCGGCCGTCCACCATGCACAAATATTGGACGAGTGTCCAACATTCTTGGACGCCCATCTGAGAAACCTCTTTCAACGCTGTATGTAAATTTAGTATCTGGACGAGCGTCTGTTTATATGGACGCCCGTCCGGTTCATGTGGTCTCCAGCTGAACGTGCGTCCGATTTCCTGGACGCCCGTCCAGCACCTGCCTATATATACATCTTCATCCGATGGAAACTCACTTTTTCAGAATTTCAAATCCTCACACCCGACTTTTGCCCTCCTTTTGCCCTAAAATCCATGTTTCTACACCAAATTGGGCGCTTCAAAGTCCCACAAACAGCTCTCAATCCCTTCTTGTCGATTTTCCACTCCAAATCCTCCAACAAACACCCATTAATCCGATTCAGTAATTTAGTTGGTGCGACTGTTTGGGAAAAAAATTTGATTTTTGGGTTCAATTTGGCATTGTTTGGACTTCTAATCCGTTCTATCATCGTCCCATCCTCATTCTTGGTAAGCTTTTGTAAGCTTTTCCTAGATTATTGCGTGTTTTTTTTTGAGAGTCGATCTTCGAGTCGACTGTTTTATAGGAGTTCTTTCTTATTTGTTTTTCTTTCTTGTTCTTTTCTTGTTTCTTGTTCTGTGGTGATATGGGATGTTGATGGATGACGTTGGTTGGTCTGCATTGTTTGTTTTGATGTTGGTTTGGTGTTGCGTTGTTTGGGAAATCCCGCTTGGACGATAAACGGGTGGTGGTGTTTGAATTTGGGTTTGGGATTGTTGTTTGGTTAGTTTTAGGTTAAGATGGTGCATAAACAGGTTCAGAAGAGGCATGGTAAAGGGGTAGCTAAGGAACCTGCCAAGAGGAAGAAGGGTGTGGACCCTACTTTAGTCAATCCCAATCAAGGAATTCGTATTGGTGGGCGTCAGAACCCTCCTAGAGGTCAAACTAGAGTTCCTTTGCAAGATGAACCTGAATCTGGGTCTGAAACTGATGATGAGCCGTTAGTGAGGATGCAAACTAGGCGGCGGAAGCTCGGGTGAGCAAGACAATGAGCCTGAGGGAGATGAGCCGGTTCGACAGAGAGTGAGACCAAATATCCTATTCCTTTTGCTCGTAGATTCATCAATCCTAAGGCGATGGAGGTCTATAATAAGCATTATCTAACTCGAATGATGTTGATAGAGAGAGCCATTTTAGACGCGAAGGTGGACCCCGCATTTGTGCAGCTGTTAAAGGATAGGAAGTGGGAAGCACTGATGAAAACCCCTAGGACTCCAGTCAATGCTACACTCGTTCGTGAGTTCTATGCAAATTGTTCGGAGACGGATTTGAGAACTGGGATGGTCACTGTTCGAGGGGTTAAGTTGCCGTTTACACCAGCAGTTATCAATGGGAAGTACGGTTTGGATCCTTTTGAGGGGTTGGGCTACAAGGAGGCGATTAAGGCCAAACAAGATGCCGGTGAGGATCCGTTGGAGGAGTTACGGTTGTTGGTGTGCCCCGAGGTGCCTTGGACACTCAAACCGGGTGGGGCTAGAAAGGAATTAGTAACCACGAGTTGGACAGAAGATTGGAAGGTCCAATGTCGGTTTATTCAGAACCGGTTGTTACCTAAGAACAACCTGACTCACTTCCACATTGGTGACCTTGGGATGCTTTATGCCTTGACCTTCAAGCTCAATGTTGATGTGGGGCAAGCTTTGTACGACGAGATATCGATTAATCAGAAAGTTTATACGAGGTGCTTGATTGTCCCGCACCTTATACACAGTTTGTGCTCTGATGCTCAAGTTCCCGAGTACAAGACCGATCACAAACCGAAGAATCCTAGGTTCTTGCAGAGGGAGAAAGAGAAATCTTCGGTCGATCGAGACCGAGGCCGAGATAGCACGTGAGCCTGGTTCATCTTCCGCGCACTCGCCTCGCCCATCCTCCTTCCTACTTTATCTCCTTCGGTCCGGATGCGGCTGAGTATGGGCAACAGTGTCCGAAACTGGATGGAGGACATAAGGACTTCTCAAAACAACATTTTGACGATTCTGAAGTGTATCAGTGACGGCCAGAAGCCGAGGGATGACGGAATCTTCGCTCCGAGCACTATTGACTTTCTTTATTCTGATGAGATCGAGCAGGCCATAGCAGACGTTTTAGATGAGTCTGAGTCATCTTCCGTGAGGAGCGACTCGACTGGTGGACGAGGACTACGGCACCACCTTCCTCGGACCCTCCTCTCGATACTCCGGTGATGATTCGCGCGCGCCGAGCCATCCTTGATCTTCTTTGTTTCATTCTGGAATTTGTGGTTATTTTGTTTTGACATTTATACTTAGATGATTCATTGTAATTTTGATATTGCTACTCTTTATTTTCGATGGATCATGTAAGCTATACGGCATCCGCACTTCCATTTCTACTTTGTTTATACTTTCTGGATGTATTACATGCTTTACCTTTTGCTTTATCTTGATTTTGATATCTCTTTTCATGCCGTATAATTCCCGCTTTTCCCGAGATGTTTCCGTGTCTCATCAAGTCGCGCGGTGTGTTTTTAGCGGTTTTGTCAAGCTACATTGTCTCAGTTACGAGTTCTGAGTGTCACTTTGTGTAGGCTCCGCCGACCGACGCTTGAGATCACTAAGTCTTTTATCTTTTCTTTAGTTTCGCACAAATACGAGGACATGTTGATCTTTAAGTGTGGGGAAGGGGAATGTTCGATATGTATCTACACATTTGCTTATATCAATATGTTTCTATGCAAAAATGAGCGATAAATTTTCAAATTTTCCGACATTTTTGTTTTTGTTTTGTCCCGAGTAAGCAAATGCATAATCTTAGTTCGTTATTTTTATAGTCATCCAAGCTATATATCATATGTTTAGTAAGTTAGTTGTTTCACCTGATCTATTTTTCACGAGCCATAGTGAATGATGAGCTAATATATGCAGTTATACCCCTTTTGGATTAGTGATTTCTGATTTTCTTATAAGTCATGTGCTTAGTGCTACGTGTATATCTTGAGATTTATGATAGTTTGTATTTAGGTCCAAAGTATGTTGTACTGTGAATATCTAAGGTTTGAATGTGATAAGTAACACGTAGCTTATTGTCAAATGAAAAAGTTGAGTTAATAAAGAAGTATTTGGGTGTGTCGGAAGTTGGTCGATGATTTGGGTGCGATAGGGCATTATCTCGAAATGTCCTATACCACTATGATGACTAAAAGCTCACGACGATCGAAGAAGTCGCCTTATGATTGAGTAAGGTAGGGTATATCTCTCGAATATCCTATTCTCGCTGATGACAGGCAAGAGCTCATTCGATGTGTGTTTATAAGTGAACAAGTTAAATCAACTAAGAATTGTTATGAAATGAATAAATGACTAAGTTATCGTCTATCTTATCCCCAGTAGAAACTGACAGATATGTTGTAGGGATTATCCTCTGAGTATTTCAGAAAGGCCCTAGATATATTCGATCATTTTTTCCGGGATAGTTCACGTTTGTAGGGTACATCTTATGAGTATCATTTATCTCTAGTTTGACGGGGGTGTTAGCTAGTTTTGCTTTAAGTTTCTCAAGTTTGGACTTAGTGGAAGTTTTCTATGGCTTTGCACACACACAGTGGTGAACTTCTGATTTATTGGATCTATGTTATATTGTCTGAGATGTCTATCTTTTCTCGAGCCTTTATTCTGTTTTGTTTTGCTCGGGACGAGCAAAAGCTAAGTGTGGGGGAGTTGTTAAGGGTGACTTTATACGATTTATAAGGCTATATTCTATGTTGATTTCCCCCATATTTGTATAAGTTTGCATAAGAAACGAGTATTTAATGGAAATATTGAGCGAATGATATTTTAAAAGGGTTGATCGCAAAATAGGTTGTTTTTGGTGTTTTAATTATGTTTTTATGATTATTTGGACATTATTACATTTTTGCGATGTTCTTATGTGTTATAGATACATGGTTGAGGTTCAAAAGATGATCAAAAGTTGATTAAGTTCGAGCTAATTGATGATAAAAGAGATAATGAAGGAATGTGATTGAGATAAAAGAGATAAAGATCAAGAAATCAAAATTCGATCCTAATGGACGAACGTTCAAAGACCTTGAATCAAGCGCCCAGAGCAGGGCGCGTCTGCCTGCCAGTGAACGAGCGTCCGTAAGAGGAAAAGTGATTCGAGAGTTTGGGCGCAGGAGTGGACGCCGTGGGCGGACGCCTGGTCGCGACTCGCCCGACTCAAGAAGATTACACAAGCCGGACGGGCGTTCACCCATTCCAGGCAGGCGCCCAGCCGCCGCCATGCCGAAACCGACCTAGTTCTCTATATAAAGCGCGTGTTTTTTCCACAAATATATTATATATTCGAACCCCAAACCCTGTGGGCGACTTGGCTGCGTTTTCCTTCGATTTTCTCTAGTTTTATGCACTTAAACTTAGATTAGATTAGATAATTTCATGTACTTTTATTTATCAATTCGAGTTGTCAAGAAGATGCTAAGAGGCTAAATCCTCTTGAACAAGCGTTGTGAAGCCGTCCGATTCAACAGTTGATTTCTCGTTCGTGATTATTTTGTGAGTTCTATTTCAAGCTCGTTTCTTTTATCATGTTTTGTATGTTTTATTGCATGTTTAATCGAAAGATGCTTGCTTTGATGATTGTTTATATGATGAGAGTCATGTCAAACTTAGATCACCATGATAAAAGATTGGATCTTTGATCTAAATAAAACGAAAGTTATTAGATTGATTTTCTAGATTAGAAATAGAAAGACTTCACGCCTAGGTTAGAAAGACGTAATCTTTTACATCGAGAGATAAAAGATTAGGAAACGAACTTGTCTACGAGAGTAGGAGTTTATGCCTTCGAGTAGGTGAATCACGACTTGAGTAGAGATCACGAAATAATCCGAATTGGAATTGAATGTTGATAGGATAGGTGGATCAATTGCTTGTTCGTTCGTTATACTTGATCAAATCCCTAAAACTTGAATTGTTTAGCTTAGTAGTCTTTTATTTGCATCTTAGTTTAGTTTAGTATTAAATTGGTTCGCACCCGTATCCTTCCTAGCTTTGGATTATATCCTCTGCCAGTTTTATTTTCTGCTCTGCTTGGTTTTATTCATTGCTTAGATTAGTTTCGTGACATAGTTTAAGTTAGCCAAAAGCTAGATTCACAATCGTTTAGTTCCCCGTAAGATCGACCCGGCATTAACCACTATTACTACGATCCTTATACTTGAGGTTAACCGGATTATTACTTGTTTATTTTGTGTTGATAAAATCCGTGACAGCAAGTACCATCCTAATGGAAGTTATTCTCGTCACTGGAGAATATGTGTCAAAATAATCAAGACCTTCTTTTTGACTATAACCTTTTATTACTAGTCTGGCCTTATATTTAACAATAGATCCATCAGTTTCATTTTCCTCTTAAAAATCCATTTTGATCCTAGTAAACACATCCTGGAGGTAGATCAACTAACTCCCAAGTATGATTTTGCAATATAGAGTCTATTTCACTATTTATTGCTTCTTTCCACATTGGACCTTCAGAAGAAGTTTTCGCTTCTTTAAAGCTTTGAGGATCTGTCTCTATCATATAAGTGATAAAATCTTCACCAAAAGATTTTTCAGTCCTCGACCTTTTGCTTCTTCTTGGCTCAACCTCAGTTGGCTCTTCTTCATTTACTTGTTCAGAAGGTTGATCATGAACATGAACACGCTTTTAATGAACTAGGTTCATTTGTTTTAGCCGGGAATACATTCTCAAAGAATGATGCATTTCTTGATTCCATTATCGTATTTTTGTGTATTTCAGAGTTATCTGATTTATACACAAGAAACCGATAAGCACTACTATTATGTGCATATCCAATGAATATACAATCAAAGGTTTGTAGATCCTATCATCTCCTTTTTTAGGTTTAAGTCCTTCAACCTTAACCACACACCCCCACATTTTTATGATTTTGTAGTAATGTTTGCAACATTTCCACAATTCATATGGGGTTTCATCCTTCTTCTTAGAAGAGATTTTATTAAGAATGAAATTCACCGAGAGAATAGCTTCCCCCACAAGTTCTGAGTTAAACCTGAACTTAACAACGTAGCATTCATCAGCTCTTTAAGAGTTGAGTTCTTGCGTTCAGCAATACCCTGTGACTGGTGTGTCATGTGTATATGGTGTAGTTGTTTGATGAATGATGCCGGCGCCTCAGCAAGACTCATGAAACGGTACATCATATCCACCACCGCAGTCACTACGGATAGTTAAATTCGTATGCTAAGTTGTTTCCCACCTTTATTCTTATAACATTTAAAAGCATCAGAGCCTTATTATCTTCAATGTCATTAAACGGTTAGTAGAATATCAATATTCTACTTATTATCTAGGTTTAGTTAAAACCTTTACATTCATTTTAATAGTCATCAACACCACTATTAAATCACGTTAACTATGACAGTAGAACTTTTTAATAATCATAAACTAATGATTACTATTCATAATCTCTGAGCCTTATAGACGTTTTAAGAATTAATAATCATCAATATCATGATTGCTATTAATTCTCATTAACTTTGACAATGAAACGTTTCAATAATCATTATTGTAACGGTTCATATTCCACTAACCGATCATCCGGTAACAAATCAGTTCAACACAATTTGTATTCCACAAGATACAACCATAAAATTTTAATTATTTAAAAATTATCACGAGGGTTTAAATCAAACCCGATTTAATTCACACAAATAATCATACGGTTGCACACACGTTATTTACAATGATGCACCTCAGTGATACATAAACTCAACAATTCCTCCATTATTTGGTTCGAACACGACGATACCAACATAATAAAATTTGCATTATAGACAGTATCCTCAGACTACCGCTATAATTTTAAAGCAAATTCATTTTATTTCATAACATGTATAGAATTAAATTTTAAATTGATAAAATTTACATCTATTTTATAACATGTATTAAAATTTTGGACAAATAATAATGTATAGCATTACTAATAAATTTGTTATAAAATATTAAAAGTCACAACACTTTAATTATAATATCCATTAATAAATCATATGCTTTCTCATATGATTACATGTATAGATCCAATGACCACAAAATGGACTACATCCATTAATATACATACACTTAAATTTCTCGAAGAAATTTAATAATATTTTATTATTCCGTGAGTATCAAATAAAATCACTCAACGAAATTTGTGAGTATTAACACTCCACGTCTTATGTCACAAAAATAATGTTGTGTCACAATAGATTATAACACTATAATCAAATAAAGAATTATAATTAAATAATTCTCAATCGAATAATTATTTCCTTCCTGAAATAATAGCAACAAAACTCATTTACACAAAATGATTTTGAGTCCACAAAAATTTTCCTCTGAAAATATATCGCATGCGTCACAACAAACACAATTACATATATATATATATATATGTATAAATTTTGATCATATTCATGTGATCATGTATTTTTTCTGTTGATAATATTTACTCATAAATAATATCATAAAATATGCTCAATATGTTAAATGAATTGACAAACTGATTATAAAATGTTTCCTGAGTATCTATTATGACCACTCCTAGAACCAGTTTGTTTTCATTACAACTCAATTCGTTTTCTTCAAGAACAGAAAACTGAACCATTTAATCTCGTTTCGTTTTCTTCAAGAACGGAAACTTCAATGAGATTATTTTATCATCACAAACCGATTCGGTTTAAAGCCGATTCGTTTTTGACTCGTAATGGTATCTGAAATTTAACACAAACAGATTAAATTTCTTTCAATACTGTATAGAACGTTCGTGAACCGAACTATACACAATCTCGAAATTGTTTCTGTTAAATTTCTTTCAATAATATATAAAACGATCTCGAAATTGTTTCTATTATATAAAACAATCTCGAACTTGTTTCTATACTGATTATTGAACAAATCGTTTGAGAATCCTGTATGATTCCTCAAAATATTCGTGAGTATCTTATCCGATCACTCCACGAAAAATTCTGCTCCGTTTATAACTCTGTTTTGAAACAGAAAACGAGCCTTCGATTCGTAAACAACAGTTTACTGTTCGTTTTCAATTCTATCAATGAACGCAGGTATTCCATCATCACTCACCGATCTGAAACACGAATTAGTCTTAAGATTGTTGCACTCTATGTAGTAAATCTGCACAACTCGATTATATTGACTAGAAAACGAATAAGCAAAATTACAACAAAAAGAAATTACAACAAATCGAAATTACAACAAAACAACTTACAGTTTGTTTTGAAACAGATTAAAAGTAGAAGGAAACCGAGCCGTGTGTTTAACACATTTTCCTTAAGACTAATTCGTCCCCTCACCGTCGAGTACTTGAGCTTCTCCCAGGATAGAACGGTTAACAAGGACAGGTTGCACCATACCTTCCTTGTGTAAGAACTTTGTTGCTTGAACTCTCTATTTTCATAAGAATGGTAGAAGGAAAAGATGTTTCTGCTGCATTTCGATTTATGTTTGTGTCTATGTCTCTCTGATGAAGCAAAATACAGCAGTATAAATAGGCTCTAGTAGAGGAGAGTGGAAAACCGATGGAATATGGAATGAACAGCCTGATCATCTGTATTGAATGTCATAAGTGTAGCAGAACTGGAAGGTCTCAGCATTCAAGAACACGTTGGAACAGGAACAGTCTCACACAACAGCATTCAAGAACAATTCAGTATTGGAAAATAAAATAAAGATTTTATTTGCAAAACCGAGCCTTATCTTGAGCCCTTCGAATCGAGTTGCATTCGTGTACGCAGGACACGCGGGCATGCACAAGCCCAAGGGTAAATCCGGATCGGATTTGCACCCCTCCTGCGTCTGTGCGTAGAGAACGGTGTATAAAGTTGGTAAATTCTTACCACTACACTAATACAACATCATATAAATATTGACTCTTTTTCCTTCTTCCAACCAATGTGGGAGAAATAGCTTCTTCCTATTTTTCCTTTCCATAACACTTTTCATTCACACACTTAAGCCCAATAGGCCCAATATGACATATCATTTAAAATATTTCATTTTAACCATCAATTTTCCAACAACATATTCATCCCTTTAATGAATAATAATAATAATAATAATAATAATAATAATAACAACTTATTCAAAAATGTGACATGAAGCCTTTAAGGATTTATCTACCCCGTCTTTTTTATTTTAGGAAAATATTATGTTTTTAATTTCTATAAACGTTACATCCACTCATGTATCAACGTTTTGAGTCATGTGGTCACAGAAAATATATGGTCCAAAGGGATTCTTTTCTTGAATAATTGATGCTGTGTAGGACCACATCACTTTTGATGGTCGACATAGCATGCTTGATTCTCAAGTACAAGTACTATGGCGATGCTGAAAATCGTCTTAACTAAATTCGGGTTTTTTTTTCTAGTGACAAACTATCAAAACTTTAAAAACAGTAAAAACGATAAAAAGAGGGGGGGGGGGATGGGGGGGGGGGTTTGGTGGTGGTTTAGACTGCACTTGAGATGTTATCCCTCAAGCTACCTATGTATCCAATATATGAATTGGAATCAAGTCTTCGTAGTTCCTTAGGGATAGTTTATATAGAGGGACTTGTGCCCTAACAATTGCGTGTGGCGTGTCCAAGGTGGACTCTTATTTCGTGTTCCCTATGGAAAATATAATGATAATTTGATCCCCTTGATTTTAGGAGATAATTGTGGAATATTTGAATATCAGAATCAGAGTAGTTATGTTTTGGGATTCTTTCTGTATTTATCCGATTTGGTGCGTGCGTAAGAAGTGTGATCCGAGAAGGACCGAGGCCGACCTGTAAGGTCAGGCACTGATGTGCTTATCATGCACTTGGCCGACCTGGGAAGGTCGGGAGAGAGTGGCCGGGCTCATACTGCTCGGGTACTGGGGTTCTGGCCTTTATGAGAGACTTTTTTCCATCATCATTTATTATTGGGCTATTGCGGGGATGACACGTGGCGAGGTGCCGATTCCACCCTCATCATAAGCCCCAGATCCAGTCGAGCATATAGAGGTCGGCTCGGATCTGTTCAAATTGCAATTCGGTTCGGTCATTCACGCTTGTAAATTTTTGAATTGAGAGTGCCAGGAGGCAAAGCTCTTTATGGCGCAGTTATAGCTGTCCCGAGAATCGAGGCGTCGTTGCCCACTAACACTAATTACGGTCGTTTTTCGAGGTGAGTGGGGGGTTATAACCCCATCATATTAATCGTTTCATTGCATCACTCGTAATTAAAGCAGAAGATTTATACTCCGCTGCCGATTGCTATCCTTCTTCTCTCAACTTCCAAATCTTTATTGCAAGTAAGTGCTCTTCCTTTCGCAATCTAGTTTTGTAGCCTTCTTTTGGTCATTTTTAGAGATAAGCCCAACCTCGTCGGAACCCTAGATTTTCGAGATGGCCATTGCAAATAGTAGAGATGTTAAATCCATCCTAAGTCAGGGGGACCTGGATGAGATATGTAGCTATATGGGATTAACAAGGAGAGGTATGCCCCTATGTTACCTTTAGAGCCCCACCCGTTTGCCCTGAACCCGTCGGAGGGGTTCTGTATTGTTCACAGGGAGTACTTCGAGGTGGGTCTGGGGCTACCATTTTGCTAGGCACTTCTCGCTGTGCTCCGGTATTATGAGCTAGGGTTATCTCAGATAGCCCCCAATGGCATCCGATCCATTATCGGGTTTGCTATCTGGTGCCTTCTGCTTAACATGAGGTTCAGCGTGAAGAAATTCATGTATTTCTACCACCGTGTTGGGGTAAAGAACCATCCTTATCGGTATTACTTCTCTCGGAGACAAGTTCGTTCTGCCAATGTTACCATCATCCCTAAAGGCAAAGACTCCTTCAAGTGATGGAAGGAGCGGTTCTTTTTTGTCCGTCGCGAAAATCATCCCGAGCTAAGCCGGTGGAACATGGACGAGATGGATAAGGATGATCGTCCCGAGCTAGGGGATAAGTTGTTGAAGAATATCCATAAGTCTGGGTACTCCATCGAGTGTCAGGACTTATATGACGAGCTGATTGTAGCAGCTCGGTTAGAGGATACTGGGCCTAGCCCGTACAAGGAATTTGATAAGGCCGAGTGGAAGTCCTGTAGGGCCTCTTCCTTTGCGCATTTTTGTAGTTATATTTATGTTTCTGTTTGACTAATACTTTGTTCATTTTTTCAGTGGCAGACTTTGCCGATCTTCTAGCCGGGGCCGAGGGTGAAGTTGGGGTTAGGAAACCTAAACCGGCCTTTTCTTCTAGGAACCTAATGGAGGAGGAGCCTCCTCAAGATGCTACCGTGGTGGGCACCTCTTCCTCCGTCCTTTCTCCGGGACATGCAGATCGGAATCCTCCGGACAACGCTGATCCGTAGAAGACAAATGAGAAGGATCTCGGGAAGAAGGGGAGATCCAGATCGGACTTGTCCACCCAAGAGGGTAGGCCTGTAAAAAGAGGCAAGACAAAAGCTCTGGAGGGAGCTCAGGGTCAATCCGACCCTCAAGAGGAGGCTACTTCCGAGCAGCAGCAGCTCGCCAACATGTCTGATGAGGAGCTGGCTATTGTCGGTTTCAAATCCATGGAGTTTGTAAGTAACCACATTTCTTGTTTTTATGCTAGGTTTTTGAGGTCCCTACTAACCTTTTCCATTTTGACCGTGCAGGGGACCCTGGTCGGTAACGAGGTTTTTCGGAGACTCGGGAGATCCTTCGTGGATTTGGCCGATCTGAAGAAGAAGATTGCCGAACTGAGGCAGACGAGGGAGGAGTTTGGGGCGGCTACTAAGCTCAAGGATACGGAGATGAAGACTCTCCAAGCCCAACTTCTAGCTCAAGAGGCCGAGTTGAAGTCCTTGTCTAACGAGCTTGCTGAAGAGAATAAAGGGAAGGAGCAGACGGTGACCGAGCTCCAAGCAAAGGTATCCGAGCTGGAAGTGATGATCCCAGTTCGGTGTGCCGAAGCTGTTCGAGAGTACAAGGCTTCATGGGACTTTGCCGAGGCCTTGAAGGGGCTTCTAATCCCGTCCTAAACCATGGTTATACACAGGGAGTGGACGAGGCGATGATACAGTATCCATCCCTTGTAGTGGACAACGTTCCTAAGAGGGTTTATTATAAACAAGGGTGGGCGCGGCTTACAATTGATGACGGTCAAATTATACCCGTAAAAGTCATCAACGTTGACCTTAAATCGAGAGTAATAATATGTATTTTATATTAAATCACATGTTTATATTGATTATTTAATGTTATGTGATTTATAAAATATAATTTGGTATTTATCCATTTTTTATTATATAATTTGGTATTTATCCGTTTTTATTATATTTATCCGTTTTATTTAAATATGATTTATTTTGGGATAAATATCTATTTTGCAGATTTGGATAATTATGGAGGATAAATACAAATGGAAGAATTAAATCTCAAGATAAATCCAAGATGCATTGAAGATAAATATCGGATAAGCACGAAAAGATCGGATAAGCATGACAAAAGCCGGCAAACCAATCCGAAGAGAGGCGCCGACTTTGGGACACGCACCAAGAGGGGGGGGGGCGCATTTTATCTTTTATTTTGGAGATTGGCCGAGAGTTATCTCTTATTTGTTTTGACATTTTAAAGTATATCTCTTAATTAGCTTGAACCCCTATAAATAGAGACATACATTACACACGCCACACCTCACAACTTTTACACAATTCATAATTAAATCTTCGGTTTTTCTTAGAGCAGTTTTTATGCAAGTTCTGCAATAATGTAAGTTCTTGTATTTATTTGTTCTTAGTTCTTTGTAATTAAGCCCCCAATTATTATTTATCGTTTGAGGTTGTTCGTTCTTTTCCGAACGATGTAGATCTAAGGATACGATATGAGGCAGTGGGGATTCCTTGTCAATAAGTATCCACACGCCCAGATCTGTTATCCGGTGACCTATAGATGACTTTGGTATGATTGACAACCGTGTTTTTAGTAGATCTATATAATTGCTTTATGAGTCTCTATTTTATCCGTTACGTATAGAGAAATGCTAAGATTTAGTTGTTCGTCGCGTCAATCTAGCCACGTCTTTATGGTGTGATTGTCCACCTAGAATTTCTTATCTTAGTAGGTATGGCTACGGCTACGTTGCTCATCTGTTTTAATTAGCGTATGATCAGGAAATACCAATATAGGGCTCCTAGGTCGGCTCATGAATTGATCTTCCGGGACTTTCAGCGAGATCTAGATCTGTTCTGTATTAGGGAATTGAGCTCACCTAGTTATACGTAAATCGTAGATTAACATGATACCTAAAAAGTTAGTGTTAATGGGACGGAGACTGATGCGATCGTCTAGGAAGTATGCCTGAACAAAGGAATGTTGCCTAGGTGAGGAATACGGTTAATATCGGCATCCCTAGTTTTGTAAGCGTGCAAGTCATATGAGATGGAGGCCGAAAAAGAGAAGTCACGTGATGTAGCATAGTGATCTAGATGGCCTACCCGGAGCTAGATCTAGTCTAGAGGATAACTCCCGTAGCCAATATAAAAGAAATACGGATCGGATTAATAGTTGTCGAGTCTAACTTAATTATATAGAATCTCTAGATCCAAACGATAACTTAATAATTGGGGAGGTTAATTACGTTGTTTATATGTTGTGTCGAGTCAGTCTTTACCTTTCTTGTCTTTTGTTGGTCGTAAACCGCCTTTATGTCCTTGATATGAATAATTAATTGTTTATATATAAATGATCCACAATTTGGTTCCCTGTGGGATCGACCTTGATTCGCTATAACTATACTACGATGGACCTAGTCCTCTTGCTAGTATTGGTTTATGGTGGTCAAGTATTTTAATTATTACTTGATCTACGTCATCAACAATAAGCGCATGAAGGACTTTAAGGCTGGAGTGTACATTGTGTCCAAGTACTCCGCCCAGCCTGCTATGGCTTCTAGTTCGGCTCCTCCTCCCGAGCCACATAAGAATCCAGCCCCAAACTCCTAGAGTTTAGGGATTTTTTTGGTTATATATTGTAACCGGCAAGGTGATAATGAAGAATGCTTTTTGCATTTTGCTTTTTTTTGTGTATTTTCTGTTTTATCTTATTGTTGATGGGGGTTGATGGGGTATGTTGCCCCCCAGTATGCCATTCCTTAACCTATGGTTTTGGATGGCATACTTGTGTTTGTGTGATTGTTGTACATATAAGGCCGAGCCCGTCGTGCGGAGCTTGGACACATGTAGGTCAGATAACAGATCTGAGCAAACTAAGTCATTCCCTGTTTGGTTTCAGGTTGGATTGAAGTTGAATGAGTTTGAGAAAGAGAAAGTAAAATAAAATAGAGTGGAATAATTATTATAAAGTTGAAATGTTATATTGAAATTTGTGTAGTTGAAGAAATGATTGGTGAGAGAAATTTTAATGAAATATTATATTAAAAAAGTAATGGTTAAATAGTGTAGTGGTGAATAAAGTGAATTGATTAATATTATTTTATTTGTTGATGTTGAATGGTTGATGAGAGAATTTATAATTTAATAATATAATTAATAAAATATGATAAATAAGATAGTGAAGTGAATAAAATATTAGGTTGGATCCATTTGGATCCAACCCCACCTGAAACCGAGCAAGGCCGGATTGGACTGGTCTCTATTTTGACCATATTATTCGGAGGAAAATCAGTTGTAGAAAGCTTGAATCCGCATAGCAGCTTGGTATGATATCGTCAAACTAACGTGTTTTATAATTATTGTTATTGCATATTCATTTTGTCATAGCTGCCTGAATGTGTGTGTGCGTGCGCGTGTGTCTATTTCTGATTAATTCGAACTTGGCTCTATCAGCTAAAACATCCAAGGTTTACCGGTGAAAACTTTGAGAAGAATAAAGGCATGGATGTACTCCTATCCAACTTGCACTTTCTTGGGTTCTTCATCAAGGTGATGATATGGCGCCTATTCCTGGTAAGTAATTAATTTCATTCAGAAAATTTGCTTCATTGGCATTTGTTATTAAACCTATAAGGTGAACATTAACCTGCACATAGGGTAAAAAAAACACACCTTATTTTAGTGTGCTTTTAGTGGTACATAGTGTTTTTAACGTGGCATCACACCGGAACAATCGACCGGCAAAAGTCGTTTGATTCTCTTCTCTAGAACAACTGCATAGAAGTCCATTGTAGTGTATTGTCAAAAACAGTAGATTTTGTATGATGCCATTAAAAACGCCTCTTAGTATAATTCCTCAGCCCCGGACTTGTGACCCCACGAGAAAAAAAAGGGGGAGGGGGGAGAGATAACTTGTTTATGTCTGTAACGCCCCCAGACCCCGGGCCTAGTAGTGCTAAATGAGTCATAAATGATCCGCTCAACTGCTTAGACCGTCGTCCTCGCTTGGTCTAAAAGGGCTAACCCAAATTGAGAAGACCTTTATGTCTCACACTTATATGAGGGTGAGCAAGACTTATTTTTCCGATGTGGGACTTTAAATTCTCCCCCCTTATAAGGGACTGACGTCCTCGCCAGGACGGCCAAGATTTGTCCTAGTGGACTTGTCCCGGTTCGTCCCTACCATAGGATTCTAGAGGTGGCCCCCACCGCCTCTAACGGTGTGGCACTTAGTTCCGTATGATAGTCTGCTCTGAATACCATTCTGTAATGCCCCCATATTCCGGGCCTGATAGCGCTAAACGAGTCATAAATGGTCCGGTCAACTGATTAGACCGTCGTCTACGCTTGGTCTAAAAGGGAGTTGACAGGATCTTTATGTCTCACACTTATATGGGGTGAGCAGGACTTTATTTTTTTGATGTGGTACTTTACAAAGTCTGTCGCGGTTCAATTGTTGTGAATATAGCAGTACTTATGCTTTTATTTATATCTAAAACGACATTGTCTTGATGTAGAGTAAAAATAAATTGTTTTGTTTTGACACGATCCGTCCCAAATATTGTGTCGTCATAAATTTTCTTTTTCTGGCTGGATCCGACGCCTTTGACATACAGGAACAACAAAAATCAAGAATCTGCATAAGAATATCGGTTCATTGAAAATTAAGCTGACAAAAGAGAATATAAGATATCAGAAGCAGTGCCTCCACATGAAGTTGTAGGAGAGAAAGTGAACGAGGTTATGTATCATGTCTCTTGGAAGTTTGCCAACACTCCATTACCAAAGAAGTGAAAACCTCTACACGAAGAAGATTAACGGCGCGTGTTTAAGGCATCACACCTGATACCGTATTTCGGGCTTAGGTACGGCTTTACAAAGTTGAATCTTGATCTTAGATGCTACTTTTTAAAGGCTGAATGTCACATTGGTGCCTCAAAAGTAGATCAGGTGTGGTGTCTTTAACAGTTGTCGGAGATGATTGGATGCGACTGTGATATCCCACATCGGTAAATTAAGTGAATGCTCACCCCCATATAAGTGTGAGACATAAAGGTCTTGTCAACTCGGGTTAGCCCTTTTAGACCAAGCGAGGACGGAGGTCTAAGCGATTGACCGGACCATTTATGACTCATTTAGCGCTTCCAGGCCGGGTCCTGCAGGCGTTCATGAATAGTATCGAGCCGACTATCGAGGCGGTGTAAGGATGGCCTCTAGTTACCTCTGGTAGGGACGATCCGGGACAAGTCTTGGCCGTCCCCGCGAGGACGCCACCCCTTATATAAGGGGAGAATGTGATATCCCACATCGGTAAATTAAGTGAATGCTCACCCCCATATATAAGTGTGAGACATAAAGGTCTTGTCAACTCGGGTTAGCCCTTTTAGACCAAGCGAGGGCGGAGGTCTAGCGATTGACCGACCATTTATGACTCATTTAAGCGCTTCAGGCCGAGGAGTGAGGCGTTATAAATACAAAGTTGAATCAATGATTTTAATGTTGGCTTGCAAGTACAATGATTTTAATGTTCGTTTGTAAGTAGGATGTATGAACCAATTAAGTAAAATAAATGTCAATTGTAGGGAAAATTGGATTTTTCATCCGATAACTCTACCCGTTTTCGATTTTCGTCCTGTTTTTACTCCGACAAGAATTTTGGTCCTGTATCTTTTAAAAACGTTGCAAAAATGGTCCAATAATTTTGGACTCATTTCCGGCAAAATTTGTTGATGTGGTCGCCACATCACGCTGACGTGGGTAGAGGTTACTAGGTGGAGTAGAGTATCAGAAAATGAAATTTGAAATCATGAGAGCTACTCGCACTCGATTCGTAAGAGAGATCGACTCGATTAGGTTTTTTTCGAGTTCGAGCTCGAGTCGAGCTACTCGAATAATTAACCGAGCCGAGCTTGAGTTTTAAAATCTAGTAATCGAGTAGCTCACGAGCTTAATCGAGCTTGATTAAATAATTATTTAATTAATTAAATTTAATAAATTTATTCTAAAATATTTTTTTTTCATATTTAAAAAAATATCATTTGAGTCGAGTATTAGACGAGTCGAGCTCGATCTTACCATATTTCGCTAAAAATTAAATGAATTTTAAGAAAATAATCGAGCTCACGAGCCGAGAATCGAAATATATCGAAGTCTTGTGAGTGAGTTCGATCTTGTTTTATATTGTTTCAGCTAGAGTTTGTTCTTTTTTTAGTCTAATGAAATGAAATTTCAGTAGAAGTATCGGCCTCTTACTCTACTGATTACATCCCTAGTGGAGAGTCGCCCAAGATATGATATGGATTTCTTACTATGGGTCACGTATTATCAACCCATTGCCTTATGTATATTCGCGTACTGGCGTATGTAACCGATCCCATAAACAGATGCCTACAATAATTTTTTCACATATAAAGCCTAAATTAAATCCACCGATTTTAATTATCTTCCAATCAATAATCAATCGGATTTTTTTTTTGTTGTTACAAATGAAAAAAAAAACTATGACTATTTACTCCTAATAATACTATAGTATGTTGGAGCATTAATCTTAAATTATTGTCTCGGGACTCAGGACCTCAACTCTAGCCAGTTAAGCTAGACTTCATCGGCAATAATCAATCAGAATTTAAAAAGGGAAATTATTAACAGATACCATACTGATGAGCTTACCACTTTCAAATAGAAAACCTAAGACTCTGTTGGTTTCTTTTCAGTTCCAACTCCATCGTCACGAGATCGAAAACATTCTAAGAGATTTGATGGATAAACCAAAGAAATTTCCTTTGGGGAAAGAGGTTAAAGATCTTCTGTCCAAAAATGTTGAATTAGCTGGCTCTTGATAACAGGGCTCCCTACCACACGACGCTGCTCGATAAAATGTTGGCTGAAGACAACGTGGATATATATATCGAAGTTCTAAGCCCTGCGAAAGCCAAAGAAATTAGTTCTGCAGATAAAACATCCGAGACGAGGTTGACAGATCGACACGAATCGAGCTGATAATAATGGAAACGAAGAGGGTTCATCTACAACATTCATTTCCGCTCAATTGCATAACTGATTGGTAAAAACATGGATGTGATATAGTGGTAGCCTTGTTTTTAAGCTGGAGTGTGGGAGTTCATGACAGAGAAATATAATTGTATTGAATGATAATAATAATGAAACTATTGCAATATATTTATAGACTTGGGTTATAAATATATGTCTATCTAAACCAAGTAATATATCCTAACATAATTATCTAAATAATTCAATCTTGTCATTATCTCTAACACGCGCTCGCAATCTCATGGTAATGCAATGAACATAAAGATTGACTCGTAATCAATGGGTCTTGTTTCTTTCAATAGTGCTCTCAACAAACTTCACCAGATCAATCGGCAACAAGGGATAGAGAGGAGTCATAAAATAAGTAATAGAGAGGAGAAAATAGTCGGAGGGATATACCCTAATAAAATTTGAAATGGAGGGTAGTACCCTAATTAATAAAATTTGTAATGGAGGGTTGTAAAAACTCTTAATAAAAATTTAAAATAAAGGGTTGTAAAACCCTAAGAAACAAAAGAGACCGGCATGTTCATGCTCCCATAAGAAGAAATGGAAGAGTATAGAAGAGGTAGAATAAAGAGAGAAATAAATTTGGATAATAATAATGAAACTATTACAATATTTATAGACTTAGATTATAAATAGATGTCTATCTAAACCAATAATATATCCTAACATAATTCTAACTCAAACATAATTATCTAAATAACTCAATCTTGTAATTATCTCTAACACAGCGCTGGATCATAATATGATATTGAAGCATGAGATCCCGAGTTCAATCTCTGCTTCCGGCACAATTAAAAACAAAAAAAACCAAGTATTGGGTCACACTCTCTTCTTATAGGCCCACACTTCCCAAACAAAAAAAAAAAACCAAGTGTTGGGTCTCTTTCCTTCTTATGTTTCACACTGACGGGCGTGATATAAAAAAAATATAGTAGAAGACATTTACTACCAAGTCTACTAATTGGTTTTAGACAACCAGTAGTGACTTGATTAATAGTTCGATCCACTGGATTGACTTCTCTCAGCAAGAAATGTATAAATGTAATCTCTTGCAAACTAGACCACCGAGACAACACTCCCGGATATTACATCATCTACGAAGCTTCATGGCTATTAGTGTCACATATATTATATAATTGAACACATATAACGGATATTTTTAGAAATTAATCAAACTTAATTACAATTGGGGCTCATGATTTCACGGTGTGCGTGCGTATATTTCATATCCGTAAAATAAAAAAAATAAAAAAAAGGTATCGGTCCCTAATGAATATAGATATAGATAGAGATAAACCATAAACATAAAGCGGTTATTGAGTTCTGTTTGGATTTTGAATGTTTAATTTGATATCGACTTTTAAAAAAAAAAAAAAAAAAGCTTTTTATATTTTATTTATAGGTTTAATTTGTGAATATTTTACGAATCGAAGATATTAAAAATTTACATTTAGAGTGTAGTGATCGTTTATATAGGCTAATGACATGTGACAGGTCACCCTAAAGATTCATGTGTTTGACCGACATGTCTCAGCCCAATTGAGGGCTCGGTGAGGGTATGTAGATTACTTTACAAACATTTAATATGTGTATAGATATATATACTCTATGACCATTATAAACCAATCAAAATAGTCAACGGCTTTAGATCAAAACATGCTCGGCCTGTGATCTAAGATTTCCCTAAGGTCAAAAAATAGACTTGTGGATCCGGGATATTCTTACCAGAACACCGATCTATCGGAATTACGGCATATGTACAAGAATACAATTAAAGTCGCTTCATATGGCTATTTTATGTTTTTATACACATTTCGTAGTTTCAAGGAATCGGTGCATAACGAAGGGTGCCGGTAAGAATATCCGGACTTGTGGACCCTTGTTGCTAAACTTAACGGAGGCCCAAGACTTTGCTTAGGAATTAAATAAATAATAAAAAAACTGGATTCTGGAAACATAGTCGGTGCAATTAAGAAAAGTAGCCACTGCATCTCGAAACCCTAAGCCTCTTTTCGTTTCTTTTCAGTTTCAACTGTATCCTTAGGAGATCGAAAACGTTCTGAGATTGATGGATGAACCAAAGAAATTTCGTTCCGGAAAATGGATTAACAAACTTTTGTCCAATAAACCAAAGAAACTTTGTTTTGGGAAAGGGATTAAAAAACTTTTGTCCAAGATGGCGAAACCAGAGAAATTTTCTATTGGGAAAGAGGTTAACGATCTTTTGTCCAAAATGCGCAGCATCCCGGATGACGCCATAGTAAAAGAGGTCTTTCTCTGGGAGCTTGTCTGTAACGCAAATCATGTAAGTATAATTCCATTCCTATGTCTGACTTTCTTACTCTCTCTTCAATATATAGATATCGCTTTTCCATTCGTTAATTCTGGTTTTAATTTGTATGAGAATTCAACTTTCCTCCCTGCCCGAAATTTCATTTAGTATATGCGCTTCATATCTCGTGTGTGTGTGTGGTTCTTTCTTTCAAGTGTACCTACAATGCTTGATAGAGTGTCTATATTCTTACGCTTATTATTTGAAAATTTAGGCCCTTACCCTTCTCCGGTTGGAAAGTTTAGTTGACAAGACGTGATCCACCATTGTTTTCCATTGACATAATCCCCGACGAGAAGAATAACACCCTGTCTGTCGTCGACAATGGCATTGGAATGACTAGGGATGGTGAGTGTTTTTTTTTTTCCGTCATGAAAAAGATGCATTTTAATGATTTGTATTTCTAATCCGCTGGCAAATTATTGGTTTTGTTTGATATTATTTTTATTTTTATTTTTATTTTTTTGTAGATTTGGTGAGCAATCTTGGTACCATTAAATGAGTTGCCTACCGAGCAAGAGCCGGCCCTCGCTTTTTTTGGGTTTAAGACCAAATTCTCGAATTGGGCTTTTTAGTTGAAGTTATTTTTTTTTTAAAAACATACTTATTGTTAGATATTTTTTCTTAAATAAATATTTTGGTTATCGTTTGTATACGAGTTGCCGTACGAATTAATGTTATTGCAACGAAACACGGTTCGGCGGCGGCGCCAACTAACTCGTGGGGTTCGGGCAACGCCCCAAACCTAAACCAATACATGCATCAGTTCATGAAGGGATATGCATTTTCGATATATGCATTTTCGAAATGATATGTACTTACCCTTTTTGTAAAGGTTGTCACGCTTTCATCCGGTGAATGATTGATAACCCTACTACTTTTTTCGTGCAGAGTACTCCACATTCGTTTATAGGGTACTTGCAACCTATAAAAAGCATAAGCATGCAAACAAAAATTCATAAGTTTGACAACATCATCAAAAAAACTTTGAGTATCCTCGGGTTTGATTCAAACAAGTCACTGTTTGAATCAAACACCCCATTGTATCCTGAAAGAGATTTTCATTTGATCCCTTAGTGACAAATCGTGTGGAACGAAAGGAGGAACCCTTGGAGCTGCTGGAGGAACAGTGCAAGGGTATTCGAGAATTGTTTGTTGAGCATATTACGGGCAAGGCGAAGAATGTTGACGTTGTCATAACTGACCGTGTTGCAGAGTTATTTTGTAATCTGTCTGTGGTTGATGATGGTGGTATGTCAAAATTGGAAATCAACCCGAGACACCCTTACATGGAAGAGTTTAGGAAGATGGTCGAGTCCAGCGACATGAATGATGAAGAGTTTAGTAAGGCTGTGAAGGATGAGATTATTAAACATTTTGACTTCTGCCTATCTAACATCAATAATTATGACTGGATGTATGGAACATCTTTTTATGAAAAAGCCATTAAAGCTTTATCGTTTGGCTGGGAGTACAAGTGGAAGAGCAAGAACGGGTGTTAGTTTCGGGTTTGAATGTTTTTTTTTTTTTTTTTTTTTTTCTGTGGTTTCGTTATGTTAAACATAAAGCTGGGATAGATGGAAGTTCTACATATATATGGGCATATGATTGACTCCGTAGTAGTAATATTTTGATGCTTGTAAATACGTGTTTCTTTGAAGGTCGTTAATCTATTATTTGGCAAAATTGCAGATTTTAGTCAGAATCGATGGAGCTTTGAGTTTTAGATTTTGGTCTATTTTTTCCCATGCGATTTACTTTAGTCACTATAACGGTCGATTTTACGAAAATCATCCAGCGCTTGGAAAATCTTGTTGTTTCACAAGACATTTTCCGTAAAAATCTATCTTGGCATCATCATTAATTCCACATCAGAATTTATTAAAAAAATAAAATTCCAACTCAGCATATACCATATTTATTACATACATAAATATATTATATATTACTATATCCGAATTCCAAAAAATCCAAAAAATCCAAAAGCCTTCTTCTTTAATCCCCTCCCCCTTCTTGCCGACAAAACCATTTCTTCTCTTCCCCACAAAATCTTCATCTTCTTGCCCGGTTCATCTTCATCTCAATCGCAAATCAAGAAGGTAAATTAGCACCAAAAGTTTCATTCTTTGTCCATGGCAGGAGCAATTGTCGCACCAAAAGCTTCGTTCTTTTCTCCTTTCTTATTATTTCCAGTGCTTTCCCCAAATGTGAAGCCAAAACCTAAAAAATTCCCCTTTCGAAGCCTTTAAAATTTCGAATTAAGGGAGTTGGATATGCTATTAACACTGTTGTTGAGCTTGCATTTGTCGAAGGTAATTGTTGAATCTACTGCTGTGATTCTTCATCTTTTCTGGATTTACAAGTACCATTTTTATGTAATTCGAAACCAATGGCTTGTTAATCCTTCAAGTTTATTTATTCTTATCACAGATTGCTCGATTTTTAGGTCACAGAGAAAATTTGGGGATGAAATTGATAGAAATGCAGCTGAAGTGTGGGGGGCATTGGGATTGCTTGTTTATTTAATTAACGAAAATAGGGGAGTAAAATGGTGTGAATTTGGGAAAGAAATGGGTTAGACATTGTGCCAATTTGTCTCATTACGAATTTGCATAAAGCTGCTTACGATTTGGATTTTGCTGCATTTTTTTTAAATAAGAACAGGGATGAAGATGAAGAAATGGTGCGGAGAAGGAGGACTTTTGATTTGGGGAAGAAATGGTGCGAAGAAGGAGGACTTTTGATTTATTTTGGTGCGAAGAAGAAATGGTGAAAGAAATGGTGAAGAAGAAATGGATTTGGGGAAGAAATGGTGAAGAAGAAAGGGGAAGAAATGGTGCGAAGAAATGGATTTGGGGAAGAAATGTAAATGGTGAACAAGAAAGGGGAAGAAATGGATTTGGGGAAGAAATGGATTTGGGCGGAGGATAGTAATATATAATATGTTTATGTATGTAAGAAATATGGTATATGCTGAGTTGGAATTTTATTTTTTTAATAAGAATACTGATGTGGCAATTAATGATGATGTGGCATAGATTTTGGCCGGAAAATGTGCACACATGATCGGCGTTTCCCGCTTTTGGATGATTTTAAGTAAAATCGACCACTTATAGATTGAAGGTAACATCACCTAAAAAATAGGACCAAAATCGAAAACTCGTCCAGTTACAGGACTAAAATTGCAATTTTGCCCTATTATTTGGACGAGATTTTTTTAAAGGTTAATTGGTAAAATGGTAAATTCTGGATTCTTTTTCCCGTTTTCTGTCATTTTTATGTTCAGTATTTGTGTTTTTTTTACTTTCTATTATATATTTAATCTATGTCTAATTTGGTATTGACAGCCTGCTAATTGGGTTAAATGTGCCTACAATCTTAGGACGGAACTTTGTTGTGTTTGTCAATTGTTTACAAACGTTATAGTTAAATTTACATGTGTGTGTTAGAAAAATAAGGTTTGATACAGTGTGTTAGGATTTTACTCGACTGTGATTTTCTGTACCTATCAATATCTGTAGTCCGTGTTAGGAGATCTGCACCAAGGTTTCAAATTTAATTTGAAAAGCAATCAGTTTGTTTGCTTATCTTCTGTATAATAAATAGGGGTGTTCAGGTTTGGTTCGGTTTTGAGGATTTTCAAATCCAAACCAATTATTTCGGTTTGAGAAATGTGAAACCAAAACCAATCTTATTTAAATCGGTTTTGTTTGGTTCGGTCTTACCTTTTTTCAGTTTGGTTCGGATCAGTTTGTCGGTTTATGCTACAAATATTATCGCAACTTAGACATCGTAAGGAACTGTATCTAATAACACATATTTATCCCATGATAGACAAATCTATTTCTATTTACTTATATGGCTCATTATATTATCATATTCTATTCAATAAGTACTAAGTTGTATTGGTAAAGAAAGAAAAAATTCCATAAAAAATATATTGGGAAATTAGGGATAAGGACACAATCTGAAATATTATTAAGCAACAGGACAATTACATATTTTTTATAGGGAGAAGGACAACTGCATAATTTTTATAATGAGAAGACAAACAAATGAATCCCAAAAATCGGTGAATCTCCCTAGTGAATCCCAAAATCGGTGAATTTCGACAATGAATTTTGACAATGAATCCCGAAAATCAAATGAATCCCGACAATGAATTTTGAAAATTAGTGAATTTAAACGGTGAATTTCGGCAATGAATTTAAATAATGAATTTCAACACAAGTGAATTTCGATAGTGGATAAATAGTTTTGTCTTTTATGCAAAAGTTTCAAAAGATCGTCCTTCTACTTAATTGATGAAATATTTTTGTCTTCTCCCTCATTACCCCAAAATATATATCCAATTAGCAACAACAAAACGCTTTAGAATTGCTATTAAACCAAACAATAGCCGGAAAACGAATGATAGAAAAATGCAGTCATAAAAAAAGTGTTAACACTAGACAAATTTCAGCATACTATACCCATAATAAGTCAATATGTTATATAATCCTCAAATTGAACTAATATATATATATATATATATATATATATATATATATATATATATATATATATATATATATATATATTTATCATTAACCCGTGCATAATGCACGGGTGTAAAATTAAGAGACAACTTATAAACATATAAATACTTAATGAATCTCGTGCATGATGCACGGGTCACAACCAAAGGAAATAAAATAGCATCTGAAGAATCATTCATAAAAGGGGAATCAATTCTAACAGATGTTTCATTGTTCGACGCTGAATATCGATGCACAAAGTGTGTTCTTGGTAATGACGAGAGCATTATGTACCGTATGTGTCAATGTCTTATTAAATTCATTAATCATAAATCATATATTTAATTTCCCATTTTAGCTTAGTTTTGCATTTAAATGTAAGTCTGCACGCTGCTTCAATGATGTTACTTGTAGTGCATACTAATCAACCCAACTCAATGCATCTGCTCCATCGACATTCCTGCATAAATAAATAATAGTTATATTATTAAACATTAAGCTGAGTAAAATGACAAAATGAACCCAAATATATAGCAGCAGACCTCTTTTTCCCAATGTCTAAATTAAACAAATAATGTTCAAATATGGTGAAGTAAGGAGGCACAACACCAAAACAACCAAAGCCGATAATAATTATAAAATATATATATATATTACTAGTGGCGGCAACGTGCCCCGCACGTTTTTGGCCCTCGTTGCCGCCGTTATTGTTCTTTGTGGTCGAATCACCGGTAAGATCGTATTTTTGCATTTTAGTTGAGCCTTATTCGGGTTAAAACTTCTTTGTTTTTGTTCAATGTTATTTACCGTTATTTAAGGCAGATAGAGGACTGGAATTTAACTTCAAGCGGGGCAAGGTATCTCATAGGGTACCTTGTTGTTATATTGTGATTTAATTTACATCATAGAATAAGTACAAAGAGTTTAGTTCAAAATAGTTACAACTGATGCCGTTACCATGTTTCGGCTTGGTAGTTTTTAGTCAACTACCCAAAACAAGTAGAAAGACTTTAGTTCAAAATGATTACAACTGATGTCGTTACCATGCTTCGAATATGTACTTTTCACTTGTTGCTTGTCTCAGGTGTTGCTGGTTTCTTGTCATGCGTTTCTGATTTTAGCTTCTTTGTTGGGCTTGAGATTTCGTCTGGGATGGAGACCTTGGTTGCGGTTGAGGTAGCGGTTTGTTTGTCCAATATGGTGCTGCTGCTAGCTCCTTCGATTGCGAGGGGTATGTCTATCTTTCGGGTGTCTTCAACCCACTCCTGGATTGTGTATCGAGGTACTCTGTCCCTGAAATTTTTCTGGGTACATCTTATGAAGAGAGTTTGAGAAAGTAAATAATACTTGAGTAAACTTCAACTTGGTTTATTCATCATAAAAGAGTGAGTATAAATAGGTACAAGTAAGTGAGAAAGGTCCTAGTAGAGTATAAGCTAGGAGAGAGCAATTAATTACTAGAGTCGGCTAGTATTAATTGCTAGAGTTGTCTATTACCTAATAAGACAAAATAGAGTTACTTTATGACTTTATGACATATTAATTGTTTATTCAATACAATTAATATGTCTTACAATTAATATGTCTCACAATTAATATGTTACACTAATGTAACGTAATATTTCCACACCCCCCCTCAAACTGGGTTGTATATGTTTATACAGTCAAGTTTGCTACTCAGTCTGCTGAACATAAGTGGCGGAATGGCCTTGGTGAGAATATCGACGATTCGATCTCCACGAGGAAACATACTAGAGTTGAATAATCTTGGCATCAATCTTCTCCTTCGGAAGTGTCATCACAATGTCCACATGTTTGGTTTTATCATGATGGATGGATCCTCTGCCATGCATAAGGTTTGAATTATTGTCACAAGCAGAGTGTGATAGGTTCTTTGAATAGGTCAGCTTTGAAGTTCGATGAGACTCTTTTTATCCATAGAGCTTCACAAATACCCAAAACTAATGCCCGAGTTCGACCAGTGATCGCTTCTAGAGACAAGAGTTGTTTCTTGCTCCTCCAGGGTGACAAGATTTCCCATACATAAGAACAAGTGCTTTGTAGTGGACCTTCATGTCTATGTGGCGGCCATTGCCAATCAAGACATCGGTGTAAACCTTGATAGATCTCTCACAGACTTGGTGAAATGCGGGCCTTGGCCAGAGTGGATTCAAGTACCTTAGTATCCTGTTCACAAAGATCCCAATGGTGCTCGGTGAGGGCAATGCATGAACTTACCTTACTGTGACTCGACTCCATATGCAATATCGGTCTTGTATGGGATAGATAAATGAGTTTCCTACAAGTCTCGATATTGATCCTTCCCGACAAAGAATGTCACCATGCAAAGCAGGTATTACTTGGGTCTACTGGGTCTACTGGGGATACAAGAGGTTTGCGACCCAAAGATACCGCTTTCCTTCAAAGTCCAACACATATTTCCTTTGAGAGATAGAGATACCCTGGTTGTTTCTTGCAATTTTCATACCAAGGAAGTATTTAAGATAGCCCAAATCCTTGACTTGAAACACATTTGCCAGTAGGGTCTTCAAATTTTGGATCCCAGTAGAGTCATCACCAGTAAGGATGATATCATCCACATATACAATAAGAATGGACCTTCTCTGGTTGGTTGTCTTGATAAACATAGTGTGATCTGAGTTGCATTGATGATATCCAGCAGCTTTGACCACAGTAGTGAGTTTCCCAAACCAGGCTCTTGGGGATTGCTTCAGGCCATATAGAGATTTCCTGAGTTTGCATACCTTGCCCTGAGTGTGAGGATTGACAAAACCAGGATGTACATTCATGTAGACTTCCTCAGTGAGGTCACCATTGAGAAAAGCATTTTTGATATCCAATTGATGTAGAGGCCAGTCAAGTTGGACAGCTAGAGAAATCAGCACCCTGACAGTGTTCAGTTTTGCCACTGGTGCAAACGTTTCTTTATAGTCAATGCCATAAGTTTGAGTGAAACCCCTTGCAACCAACCTGGCTTTGTACTTGTCAATTGTACCATCAGCATTGTATTTGATAGTGAATAACCATCTGCAAATGACCGCCTTCTTGCCTTTTGGAAGAGTTGTGAGATCCCAAGTATGATTATCCAGGAGGCGATCATCTCTGTTTTAACAAACCTTTTCACTTATCATTTTGAAGAGCCTCCCGAGTATTTTTAGGAATAGAGTGAGAATCCAAGTCCTGTGTAAACATGGCAAAGACAGAGACAACCGATCATAAGATAAATAAGTATGAATAGAGTGATCGATTGCAATATCTCTTTCCTTCCGAGAGCAATAGGCCTATCATCAATGTCGCAGTGCGAACCGAGAGTCCGTGAGATTGCTTTGAGTGTCGATGAGGCTCTGGGTCAAGAGGCTCTGGGGTCGATGAGTCTCGTGTTCGATGAGGGTCTGCCGAGAGTCGATAGGTCTTGAGGTTCGATCTGCTAAGAGTCGATGAGTTCTTTGAGGTTAAGAGTTTGCTTTGAGGAAAGGGTTTAGGTCAATTTCAATCGAGTTTCCATCGATGATCGCCTCGAGGACTTTGTTTGTAGTAGGAGTCCTTTCAAAAAATTTGACATCCATAGAATTGTAAAATCTCTTTTCGGAGGAGAGTAACACTTGTAGCCTTTCCTGTCCTTTGCATATCCTAGGAAAATGCACTTGTGAGCTTTGGGATCAAGTTTGCTTCGTGTTGGGCATGGATATAGACAAACACAAGTGCAACCAAAGATTTTTGAGGTAATCGGGAAATAAGATGGGGCGAGAGTGTGTGGCGATAGGGGTTTTGATAGGAGTTTTGAAGCCTAACACCTGCTTTGGGAAGTCTGCATTGATTAAGTATGTGGAAGTCAATATAGCTTCACCCCACATATATTTTGGGACATTTGTGGTAAACATGATAGACCTAGCCATTTCTAGCGGATGCATGTTCTTTCTCTCAAGAACCCCATTTTCTTGAGGAGTCTCAACACAACTCTTGATATGGACAATTCCTTATTCATCAAGAAATTACCGAGATTAGACTCATAATATTCAAGAGCATTGTCGGTCTTCAAAATTTTGATCTTAGTGTCAAACCGAGTGGAGACCATGTTGTAAAACTCTTGAAAGATGGATCCAACTTGATTTATCCTTCATTAAAAATAACTAAGTGGTTCGGTGTGGTCATCTATGAAGGTAACAAACCACCTCTTCCTGTTATGCTTTTTAATCTTGAGGTCCCATACATCACTTTGTGAATTAAGGTGAATGGTGTGGATGGTAAGTGAGGTAATTTTGCATACACAGATTTGGTGAGTTTGGAAAATTGACAAATATCACATTGAAGATCATTCAAATTACAACCTTTAAACAATTCAGGATCTATAGACTTTAAATAACTAAAACTGGGATGTCCTAGTCTATAATGCCATAACATGATATTGTCAAGGTTTTGAGTGCAGTGTCTTGAGGCGGTTCGATCTTGATCTTACATGTCTTGGCGAGGTCGACCACATCTGATCCCGAGCACGGTTTAGCGAGCCCCAATCACTTGCCTTTGAGGAATGATCTGGAAAGTGCACTGATTCTCATTAAAAACAACGATCCGATTCAAATCTTTAGTAAGTTTACTGACAGATATGAGATTGCAATCTAATTTTGGAACAAATAGGACATCCTGTAGGCATATCTTATTAGTAAGTTGCACCTTACCAAAACCTTTTGCACTAGAGATAGATCCATCAGCAGTCTTACATTGTGAATTTGGGGACATGGCTTAAGTTGAGTAATGAGATTTTTATTACCAGTCATATGGGATGAGGCCCCAGAATCAACAATCCAGGTTTCATTACTAATAGATGAGTAGAATTTACTCAGATCGGCATGAGAGGCTATGTCGGTGAGAGTGACTACCTCCTTTTGTTGAGTTAGGAAGGCTTTGAATGCGACAAAGTCGTGCATTCAACTTTGTTGTCATCTTCTTCCTCACTTATGTGTATCCGCCTCGACTTTCCTTGGCGTGTCTTGAGGTTTTGGAGGAGTTAGGCTTGCCATGTAGTTTCCAAACAAGTGTCCTTGGTGTGATTTGTGCGTTCATAAAGTGGTCACGAAACGACTTTCCGCTTTTATCGGCGAGGCTTCACTGTAAGCCTCGGTAACCTCAATGGGGTTCCCGACGGTCGGCCAGTGGCACTCTCAATGAGGGTTGTCGGCGGGGGAGTTCAAGAGCATCACTTTCCTCCTGCTTTCCTCATGTTTGACCTCAGAAAACATGGATTTGAGATTTGGGAGAGGTTTAGTAGCCAGAATTCTACCTCTAACATCATCAAGAGTAGGATTCAGTCCAGTGAGGAACATGAATACTCTCTTCTTTTCTATGATGTCTTTATACAGGGCAGCATCCTTGACATCATTCCAGGAGTGAGTTTCCAACATATCTAGGTGTTGCCATGCCTTATATAGTTGGTTGAAATATTGAGTCACAGACATATCTCCTTGTCTGCAGTTTTGAATTTGAGCTTCAAGCTCATAGACCTCTGATGTATTGTCTTTCTTGGAGTAAAGATCCCTGGCATTATCCCGATCTCCTTGCGATATCATACATCATAAAGTTCTCACTAATCTCTTTTGTCATTGATCTTGTGAGAATGGTCATGACTTGATTATTAGTAGTATCCCATGCTTCAAATCCTGGGTCATCTTCAGCAGGGGCAGGTTTAGAGCCGGACAGGTATCCCATCTTACCTTGTCCAGAGATGTACATTTTCATAGACCTTGACCACAAAGTAGTTGTTGCCATCAAGTCTATGAGTAGTGTAAGATGTGAAGAGTCATGATCCCATCTGTTGAGGCAGCTGGGACTCAACTGAGAGGTGAGAAGCTTGGATAATGAAGACATTCTTGATACTGAGAGAGTCGAGAGTTTGCAGCGGATTCAGGAGTTTAAATCTCTGCTACCATGAAGAGAGTTTGAGAAAGTAAATAATACTTGAGTAAACTTCAACTTGGTTTATTCATCAAAAAAGAGTGAGTATAAATAGGTACAATTAAGTGAGAAAGGTCCTAGTAGAGTATAAGCTAGGAGAGAGAAATTAATTACTAGAGTCGGCTAGTATTAATTGCTAGAGTTGTCTATTACCTAATAAGACAAAATAGAGTTACTTTATGACTTTATGACATATTAATTGTTTATTCAATACAATTAATATGTCTTACAATTAATATGTCTCACAATTAATATGTTACACTAATGTAACGTAATATTTCCACATCTTATTTGCGCAATGAACTTTTGATGTTTCAGCTTGATGTTGATGTGTCTGAGCTGGTTTGTGAGTGTCTGCAAGGGTAATTTTTGGTCAGTGGTGATGTGGAAGCCTTGGATATATAGAAGAAGTGTGCTAAGTTGTGACTTGTTACCTGGCTATCCATGTTGTGCACTTCTGTTGGTGTGGAATTGAGTAATCTGTCAGCACTTATGTCGAATAGACTTGCGGAGATAGTCTTGGAATCATCACTGATTTCAACAGAAATACGGCACCTGCTAGGATGCAATGATAGTTAGAAAACGAAGCTGTTAGGGGTGTATTTTTAAGTTGTATATTTATGATTTTATGGGATTGTAGCATACCGTGGAACTGCTGTGTGTTCTTCGGAGCAAGTGTTGCATTCAAATTTTTCACCGGAGATCGCCTTTTGTGTCTGGTTGCATTTGGGGCATGTTGTGTATGTCACAGCCTGGTGAACGTTTGCGATCCGCATTGTAACTGCTGATTTTGCGGCCTGTGTGTTGAACAGAAAATGAGGAGGTTGTTTTATAATTAAAAATCATAATTTGTATTTAAGAACATATATTTCCTTTAAAACGAATTTAGCTTGAATGAATTTTTTTTCTCAAAGCACCCTAATTAATTCATACGACAACAACACATGTACAGAATAAATTAAAAGAAAACATAGACGTGCGTGTAAAATTATTATAAATTCAGCACAAAACGAACTTTCTTTCAAGAGAGAATGTAATATATTCATAAGAAGAAACGGCATGCGATAACAATGCTAACGTGGAGTCGCAGACTAATCCAAGAGGAAGTAAGCTGGTCAATAAAGAAGCGCAAAGAAACATTATATGTAATTCAACAATCAAGGCAAAGTTACATCAATCAATACGAATCTTGAAGTAAGCTCCATGAATGGAAGCATCCAGCCTTTGCAGATCAAAGGAAAGAACAGGCCATTTAGAGCTATTGCACGCAACCTTACATTATATTTCTATAATAGTCAGTTTATGCTGCTAAACCATGTGTGATAGCTTCTCTTTGTTGAGTAAAAGTACAGAGCTCTCAACTTTTCAGAAAAACAAACAAAAGTTCAAATTCTATAATTCTACATCAAACTCCTGGAAGATAAAAAGTTATCCAAACAAATCGCAAGAGAATTGCAGCTAAAACAACAAGATGAAGACAAAAATAGCAGAAAAATTGAAGTAAAAAAAATAAGCATTGTTTCTGTAAGTTAGAGTAATGAGGTGAGTAGAAATTAGATGCAAAGGGCAGTCTATGTCTTGGGTTGGGGGTAATTTATGGCTGAATTGCAGCTTGCCTTTGGAGCAAAATAAGTAGGTGATGATTTTTTTTAAGGCTTTCTGAAATTAGCCTGACATATATAGAAATTTAAAATACCAAAGTGATAAGTTGAATCGTATTTAATTGTGTAGGTGTGTAGTTAATGAGGACAGTCAACTTGCCTTACCTTGGAAATAACAATTTCAAGGCCACAGTAGTAAATGAGTTCAGTAAAGTTAGATGCAAGGGGCTGCCTATTTCTTGGGATGGGGGGAAATTCATGGCAGAAATAATAAATGTAACAAGAAAGAGGAATAGGGTAGGTAAAACATTATTTTCGGTTATCCAAAAGTGGGGAAAAGCATATAAATAGGGACAGGAGCAGGTTTAAAGTTTGACACAAAAACTAAAACTACTATATACTTAGTTACTTAGTACAGAAGTAAGTTTTTTGGATTCAAAATATGGAGTTTCAGAATGTGTATCCAAAATTTCTCTACGAGGTTGCGGAGGATCAATACGAAGCATATGCGCCTCGATACCGGCTAAGGATGATGATTCTTCAATTACGCCAGAAGAAGTTCCAAAAATCGGTTCATATCCAGACCATGTAGTCAAAAGCATTGCTAGGGAACGGGATAGGATTGGGAAAAGTTTGCACAGATCAAGGGAAGAGGCTAAATGTCAGAGAATTTATGGCAAGGAGCAAGAGAGGCTTGCACACATGTGGGAGAAAAAGTACGTGCTAGCAGATGGAGCTGGAGTGAAACCAGAGGGAAACACAGCAAGTGAAGGGAACACAGACAGTGACAGTATTGAATCAGGGGACAATCTCAGAAATGGAGCAATGGAGTAAGTCAAAAAAGAAGGCGATATTGCACTGTGTCAACGGAGAGTGAATGATAAAGGAGAACTATTTAATTGAGATGTATCGAGAATGTAGCGTAATAATTACCGACTTTAGGGGAGTGTGATGGTGGTAGAAAGTTTACTGCTTAATGTAGGGTTTGTGAGTTTGAATAAAAGTTTCATTTGGTGTTTTTTTTGGAGAAAACATAGGGACACTGTTTCAGACACATTACCTTTAATTACAGGTTTAACTAAAATTAATGACGAAGGAAGTGATGAAGAAGGCATATTTAGTGATAATTGCATAGCAATATTAGTTAGACTACCAAGAAAAGATTGGACAGATATGGAATGCGATCCACAAACAGACAGTGGGGGGGAAAAAAAGGAAAACAATAGGAATAGAGTCTACAGGATTAGGAGGAATCAGTAAGCAGTCATTGTTTAAGGAAAAGATTCATGTCTAAATGAAAAAAAAGGAAAACAATAGGAATAGAGTCTAGAGGAATAGGAGCAATCAGTAAACAGTCATTGTTTAAGGAAAATATCCATGTCTAAACGCCTAAAATTACTGTTAGTTGCAATATTGTTCACTGTAGCCAAACATGACCAAAGCAATGCATGCATTTACCATATTTTAAGCTATAAAACAAATTTCACCAAAGAGAGGAACACAAATACTTAGTATTTAAGAACACGAAATGAATATAAACCAACAAAAGAAGACGTGAGCATAAAGTATATATTCAAGACCTACGAATTTTAGAACTAAAAAAATCAGCATGAGTTTCAATTTTTTGGATTATAACAAAAGTAAATTAAACGTCTTGTAACATATTACATGAGTTTCACCTGTACGTAAGTCGAATCGAATTTTTTGTTCAAAAGTTGATGTGTAAGGGAATATAAGATTACCGGTGTGTCTGGAATGATGTCGGCTAGCTTTGTGAATTGAATTGGTTCGGACTTGTTAACTGCCATTTCAAGATGGTTGCGTGCTGGCTCAGTGATGATTTGTGACAGTTGAGCGAAGTGTTCCTCTTTCCTGCAAGTGTAAGGGAAGGGGTTACGTTTGTGTTTGTTTTGGCCTGTTTTTCTGAAATGAGTTACAGTTATGTAGATATTACCAGGATCGTAAAACTGCCACCTCTGGGATATTTGGCTCTAAGCTTACAAAAGAGAAGATGATGGTCGAAAGTGAAATCCCTACGTGAGTTGATCCGAAGGTTGGTTAGGTATGATTGGTGGCGAAGAACAAGGGTGAATTGCAACACGAGGTAGGTTCATACCTGAGAAGGATGTGGCTCGCAGTCCTTTGCACAATACAATTGGCAGCTCGTTCCTGAGGGCGAAAAGCTCTGCTCCTTGGAGTTCTGTGAAATCTCCCCACAATGTAAGCATCAAGGGATTCAACCTAAATTCGTGGGGTGTTTAGTGTTTCACGGGATACGGATATATGCTTATTAGATGCAAACCAACATAGAATACGATATATTAAGTATGTGTCTATTTCTTACTCGTGGGTGACCACTGTGCACTCTCTGATTGGAATTAGTTTGCCGCTTGCTTCCACCAGCCTTGGTTCTTTGACGCGTATGACTACTGCGAGTATATCTGCCATATAAATAAAACTGTATATGTGTGTAGATGCTCATAGGGAGGCCGTGCGAAATAAGTAAGGACAGAATGATATATGAATGGGTATTTGAATGGTAAGTATACCTATGGGTTCTCCTGTGTCTGCACGTGCGTGGATATCTCTGAAAGGTAGCGGTTGAATTGCTGGGTACGGAATCTTTTCACCTTCCTCTTTCACCAGGTGTATGAATGTTGAGCGAGAAAGTACCCACTGAGTTGTAATTCCTGGAGTCGCGTTCTTGAAACCTTGTTTAGCAGCTTCAACTTTTGCTCCGCCAATTATGTATGTGAAGAAAGGTTTGAGAGTCCCCTGCAGGATTTCAATGTTGTTGCCCCATATCACGCCTTCAATCAGACACCAGATTGCGAACATGTATGCTTTATGAGGTTTTATATGAAGGCAATGTGGCGTTTCATGGAAATAATGTAGAAAAAGGTTATTTTATTAGAATACCTGGGTGTCGATAAGCAACACTTTTTGTAGCCTTGTTTCTTTCTCATTAGTGTATACATTGCTTTTTTGTGAAACTAAAACTTTTACCCTCCAGGTATCCAGTTTGTTAGTCACGTTGCAGATGTGCATCTGTTTGGCCATTATCCTGATATTTAACGTTGAAGGGTATTGTTATAAAATAGCAGACAATGTTTAATGGAAAATGAGGAACACTAATGCCGGGAGAAGTAAAGCATGGTGGGCAGTAAAGTTACTCAAATATTTGCTGAAAATAGGAGGCCTTAATTTGGGCGAATATTGACATTCATTAATGGGCTGATTATGGTGGCTGTAATGTACAAACCAAAAAGGTTTGTAGGCTCTTTCTACCAAATTCTTTTACTCGTGTACTCTGTCGTGTATTTCGCGGTACACAACATTCTTTTTTGTTGTAGATTGATTCATTTCCGAGAATGTTGGTGGCGCAATGAGCACCTTAATGGAGGTAGATTTTTGGGCCCTTGACAAGGCAACATATAACTGTCCGTGGGAGAAAACAGGTTCTCGTAGATAGATACCCACCCGCTCCAAGGTTTGCCCTTGTGCTTTATTAATGGTCATTGCGAAACACAAACGCACTGGAAATTGGTAACGTTTGAAGGGTATCGTACATTTGTCTTCTTTTGAGGATTCAAGAGGAATCCTGTGTAGCAAGGTGGTATTGCCTGCGCAAGGACCGGTTGCAATTTCAGCCAGAATGGTGTGCCTTTGAAGTTCTTTACAGATCAACCTTGTGCCGTTACATAGTCCTTGGGCAGGACATATGTTCCTCAGAAGCATAACAGGACAGTTGCGTTTTAGTATCAACTCATGCAGGGGTAAGCTGCTCGGGTGCAGAGAATTGAGGAAATCGTCGTAATCTCCTCTGTGTTGAGGATCTATGGCGATGTCGCTACTTAGATATGTTGTACTTTCTCCTAGGATATTGTGCAGCATAGCTTCATTTATGTCGTCTACGCAATCATTTGTAGGTGTTAGTAGAGCACGACACATGGCCAATCGATGTTCGGTGGCAAACATGTTTAGATCAGGGTAGACAAAGTGAATCAATTCTTGCAATGATGCCTCTTTGTCACGGTATGGTATGACGATATTAACCGGTAGAGTGATATTACCATCTTCATCCTCTATTTCTTCACCATTACCAATCCGTATTAGAAATTCTGCAAAATAAGGATCTGCCTTAGCTCTCATATTTTCGGTCAACCTCAATTTCGTAAGAATGACCACAATGGTGAGCTAAATATCTTTGGCGCTCAAGTCGCTCAAGTCTACTCGCATTTGTCACGACAGTAAGACTCACTGAAATCACCACCGAATACTACTACCTTGTTCCCAAAAGGTTTATCGATTATCAATAATATCTTTCAAATTTACGAAAAAGCTTCGATGGACTCTCGGTGTGCCATTGGAGCCTCATCCCAAATTATTACTTTAGCCTTCTAAGCAACGTGGGTCATTGCGGATTGTTTAGTAACATTGGCTATCTTTTGCTCGTCATCATGAAGAGGCAATTTAAAACGCGTGAATGTCTTTGTCCTTCCACCCGATAAAATGCATCTTCGCTACACCTGAGTGGCGCGGCAGCCGCGTGCAATGTAACGTTGCGACCTTAGAGTGGCCAATATAGCCTTGTAAAGGTAGGTCTTACCGGTGCCTCCAGGACCATCAATGAAGAATGCGCATGGCTCATTCTTCATGACCTTTCCATGATAAGATCATACGCATGCCGTTCTTTGGTTGTTAAGTTTGGAAACACTGAGCAGATCATTATCATCCACCTGAAGATTCATCTCATACTCTATTTCCTTAGAACTTGTGTTTTGCCGTGCAACTAAGTTTGCCTCGGGGCCTAAATTATAGTCAGACAACTGTTTCCCTAGGTCATTTAGCAGAAGAGATAGGTCGTGAAGAGCTTTCATGCGTATTTCAGAAGCGTGCAAGTTTAGTACTGAGTGTGACCTTGCGTAGTCCTCAGAAAGTGAGTCGAGATATTTTTCCAACAATCTGCGTGGGTTAGCTGGAGCGCAAAAGACCAGAATAGTTGCGAAAAGTTGGCGTAGTTGTTGTGGCATTTGGTGCATTACGGCTTCATCAAGACACATGTCAAGGTCATTATCGGATGTGAGCAAGTTTCTGGCTAAAGCAGCTTCTCTAAATGTGGTGTGCAAGCAACCATTCTCTGTCAAAAGGACTTCATATGATTTAGGTCCTGTGACGTGATTCAATAGTAACCGCAAGTAGTACCTTTCACCCTCCCTTGGGTTGGCCGAAACGATGCGGCCTATGACCTTCCCTCTCTTGCGATCAGACCAGATGTGTTTGCCTGCATTCCACACGAAATACTTCGGAAAATCTTTATATAGAAGATTAAGACGGGTGGCACGTTCATTAGTACGGTTCATATGGAAAAACTCCATGAGCATTGTTCGACCGTAGAATTCATTGGCAACTACACATGTTAAGTCCTCATTAGCTGAAAAGGACACGAGGTAGTTACCAGGGAGGTGCAATTGCAAGGCAACAACAGCTGGATGCATCTCAAACAGATCAAAACCATAAATCCTCCAGGCAGCCTCAGGAGGACCAACCAATCTCCCTTCTTGGTACTCTTTTATTTCATCCTCTGTTGTTGTGCCTGCCAGCTGAAATGCAATCTTGTCCGGTCCTTTGTATATATATTTGTATATGTATTTCACGAGTTTGATGGTAGAACAAATTTCCAGGTTGATATGGCAATCATACTTTTGCAACAAATAAGGATTATAAATCCACTGGTTACCAATATCATGCCCCTCACTCTTGCAAAATCCCTCGTATCTCGCCGCCTTTATAGTGTGGGTAATCATGTTGGAACCATGGGTGGTATATTGTAGGAATTCCTTGGGATATTTGTTCTTGCACATTTTATCTCGCATACATGGACATTTAGGATTCAGACACACATGGGCCATGGACCATGTGTTTGAGAACAAGAGCATGCAATCTCGGGCTAAGCAAAGGATCTGGTAACTCGGCGCTAATGAAACGATCATATGCTTGTGGATTCAATGGCTTAGAATCTCTCTCCATAATTAACAGCAAATGTGCATGTGGCAACCCGCGTTTCTGGAATTCGATGGAGTAAACGAAAGCAATAGGTAGACCAAGGACGTGATCCTTGAGAATTTCTTTCTTCAGCATTTCAAGTTTAGCCTTGAAGACACGTGCTAGTAGATCAGGCCGATTTTGGGGTAATTCATGCGGCAATAAATGTTCAGTAATTTCTGACCAAGCAGGGTTGCATGTCATTATGAGGAAAAAGTCTGGTTTCCCAAAATTCTGTACCAAACACATAGCATCCATGTAACGCTTTTTCATGTCGCGTGGACCACCGATAAACGATGGTGGTAAAATAACTTTCCGGCCAACGGTAGCACCCGAAGTATTCCCAGCGGCAATACTATCTAACAACCCTTGTAGACAATCTGTGCGTATTTCCCGTTGCTGCTTGTAAACATAGTCCAACCTTGAGGTTTCAATTTTTACAAACATATCCACAATAAACTGTTGTAGCAACCTTCCTGTATGGAGCAGCATAGAACCGTCCGTGTTACGATCTCAGTAACTTATAACAATAATATCAAGGCGGCATGAAACAATGATACGCTTTTGGATACCTTGCTCGAATCTTTGGGAAGAAAGGAATGAAGTATAGGTTAGAAGTTATTGTGTACAATTGATCTCCGAGATAATGATCGAGGAGGAAATACCTTGTCTCTCCTGCGTTAAAAGCTCTTCAAATTACCGGGAAATTGTTTCTTTGGAGTAATGGATCATGACATCCAGAGTGTCGCTTTCCGCATATTGGGAGGAAGCTTCTCTATGCAACAATGCCACCCAACCTCCCACGGGAAAAGGAGGGGTACTGCAAGGCATCATAGCAACCATAGTTGTGACAAATCCTGTAGGGGGTATCATTCTTAGTATAAATCGATATGTAGATCGTAAGGCGAGCCATCATCCCCGCATACTAAAATGCCTCGACACATCGTCACATGTTGGCTCATTGTAAACACGTTGGTCTAACTTTGGATTAGTGACAAGGTAAAGCTTATAATTCTCAACACATCCTAGATCCTTTAGGTTTCGCAGGAATCGAGCATATGGATTGTCAGAAAGAACCTGCATTAATGTCAGCATCACTTCACGAGAGAAGTGTGTTGAAGAATTTAGGCGTTGGTCAATCTCAACTTGGGGATCATAGAAATAAAATTGTACCCCACTTGGCTTATCAATATCACCGGTGAATGAAGCCAAATAATGGTGTACTTTGCCTTGCACTTTGAAGGTATAAACCCCCTGCTTATTTTATAGCAGCTCGGAGTCTTTCTTCGCCGCAAAAGTAGTGAAAGCAAGGTTATTATTGTAAGTATGCCCGTATCTCCTGAATGATTCGCATTCAGGATCTGAAGCTGTAAACAAGTGAGCCAGCGGGGTAGGCATAGGGGGCGAAGCAATACTTATTTCACCTTCGGAGCAACAGAAGGCTGCAGACTCATGGTAGAAACGTTTAGCTCCACAGTAAGTACAGTTGGTTGCAGTCGGAAGGATGCCGGAAGGGACATCCAAGTGTGGAGGTTGACCCATAGAAATCCTTACCCCATCCACAGCCCCCTAGTTCTTCCTGAAGGGTAGACCCTATGGTCTATGTGAGCAGTTCGGCATAAAGAAGGGGCAGAACGAGGCGTACAAAAGCCTACACTCAATGGTGGGACTTCATTGGCGAAATTAAATGAAGCTATTCCGTCATCATCGATATTGCGGTCTAAGGCACCATGTGAACAATCTCCACTGGCTGAAATGGCAGCTTCGGCCGTAAGACCGTGACCATAATCGTCTGAGTTGGCTACATGTTCATTCCTAAGCTTTCTCGCAGCATATTGCAAACGTCGTTGCCTCAGGGCCTCTGCTTTCTTAGGAGCGTCCATATCATGGTAAAATTTCCGCCGCCTCTCGTTCCTATAGTGAGAATTAGAACTTTGCAGCCGATCAGGAATGCATTGTAGGTGACTATTTTCCAGGCCATCTATAGGGCCCCCTAAAAGCGCACTGTAAGCGGCAACCGCACTCAAGCTCAAATTGATTCGCACACACCGCAGCTCGAAAACAGCGAACATGGCGCTGTGTGGTCGTGTAGATTGACCAAGATGGAGGGTATTCTCTAGTTCTTTAGGGGCAACAGAGGGAATGAGGCCAGCGGCATACATCCAAGACTAATCGAAAGCGGCCAAAGATTGTCACGAACAATGTTTCCATCACCACCCGAAGGGGGTAAATCCCGGCTCCCACTTTTCTTCAACGCATAGATTAGTCGTCGATTTTTCAAGAGTTGTGCTTTCTTAGTAGGATCCATATCACCATATGCTTTATGCCGTCTCTCATTCCTTTCACAATGGCCTTCATCCTCCATAATCCTAATAAATGAAGAAGGGCATACTTAACATTGCTAGGTCACCTAGGTAGGAAACAAATATCCTGGATTCTGAACGTGAGAGTGTAACAGCTCACAGAAGCATGAGAGAGGAGGAAAGATTCTTGTGAAAAGCAACACTTTTGAGGAAAGGAAAGGCACCTGAGGCCCTTACTGATAGTAAGAATTTATCCATTCGTTATGTAAGCAATAAACATAACCATCCTAATACGTGCACAAATGCGCAGACATAGGTAAAGCATGATAACAGCTGCAAGAACCCTAAAAAAACGACAAGAGATAAAAGGTTGTATGGCAAGAAGGCAACTAAATATTCTGATCCAAGAACCCGAAAAAAACGACAACAGATAGAAGGTTGTATGGCAACAAGGCAGCTAAATATTCCGATCCTATGAGGTACACAAAGAAGACAAAAATAGATACCTAAATTACAGCTACATTCCTAAAGTGCATGTGAATCCTACAGTACCAGTTTTAAGTAAAGTAGAATCTGTAGGAATAACCTATCAAGTGTACAAAGCAAAGTATTGAATGTATTATACAAAAATATGCATTAAAAAGTGAGATTTTCTGTAGATCTCGTAACTACGGGGTTTGCAATAGATCCCCTAACTATTGAGGTTTAAAGTAGCACCTCGAACTACACTAACCTTGATCAATGTGCTTTCTTGCCAAGCCAGGTAATCAGAAGAACTTATTTGGAAGCTGTAAAAAAACGCAGCAAAGTAAGCAGAATTGTAAGATGGAAGAACTATATTTATAATGCATACAGTGAAAGTAAAAGTGGAACAGAAGAAAGCAAATTTTAACAACTCATAAGAAAGAAAAAAAACACAGCATAGTGTCAACAGGAGTAGTTATTTTTCATCTACATATATTCTTGATGATCAATTGCAATAAGTTATCAAACATGTTTGTGTTTCATAAGATTAATCATCAATCAAAGGACTTCAACCAGAAGAGATGAAACAGATAAGCAACCGGATACTGATAGTGAAAATAATAGGGCTCACTATATTTTGTAATAACAAAGTTTGACAAATGGTTACCTAAACCTAAAAGGCATCATCTAAAGTCAGAGTTTTTTTAATCCAGCAATTTGTTCCCTTTATATATAGGAGCAACTGTAAACAGTGAAATACAACCGGTGGTCTATGTGTCAAAGACACCTAATTAGTCCTTAGCTTGACCTGATTAGCATTTTAATCCTTTTTCGTTTCCCTCATCATTGCAATGTCTGTCTAGGCAACAGGGAAAAAGCCTAGCCAGCTGATTGTGCTAGTGGTGGGGTGGGCTATGTGTGTGTTTGAAGGGGAAGGAAGATTATGCACGCATACAATGGTTTAGTAGGCACTGGGAGAAAAGGAAAAATAATAATATACAGGGGCTTGAACACGAAAAGCTCGAAAACCGAATTTAGGATCTGGAAAACTCGGTTCCACATAAGAGAAGGTTAAAAAAATCTAAAAACAGTACACACTACTGAAGGGATGATAATGTCTTGACCTTCACTATGAAAATTTCTTCACACAAATTTTGAAGGATGATTACGAAGGTTAACGTAAAGAGAGTACCGGAGTGATTCATTATCCGGAAAAAAAGCAAGAAGAAGATCTTGGTTGAGGTGCCAAAAGAAGCCATAAAGTTGTGGTGGTATATGTATCATCTATGAATGAGCTTTCAAGTATCAATCATGGAGGAACAATGAATTTTGTTGATTTGGCTCACATACTTAGTACATTCATTATGTGCAAATCAAACATGGTCAGTAAGAAGGTTAAGATAAATAGTTCAGTTCTACTCCAACACCTTTTAAATGCCAAAAGCAGAATAAAAACTCCTTTAGAAACTAAAGGGAACCAAACCTATTATAAGGCGCCACTACTGAAAAACATACAGTAAGTATCAGTGCCACACATTAGCAAAAACAAAAAAGGTCATGCAAATGGATTGATATAGCAATAATAGCAAAACTACAAAGATCATCCTTATCATGATCATCAACACGGCAGCAGAAGTAGTAATGTGATTTCTATTAGATAATAACAAGAACAATGTGTGTCCCGTAAAGAGAGTACCGGAGTGATTCATTATCCGGAAAAACAGGCCAAGAAGATACTGGTTGAGGTGCCAAAAAGAAGCCATGAAGTTGTGGTGGTATATCTATCATCTATGAATGAGCCTTCAAGTATCAATCATAGAGGAACAATGAATTTTGTTGATTTGGTCGGTAGTCGCTCTATTCCCAAAATTTTATATTCTTGTTATTCTATCATAGTGTTATTCATATACACAATCAAAATTTTCGAGTTACGAAGATACCAGAAGGAAAAACAGTAAAGCAAATAATCTACTTGAGAGTGTCAAAATCAACAAGTCCCTACATGCTATAATGAATGTCATTTATGCAATCGAATAACAATTACCTACACATTCTACACTACGTAATGAGGCATGCATCCACAAATCCAAAAATCAAAGACTCATGAGCAAGTCCGAATGAAATAACATAGTGAAAGAACCGAGCTTACATTATTGGGCCCAAGACAACAATATAAACAACCTTCAATGTAAACAAATACATGAACCAAACCCAATTGCCTACAAATGCAAAACTACAAAACAGTGCATGCATCTATAAATACCAAAATCAAACACTCAACAGCAACTCAGACTGAAATAACACAGTGAAAGAACCGGAGGAGAGGAAAACGAGATGAAACAGAAGCTAATTAAATGGCACACAAGCAGAAAGCCATATCGGAGAAGATGACACACAGATGGAAAGGAATCAAACTGCAGAACCCAAATTACCTGCACAATCCGGCCTTCAATGCTAAACTGCAGTTATTACCAAGCAATTCAACTGCAAAATCGAGATGGTAAATATACAGATTGAGAAATAGCAATTGACAACGGAAACATATTCATCAGAACCAAAAAAACGAACAGATTAGCAACCCACCAGAAACAACAGAAGCAATGCCACCAAAATGGTTTGACCGTTGGCCAGGCATATTTATACAAGAAGAAGCGACGAAGCGGTGGTGGAGGATGGAAGGGATTAAGGCGGTGGTGCTGAGCTGACGTAAGAGCACTCACCGCCTAGGGAGGAATGAAAGAACGATGAGATGGCCAGGAGGTGATACCGAATGATGATTGTCTCAAACGGCGTCGTTTCAGCAGCCCACCTTTTGGTCGTCCTTCTTCGTCGTCCTCCTTTCAGCAAATTTAACAAGAATACTCCAGGTATGAAAAAAACAAACAAAAAAAAAAAAAAACCATCAAGTTTGGGATCATGAAAATGCCACTATCAAGAAGAACCATAATAACAAAGTTGTATTTAATGAGCCATGACTAAACAGGCCTAATTAAATATACTTCATATATAATACCTCCCGACACACCTAAAAATCAAGGAAAACAGAGAATCGAAACACAACTCTGTGTAACAACACACCTCATCCCAATGTTATGCTCAACAATGTAGAAGCAAAACCCTCAACATCAGTCAAGAATGCCTAAAGAACCACATATCACTACAAAAAAAACATTTTCTTGTGACAAATCGTTAGTGACAAATTGTAAGTTTGTCACCAAATGATAGTTTTGAGTGACAATAACTTCATTTCTCACAAAAGTTGTCTAACCAAAGGACAAACCAAAGATGTTGTCACGAGAAGTTTTGTCGCAACAAAATACAATCTATACTATATATATATATATTTGAAAGCATAAATAAAATTGATTTAGATCCATACCCGTTAATTATCCGATTTTTATCACAGTTTGACCCGAGAAAACACGCTGATCAATATCAGAGCCTAACTACTCCAGCAACAAAACTCCTAAAGTCCCGGCATTATCTTCGCCGAACAAACTTTATCTCAAATCTACTTGAATTTCAATCAATAACAAACTTCATCTCTCCACTCAAAAAAAAACAACAAACAAACAAACTTCATCTCAATAGCATATCTTCATCACTAATTTCCAAAAATTTCATCTCGGTAGTTTAGCTTAATCACCGATAGTTTATTATAGTAGCAGACCACATATGCAGCTTGTGATAGAAAAAACAATATATCCAAAATACCTGAATAAGCGGAAGAGGAACAAATCAACAGGAACATTCCTACATCCGTTGTTATCTGACTCCATTAGCCATCTCGATCTAAGCCCTGAATAAGAGGAGAGAACTGAATCCATACGCACAATGATGACGGCATATGTTGCTTTTAGGTCTTCTGGTCTATGCCTATTTTCTGTATGATCACCAACCGATGGTACACAACCAGTCAAGATATAGGCAAGACTAGGGACCTAAAGCATTATGGAATATTCCGGAATGAAAACCCTAACCATCATAGGATTTCCCATAATACCCTTAGTTAAATAATAAACCAATAATATATTTACCAACATAATATTTAAATAACTTAAGGGCCACATACAATTATCTTTTAACTAAATGATAATTCTTACATTCTCCCACTTGGCCCGAAAAGTTATATCGGCACAGCATTAATGAGTGACAACAAAATTTGCATGGACAAAATGTCACTCTCTGGTTTATTAACACAACTTCAACTGATCAATACTAACACAAGAACTATGGCAGTTATTCTCGATAAAAACAAACACTCCCTTCCAAAATTACAATGTGCAATATCAACTAGCCAAGTAAACATTTTATGAATGAACTAATCAAAATGTCATTCGAGGTCCCAAAATCCAAATGGATTCACTCACACATGAACTCGGTGCACTTTCATGTAATTGCTAAATCACTATGGTGCCTAATTTGACAATTTTCAGATAATTCAGACGAAACCTCTTTATGTGTCAATAAGTCAAATATGAGTACAATACGATTGTGAGATAACATAAGCCGACAAAATTCCACAATCCATAATCTCATATTATTCTACTTATTAGGCACTACGTCTTATAGCTAGCATACCTCTGACAAAGTGTCTCATAAATGTAGATATGCATATCCTCATATGAAGGACAATCGATTCTTGTGTTTACCTCACAATCAGTAGGGCCAGATCGGACTGGTCTCTATTGTATTGAATATGGTCAGAATCGATTGACTTATTGTTTGGTATATAACGGCGAGGCTGGGCCAGTCGGTTGTCGCGCGAAGGTTTGATTTAGTGGGCCAAAGCTAGGTCTTGACTTCTTGTTTTTAAAGCACGGCGAGCGGGCGGTCGGATGACTTCTCACGTGAAAGTTTTAGGACTAGTTTGGGCCATACTAGTCTTGACTTCGTTTTCAAAACACCGCGAAAGCGGGGCAGTCGGATGACTTCTCGCGTGAAAGTTTTTAGGCCGTGGGCGGATTAGTCTTGACTTCTCATTTTTAAAGCACGCAGTAGAGTAGGGCCAGTAGGGTGACTTCCAGCGTTAAGGTTTTTAGGATGAACTAGGCCAGACTAGTGCTGACTTCTCATTTTTAAAGCTCGACGAGCGAGGCCAGGTCGGACTGAATTCTCGCGTGAAAGTTTTTAGGACGAGCTGGATAAGGCTAGTGTTGGCTTCTCATTTTTAAAGCATGGCGAGCAGGGCCAGGTCGGACTGACTTCTCACGTGAAAGTTTTTAGGACGAGCTGGGCCAGGCTAGTGTTGACTACTCGTTTTTAAAGCACGGAGAGCAAGGCCATGTCGGACTGACTTCTCACGTGAAAGTTTTATATTATCATTTATACGTAATAGAGTAATATAAGCAAGCGTGCAACCAGAATTCAAAAACTGTGCGCTCCTAGAGCGAAATTTATTCAACAAAGTGCCAAATGTTCAAGACTGATCACAAAACTGAGAGAAGACGATCATAATAAGAGCGTAGAAACGAAGAGAGCGAATAAAAGGAACTTGCCAAGCAACTCAAGCTAAAGCAACCCCTTTGCCTTTGATTGTGGCCGTGTAGCGACTTTTTCGCGACCTCAGGATCACCCTTGATCTTGGCGAGCCATATGTGGTTGGAAACTTGGATGATGTGAGCCGGAGAGATCACGGCTCGAGGTCGATAAGGATGGGGTCTCCCAAGATGATGTTGTACGGTGATGAGGCCTTGACCACGACATAATTGACCATGAGAGTACTTCCATCTATCTCTTTTCCGAATGTTGTTGCAAGCCGAATCATTCCCATATGAAGGACAGGGGGATCGGGGAACCCGAACAGGGGCGCCGAGACCGAGTCGGCCGGACTCGCGAGGTTCATTGCTTGAAAAGCCACAAAGTATAAAACGTTGACAGCGCTACCGGTGTCGACGTAAACTCTTTTCACTAGATTCTTGTTTACCACAGCTTCAACGACCAGACCCTCATTGTACAGGACCAATGGGAGTGGATCCCTCGGCCCATAACTTACCTCCTGAATGGGGGTCTGACCTCCTCTGTTCGCATGTGCGCTTCCAGGTCGGGCATTAAGGTTGTTAGTTTCCCCGAATGCATCGCCAGGGCCACCCACGATAGTGTTGATGGTGTTAATCGGGCGGTTATCAACCTGTCAGTCCCCCTCTGGAGACCGATCTCTTCTTCTCAGGGGTTCACCCTATCCCTTCTCGATTATAGTTCCTCTGCGGGTAATCGCGCCGACTCCGCCGTTCGCCATACTGGGGTCACTCCACGGCCTCGTCCAACTTTTCTTCAGCAATTGCTACCTCCACGTCTCTCTGAAAATCCCTGAAACCGTCCAGATCATGCCCAGTGTCTTTGTGGTATGTGCAGAACTTGCTTTGGTCTCTCATCTCGAGAGGACTTCACAGCGGTGTAGGAGCTCGCGCTAAGCCCTTCCTCTCCTTGATTGCAAGGACCTGTTAGTGGGGCCTGTTCAACGTCGGAAAATCCCGATGCTGTAGGGCAGGTTTCCTTTCGGATCGGCCTGTGGTTCGATAAGATCTCTTATTTTATGCACATGCCCTAACTTCCTTTTAATCCTTCAAGCACTTGTAAATATTTCTTAGTGTAGTCTTTATAAGACTTAAGAAAGATCACAAGAGCTATGTCTTTAAAGAAAATCTAAAGTTTATTAAATAGTTTGTTTACCTTTTGAATCGCATTCAAAACATCAACTATTTAATTAACTTTTAAGCAATGATTAAAGAAATAAGACGATACTTAAATCTTACAATTTTGAAAACAACCTTTCCAAAATTCGATGTGGTAATTCTTATCCAACGTTTGAATTAATTATCATCGTATGACTGAATGATCATATTGGATCGTTGAAACTTATTTCATGTGATTTAATCATATCATGAGCTTCCGCTTTGCATTAATAATTAAAGTCTTGGAGCACTCCATTAGATATGTAGTCTCCTTGTCTCTAACTACTATAACGGGGTTGCTCATGTCATTGCTTATTTTAAAAGGATTAAAATTACTTAACCATACTTGAGAACATTTCTCAAAATGTAACAGTCATAATTTGATTTTACTAATCGAGAATAAAAACATAAAAATAAAAGATTGCTAAAGCTACAACATAAAATAAAGATAAAAAGAGTGTTGTTGTTTATACATGCAAAATCAAAAATGGTGTTATGGTTTATGATTTTTCTCCCACTAGTCAACTACTCCTAATTGACTTTCATGAATTTTTTTAAAATTCTTTAGTAGCTGAGATCCAATCTAGTTACCTCAATTCCCAACGGTGGTCGATCAACCAAGATAATTTCGAATGGTAGGTAACTCTTTATCAATCACATCTCTATGTAATTCTCAGTGGTTGACTAGTCAACTCTTTAACTTTTTGTTTCGAATGTTAGTCAACCCCTTGTCTCTAAAGTCAGATGGTACTGACGGTGGACAATCACCGAAAGACTCTAATCAAGTCATAACCCAATATTCGTGAGATTTCATACGATCATATCTCAATAACGGCGATATACCCGAGGTAGGTCAACTCCCGGCGGTGGTCGATCAGTTGGATCCGAACAAAGGCTCTTCACCGTCGTTATAATATTGGGAGACAAAACTTCGAATTGATATTTGTTGTGGAAGTATTTACGTAAATTAATTCACTTAATTAATTTTAATTACGGTCTCATCAAATATATATCTATCTCTAGTCATGCATCTATCGTATCGTATAAAATAAATACAAGCACAAAATAAACGAATGCGTAAAGTAACCGGTATGATCATGGACTTTTCTTAGGTGTGGTTTCGAATACAAACTGACGAAACCGCGGGTCACAAACTAAAGGTAGCTGCAACCGCTAATAGGATCTTTAATGCGTCATTCTCCAATGGGATCCTTATTTCGTCTTTCTTTGGTCTCCATCTTCCGCTCCATTCTAGTTACATAAATTTTTTCTAATAAAATAAATACACCCACCGCACACGTGGGGGAGCTGACGGGAATGAGATAATGCAGAAAATAAACTAGGTCACGTTCTTCATAATGACTTTCAGGACAATTTTTAAACCAACGAGAAAATTTAATTCATTCATATCTATCATATCGGTTGAGTCATGATCAATCGGTCCATATAATCATATTATATCTACACATCTAATTCATACAATAATATCTTATGAAAAGACAAATTAAAATTTAACTACTTGCGTCTTAATTAATTGATTAACGTTTAATCAATCAAATAATTTCATCCAATCAATTAACTAATTAACATTTAATTAATTAAATGATTTTAATCAAATAAAATTAACGGTTAATTTTAAACGATTTCAATTTTAATTTTAATAAATTAGAACCATTCTAAAAATAAATCAAAATTAAAATTAGGTCTCTTTAATTTTTTTCCTTTTGATTCCTAATCAAAAGGGATGCCTTTGGTTTCCTAAACCAAAAGGCACCAACCTTGGCCCTTTAAAAAATCAAAAATTTGAAAAGGGCCTAGGCCTATTCCAAACAAAATTTGGAATGGCCTAGATTATTTGAAGGCATATCATATTTACCAAATAATGTCATATGGCGTCCCATGTCCCAAACTATTTGAACCATTAGTTAGTCACAAGACATCAACTAAACAAAGAGATATCAACCACAAATATGAACCATATTGAAAACACAAAATACACAAAACAAAAATTTGGAGATTCGCCAGCTTTGACCGGTCAACTGACGCCGGCAGCAGGCTGCCCTGCCACCGCCGCCAGTCGGCCGAGCACCACCCAATCTCGTTTTTTTCTTTTTATTTCCGTGTATCATTTTGCGGATAAAAAATCTTTCATCTTTTAATTACGTGATTTAAACGACAAAATTAACTACGTAAATTAACATGTTTATTGCTTAAGCTCGAAGCTCGCTCTGATACCGCTGTTAGGAAATCTACGCAGGAACGCAGCGGAATTCAAAAATTAATTTCCTTTTACCCAAGATCGACTTCGTTTAAGCAACAAACATATAAAGCTAGTAGACGGTGGTTACCTTGCTTGATTTAAAAGATCGACGATTTGACCCTCTAAGGAGAGTAATGGTGCACGGAGCCGCCCAAGCGTTCGGCCTCTACCGCCGGTCCACACGAACAACCCGCCGGAATCAACCATTTGATTGCTACTAAAAAAAATCCGGTTGCTAGACCGGCCTTTTCTCTCTCTCTCTAAGAAGTTCTCTATTTTTACAAGAATTATTAGCTCTCGGAATTGTGATGTACAAAAGAGCTAGCAAAGCCTCCCTTTTATAATAGTAGGTGGCGCCCCATGTCAGTCTCAATCTGATTGGGATTTAGCTTCCTAGTAGATTGAGGAGAAAGAAAACTCTTTTCCTAATAAAATAAGGAAAATACCTTTGATTGATTTATCTCATTTAATATTCAATAGCTTATATTAAATATATTTCCAATATATTGTCAATATCTTATATTGACTATATTTATCTTGTTAACATAAATCTATTTTTCCAAAATCAATTAATATCCAATATTTTTATATGGCAATCTCATTAATTAAATTGCTCAATCCAAGTGTATCTTAATAAACTAAAAGTGGCTCCCCATATGCCAGCAAATTGGCATCCGGAATATTCTTTAATTAATATAATGCTATGATTAATTAATTTGCAAAATACATGTGTATCATATACACATAATAATTTTGACATAATATTTAATTAATCAATATAATTAATATCTTGTTTTATATTTATTCATAATAAATAAATACCACCATATTAATTTACCACTATAACCTTTATAGTACGAGATAAATTCTTTCATTATTTGGTTATCACTATAACCGCATTTTAATCCGGCTAGATGATCTTATGTGTGTGACCCGATAGGCTTCCGAATATGTTGGCCGTAGACACAAAGTGCAAATTACGAAAATGCCCTTCATACCTATCGATCATGGGATAGCGTCTAGCAACACACCGTACGTGAGCCCCAATCATCGGAAGAGTCAAATGAATGACTACTACATTTCATGTGAAACAGTTACCGTGTAAATAGAATCCTATCGCTATAATAATATCCATACGGCCGTACGTCGAGTGTCAAGCATCAACGACCGTATCTTATAATCTGGAAATCATGCTCTCTCGAAGTAACTCATTTACTTCCACTTCGCAAAGATTCACGAGAGTAAGACATTCTTTATAAGAAGGCCCTTTCGGATATTCACCCCTACTAATAGGGTATGCGATTTCCGGACGACCAGACACGTATACTCCGCATGCTTCAGTATCACACCCAATCACTACCGCATGATCGCCCGTGTGGCTGTGGAAACTCAATAGTGTCAAAGCACGACAATCCACACCGTGATGCCATGTAGACTCGGTCCTAAGGATAATTACACAACCGTCACATAGTGTGACAGTTAATAGTGTAAGTGGGTCAGTCTAACGTGCGCATTCTCTAATACACGTCCACATACAGTCCAAGTGTGTCTCCACACTTCGATAGACGAGATCTATCCCTGCCCTTAAAGACAGAAGACATCTAATACGTGCTAGTTTGTTCGTACTATCAATGCCTTGTTTAATAGTACATAATCCTAGAGATATTTAAGTATCAAACTTATAAAAGTGATTAGAGATCTCATCAACCATAATCGCCTATCATGGTTTCTCTATCACAGTTTAATACTAAGGACGTTATCATATAACAATTCATAATTTGTTCTTTAAAAGAATAAATATATGACAACATAAAAACCATTTATATATACGTATAATCATAAAGAAATAGTAGAAGTGATCCGACCCGGTCGTATCCGGTCCAACCTGATTGGGTTTAGGACATTATTTCAACAGCTTGTTGTCGTGTGGTCACCATGTTGTTCCTCAAACCTCGAACAATTGTCAATGAAAGGCCCCCCTTCTAGCGCCAATGGCGATGCTGGAAATCGTTTTAACTAATTAAATCCGGGTTCTTCTTTCTAGTGACAAAATGTTAAAGCTTCAAGAACAGTAAAAACAATAATAAAAAATGGGGTGTTTTGGTGGTGGTTTAGACTGCACTTGAGATGTTATCCCTCAAACTGCCTACGTATCCAATATATAAATTGAAATTAAGTCTTCGTAGTTCCTTAGGGATTGTTTATATAGAGGGGCTTGTACCCTAGCAATTGCGCGTGGCGTGTCCAAGGTGGACTCTTATTTCGTGTTCCCTATGGAAAAGATAATGATGATTTGATCCCCTTGATTTTAGGAGATAATTGTGGAATATTTGAATATCAGAATCAGAGTAGTTATGTTTTAGGATTCTTTCTCGTATTTATCCGATTTGGTGCGTCACGTAGAAGCGTGATCCGAGAAGGATCGAGGCCGACCAGATGGGTCGGGCACGATGTCTTGATCATGCCCTTGCCGACTCTGGGAAGGTTGGGAGAGAGTGGCCGGGCTCGTCTTGCTCGGGTACTGGGGTTACGGCTTTTAAGAGAGACTTTTTCCATCATTATTTATTAATGGGCTATTGTGGGGATGACACGCGTGGTGAGGTGCCGATTCCACCTCGTCATACTACCTCCTCCCAAAATGTAAGTCCATTTGATATTTTCCACATAGATTAAGAAAATTGGTTAAAGTGGTTATGTGTCATTAATTTTGATTAAAAAGTCTAAAATGACCTTTGGTATTATTAATGCAAAGTAGTAAAATGATGGGTGGATAACAATAAATGTGGGGTAAAATGAGAAAAATGTAATGATCTTCATTCTTATCTAAATGAACATATATTATAGAATGAAAACAAAAAAAAATTTAAATGGACTTAAATTTTAGAACGAGGGTAGTATATTGTTTGTTTTTGCACTAAGACTTATATATATCATACCTAATAATAGGTCAATACATAAAATAACATATCAATATATAAAAATTAACGGTCAATTCATACACATTGTATTTGATTTTTTTTAACGGTCTGTTGTCCCACCTCCCTGATTATAAGTGCATTTACATCAAGGCTAGTTTGCTTTCGTAACAAATGGTTACGGTTAATAATCCTAACACATTTTTGTATCATTGGTCATAATACATGGATAATTGATTGATATGAGTCTATTATGATCGATACTTTAAAGTGTAGTGTGTTCATTTATTCTGATCATTTCATTGTGGAACTATATATGATATTTGTTGTGCTTTATGAAGTTTTTAAGTTCTAACATTTATATTTCAAGTATTTACGGTAGGCTTTGTGTGCTTGTATGCCACTGGCTATTTGTGAGCCGCATTAATTTGAGAGGACGTGTAAAGTATCTTATCTCACATTGGACATTTGCGGTTATTTCACCCACCATATTAAGACATTGACTTCCCTTACCTCACATCTTTGGTTTTGTGGATGAGACTCTTCTTCATATATTGGTTTGGACTAGGCCCACATTAATTTGAGAGGACGTGTAAAGTATCTCACATTGGACATTTGCGGTTATTTCACCCACCATATTAAGACATTGACTTCCATACCTCACATCTTTGGTTTTGTGGATGAGACTCTTCTTCTTATATTGGTTTGGACTTATATTTTCTCTGCATCAAGACTTGGAGATTTATTTTTCCAGTTGAGAAACTTTCGTTTGTTTTGGATTGGAGTTTATTTTGGAGTGTTTTATATCTTTAGTGCATAATAAAATATAATAAAAATAATTGAGTAATGATTAGAACGTTGATATTTTTTTTTTTGAAATTTGTGTAGATAAAGAAATAATTGATGAGAGAAATTGAAATAAAATAGTATAATAAATAAAATAATAGTAAAAAAAGTAATAAAGTAGATAAAGTGAAATGGTGAGAGATAATTTAATATTTTTATTTGTGGTTTTTTTAAAGTTAAAAGACAATTTTATTCAACATCCAAAAACAAAGAGTAGAGAGCGTGAGCGGGAGGGAAGTTCCCAATCTACACATCCTACGAATTTTAAACCTTCTTTTGCTAAAAAATGAGCAGGGGCATTCCCCTCTCTCTTAACAAAAGAAAAATCAATGGAAATGAAAGTCGGAATCAAAATACGACAATCTTCAATAATGCCTCCAGTAGGGGAGAAGTCTTCATCTATTGATTTGAGTTTTTTTATAACCGTTAAGGAATCTTCTTCAAATATCACCCGAAAGAACCCACAAGTTAAGCGAATACCATAGCATGGTATATTGCTAGTGCTTCCCCGGTGCTCACATCAAAGCCTCCCTCTAGCCTCCTTGAATAGCTACGCATGATGGAGTTGAAGAAGTGATTGGTGAGAGAATTGTAAGAAATAATTAATGAAGTAATATAAAAAAACTCCAAAAAAACTTCAACGAAAACAAACACAAGCTTAAATTTTATCTTGTCCTCGATATCCAAAGGAATATGACATTTCGATGTACTCATGACAAGGGGATGACCCAAGTATTTAGTGTGTCCAATCTATCCACCTTGGTATTATTAGGGTTTACATATTTGCTAAAGAAAATATTGGACTTATCCAAGTTAATTGTTAGCCCAGAGTACGTAAAGCTCATATGTAGTAAGGATATCTTTATAAATATTAGTTTTACCAATTATACTATTAGGAAATGTGACTTGACCTCTTATTTAGAGCTGAGTACTAAACTGAGTTTAGTACTAAGTTTGAAATAAAGTCACCGAGTAATGTCAGCTGAGCAAAAGTGAGCTTTGAGCAGAAGTAAGCTTTTCATAAGTCACTTTAAGGCGAGTCGGCTTTGCCGGAAGATCGACTTTACAGTCGGCTTTGGAAAGTCAGCTTTAGCTGAAGTCAGCATTGGGAAAGTCAGTTTTGGGCAAATCTCAGTTTGAACAAATGTCAGCATGGTTACATTCTGGTGGATAACAGCTGGAGCTGGGGTCCACATTTGGGGTATATTAGTCATTCTGCTAGTATGTCTTTATGGCGGCTAGGTCTAGTTTTTGTGGCAATAAATACACATCTGTTGTAACCTAGAACATTTGTAGAAACAGCAGTAGAAGCAGAGCAAAAATTGCAGAGTCTGTAAAATCTCCAGTGATAATATATTCTCCTCTTTCTGCCCGTGGAGTAGTCGGCATTTGCCGGAAACCACGTTAAATCCTATGTTATTCTTTTTGTGTTTGATTTATGCTTTCTCGTTTGCATCTTGATTATTTACAATCTGTTTTAGATCCCTGATGGTCCTAAATTTCTAACAAATTGGTATCAAAGAGTCCAGGTTATCATCAGGGAGTCTGAGATTCTATTTTGGAATCATCTGTTTGAACAAAATTTTATCTTCACCAAGACCTTCACCGGTGCTCGGATTTTGTGATAAAAGTTATGTTCTTTGTCAAGATCAAGATGTCTGGGTTGAATGTAGAGATTGATAAATTCACAGGAAGGAACAATTTCAATTTGTGGCAAATCAAGATGCATGCTCTGTTGAAGAAACTGGGGCTCTGGGCTCCGTTGTCAAAGACGATGGCTGCCGGAAACGCTGAGATGGCCGATCTGGAGGAGAAAGCACATTCAATGATTTTGTTGTGCTTGTCTGATGATGTTATCACTGAAGTTGCTGAAGAGGATTCAGCAGCAGGGGTGTGGGTGAAGCTTGAGAGTCTGTAGATGACAAAGTCGTTGACCAACAAGTTGCTTATGAATTAACGTCTGTTCGGTTTAAAGATGCATGAAGGAATACCTCTCGAGAGATCACCTTGAAAAGTCGAACACAATATTGCTTGATTTAAGGAGTATTGGTGTTAAGATCGAAGATGAGGATGCGCTCTAATTTTGTTGGTATCACTGCCAGCATCATATGAGAATTTTGAGCAGTCTTTTGTTGTTGGGAGAGACACGGTGTTATTGGAGGATGTTAGAGCATCTCTCCATAATCGAGAGCTGAGGCATAATTCAACTGGCACAGGGACAGACAATCGGGCTATTGGTTTAATTGCTAGTAGCAGTTGCAAATGGAATGGAAGTCCTGAAAAGAAGACATTCAAGAAGGGTGATTCCAAAGACCCTAATGCAAATCTGGTCCGAATCAATCTAGAGTGTTGACAAGCAGGTGGAGCTTCAGTTCCACACTCAGCTGAGTTTGCAGAACTCAGCTGAGAATAGTCGAACAATAATCTGGCACTTAGTTATGCATCTGAACCTGAAGAATCAAGAGCTGAATCTGAGTGGAACCAAAAATCTGGGATTGGCTGAGTGAGGCTCAGCTGATCTAGTACAAGCTGAGTGAAAGTCAGTTTTGTAGAGTGGAATGGTCAAGTCTGGGAAGTAAGCTGAATAAAGAGTCAGTTGAGTCCATCTGTCAGTGGAGTGGCGTCTGCTGAGTCTGTTGAACATGTCTACGCTAGTTCTGCATCTATGTCTAGAAGCCTCAACTGAGTGAAGTCAGTTGAGTAAGACAAATCTGATATGTTTGGCTGAGCAAAGTCAGCTGAGCATCTGGTGAACATGTCTGAGCTGGAGTTCTCATCTGGAGTTAAGTCTCATCTAGAGAAGTCTAACTTGGAGTCAGTTGTGTTCACATCTGGTCAGCTCAGAATATGAAACTGAATCTGCAATCTATTTGGTTGAAGTTGAATCTGAAGAACTCAGCTGAGTGTGCTCAACTGAGATGATTACATCTGAATATGGTAGTCACATCTTGTCTGGTGATCAAGTTGATCACATCTGTTCTCAACTCAATCAAGTCTGAAGAAGAGTAGGAATATGGTACAGTACATCTGGCATTGAAGAATGCATCTGGTACAGTACATCTGGTTATACATCTGTTTGAACAAGAGTTCAAGTCAAGATGGAGATTTGTTAGGAAATGTGACTTGACCTCTTATTTAGAGCTGAGTACTAAACTGAGTTTAGTACTAAGCTGAGAAAAGTCAGCTGAGTAATGTCAGTCGAGCAAAAGTGAGCTTTGAGCGATGAGCTTTGGGCGTAAGTCGCTTTGCGGAAGATCGCTTACTTACAGTCGTCTTTTAGCAAAAGTCGGCGTTGGAAAAAGTCGCTTTTGGCAAATCTCAGTTTGGACAAATGTCAGCATGGTTACATTCTGGTGGATAACAGCTGGAGCTGGGATCCACATCTGGAGTATTTTAGTCATTCTGCTAGTATGTCTTTATGGCGGCTAGGTCTAGTTTTTGTGGCTATAAATATGCATCTGTTGTAACCTAGAACATTTGTAGAAACAACAGTAGAAGCAGAGCAATTTCTTTAGGCAATTGCAGAGTCTGTAAAATCTCCAGTGATAATATATTCTCCTCTTTCTGCCCGTGGAGTAGTCGGCATTTGCCGGAAACCACGTTAAATCCTGTGTTATTGTTTCTTGTGTTTGATTTATGCTTTCTCATTTGCATCTTGATTATTTGCAATCTGTTTTAGATCCCTGAGGGTCCTAAATTTCGAACATATACCTTCGTGGAAAATGATAGCATCATCTGCGTAAAGGAGGTGAGTAATAGCAAGACATTTCCGACTAATCTTAAGGCATTTAAGCTCACATTGACGAAAAAGAGAGCTTAAACCTTCTGCATAAATGAGGGGGGGAAATAGGATCTCCTTATCGAATTCTTCTGAAATGGTAAAGCATTCCTACATTTTTGTCATTATTGTTGGGAATATGAGATAGTGGAAAGACATTCCATGATCTAATTCCTCCTTTTTACGCAAAATCCTAATTTCTAGATAATAGCATCAAGTTAGGCCATTACTTCCAGGAAATATTCATATGGATAGTGTATTTTGAGTTTGAGTGACGGGTGAAATGATTAGAACCACAAAATTTAAATACATAATGAAATTGTGTGGTTCATAGTGCTCTACACGGTGTCTCCACACGTGTGGAGACACCACACAAGTATTTCCATTACTTCCTATCAAAAGTCTTAACATGGTCTTACGGTAAATGACTTGAGTGTTTTAAAATGGTAGCTGGACCTTAAACTGAAGTGTGGATGTTTGAACCCCATAAATAGGGGACTTCTTTCAGTTATTTGGTATAATAGTAAACCTATGGCTATAAACTACTAGGTTACCTTACTAACATTTTCATTCATCCCGTGGAATTGAGGACCATTATGGTAAAGGTTTAATGAAATAAGAAGGCTTTCATTCCTTTTTATTGGATAAAAAGTTGAAAAGCTCATGCCCAATGATGTAATCGTCAATGGTATTTCTACCGGGCAGGAAAGACGATTGATTTTGACTGATACACTTGATTAGCTAGTCAGAGAAATAATTTTATAGATAACATTAGTTTTAGGTATTAAGAAAGGGTAATTATGTTGTAAGAGCAACCATAATAAGGAGATTGTAGAGATATTCTTTCTCCCTTTTGTCATAATAGAATAGTCTCCCCTAGCAAATGTAAAATAATGGATAGAGAATAGATAAGATTTTTTTGAGATTATCTAACCCCTTATCTATTTTCAGAGAGGGGATGGGACAATGTTCTCTCTCAAAAGGTGTGACAAACCTTTTCCTATTAATATTTAATATTATTTTATCAATAAATTCAAATATTTGCCATCATTACAAATCTAATCACAAACAAATAATCCATATGATCTTTTTATATTTATCACCATTACAACATCACATTACACAATTAATAATTGTCCTTATAATCCTTCTATATTTATCTTCCACTTATCTTTCGCCACGTCGGCCCAACATCAACAAACTTCTCTGCCAATTACCATTAGGGTTGCTCTAAGAGCGTAGTAAGGCTTGTTTGGACATATTTCTTTCTTCTTTTTGTCAGGGTAGAGTACTTCATTCACTAAATGAAAAATAATGCGAGCAAAGTAAAGTATTTTTTTGGGAGATTATCTATCCCATTATCTAGTTCTAGATAATCAATTAGACAATATTCTCCTTGAGAACAGCGCCATCCCTTTTTTTCTTCTTGAAATTTAACAAAATTAATATTATTTTAATCAATGATTTAAAATATTTTTCACCATTACTGACATCTAATCACACACATATATATTATCTCTATAATTCTACTATATTTTTCTTCCATTCATATTCCTCCACATCAGCCAAGCATCAATAAACAACAATCCTTTCCCTAATCACCCTTTTTTTGCTTTAAGAACTTCCTATTAGAACATATCAAATGAGATGATTGCCATGTGTACAATCAAACAATTTTTTTTTCTTTTTCACACGCGATCGTCATCCAACGATCCATTATAATAGTGAATCACGATATCAATTTTTCAATCAAGAAAATGCTAGTTTCATTTTGTTCTCAAAATGTGTATAGGTTTGAAGCCTTCAAAACCAAGATGATAAAATAAAACACAATATAATTAGTGCAATAGGAGTTACAACACTATTAACAAGTAATCCCAATTTAGACAAATAGCATATGATCTTCTAATTATTTTTATTTATCACGGTAGAATAATACATCTGCCCAATAAAAAAAAAATGGAAATCCTTATGGAGTCTAATCCATTTTTGCTGGAAATTTTTATTAAACGCTCTACCAACTTCTATGGGACTTCTTTCTAGGGGATTGGGGATGGCATTTGTCAAGTTTGTTATAGTGACAAGGAATCGACGTGGCATTGTTTATTCGACTGTATTATCGCGAAGCCTGTTTGGAATCAGGCCCTAGATAGTCTTTTTTGGCATAAGATGAGCCAAGATTTTATTGAATTTCTCTTGGGTAAAGAATATGATGTGGGGGCGGCTAGAATTATATGTACCTTATGGTGGATAAGGAAAAGTAGGTGTGCTTGAGTTTATGCACAAGAGGAGACTTTCTACAACGTTTCATTAGCTAGAGTCCAAAACGAAGCCTCACCTTATATTGAGGCCATCCAAAAGACCAAACGAGGACGACGGTATAAGTAGTTGACCGGATTATTTATGACTCATTTAACGCTATCAGGTCTGAGATCTGGGGGCGTTATGAAATGGTATTCAGAAATGTATATCGAGATTTGACTGAGTGTCACACACCGTGAGGACGCAGTGAGGCCACACTCTGAACTTATCTGGTAGGGATGAAACTGGGACAAGTTTAGTGGGACAAGTCTTGGCCGTCTTAGTGGGGACGTCAGTCCATTATAAGATGGGAGAATGTCGTCCTAGCGAGGACACCAATCCCTTAAAGGTGGGAGAGAATGTAAAGCTCACATCAAGAAAAAGTAATAAATTTATCACCTCCATATAAGTGCAGGCATAAAAAGTCATGTCAACTCGGGTTAACCATTTCGAGATCAAACGAGGACGACCAGTATAAGCGATTGACGGAATATTTATAACTCATTTAACGCTACTGCACTTCGGAGTTTAAATGTGTAACAGAGAGAGGGTAACTTGTAGAAATCTGGCCATGCCTCATATAAGAGGAGAACAAATCATCTCAAAACCAGGTTGTGAGGTGAGGAAGTGTCTCTTAATATAATGGGTGAAACAATCTAAAGCTTACCGATGTGGAATGACACTTTAACATAACTCATTAGCTCATCTCTTGACTAAGGAAGATTTAAAGTTAGAATGACTGAAACAAAAGGTACTAGGCCTCATTCTCATCTAAAATCGGCTTTGTTCTCTTGATTTTATGCAATAAAAGCCCTATTTCTTCCGGGGAAAAAACAAAAAACAAAACAAAACAAAAAAAAAAAAACATAATTACACCAAATATTTTTTTTCTAATTATTTTTATTAATCAGTAGAATATCACATCTACCCGAAAAATAAAATAATTATACCAACTCATTTTTTTATTGGAAAGAATTCCAGCAAACATTGTAATGGTATGCCTTTTCATATTAGCTATGATACGTTATATATATATATATATATATATATATATATATATATATATATATATATATATATATATATATATTTTTTTTTTTTTTTTTTTTTTTTTTTTTTTTTTGAGGAAAAGATATGATACGTTATATTGGAAATTCTTATACAAAAATGCTATTAGAACTTTAAATGTTAAAACCCAGCATTTAAGTTTAAGTGATTAGTAACCTGACAATGTTTAAGTAGGCTAAGTTCCATTCTCTCGTGACACTTGTCTATGTTAAAAACCCAAGGTGAGGATTTTATCGTCAGTAAGAGTCGAACTACATGAACACCACATGTGTAAACTCCATATTAGTTCAAATTTTAGGTCCTGAGACATCGGATGTTTTATAATTTTAAAAAAAAGCGTTTACACTTGTCAAAATAAAGTTACATAATGAAAAAGCCGACAGGGCTTGACCAAGTGATGAATGCTGAGACCCCATGACTAAATGATTCTAGGTTCGAGTGCTACTCTAAACTACGTATGTGTCTTTTCGTTTCCGTTAAAAAGAAAAAATAGAAAAACAAAGCATAATGAAGAGGCAAACATTATACGGTCGCCAACAATTCTTTTTATTCCGGCACGTACATAATTCTTAATAATAATAACAATAGATAATAATCGATATGAAATCCCACAACACAAATACTCGTCTTCTTCTACATTGCATAACAAACACAATTCCCATTTTACAGAAATGGCAATTCAAAACTTAATTTTAAGCAGTAGATTTCAATGTGCTCATGTCAATGACAAATCTGTATTTGACATCGGATTTCGCGAGACGCTCCATCGCAGTGTTGACATAGTCGATCGAGATAATCTCCACATCAGGCAGTATTTTGTGCTCTGCTGCAAAATCGATCATTTCTTGTGTTTCTTTCAACCCTCCAATGGCGCTACCGACCACTAGCTTCCTCCCTGTCACACACACACCAAATACAAAGGAATTATTCGCGTAACCAATCAAATACGGAGCTGTCAAACGAACCGAGCTGTTCGCAAACAACCTTCGACTCGTTAGAATCGCAGTATCACTATATATATTGCAGATTATTTGAGACTAAAATTTCCTAAACCAGAACATATAAAAACAGCATAAGCTTATACCTTGGAGAAGAGGAAAGATGGGGAGCTCGAGCGGCTTTTCCGGGGCACCAACCATTATGAGCTTCCCATGAGACTTAAGCAGATTGAGCAATGGCATAATCGGATGGACTGCAGACACTGTATCAATAATCCCATCCAACGAACCAAACGCAGCCTGCATTTATGTATATACGTAAACCTCACGAGTTTTTTACGTCAAAAACGAGAATCCGAAATGATACTCAAATATGATCACAGTTTTCGTTTTTACCTGCAATTGTTCAGGATCACGGCTAACCACGAAAGCATCAGCACCGAGTTTTTCAATAGCTTCTTTCTTCTTACTTTCAGAAGTACTTATCACAGTAACTTTTGCACCGAAAGCTTTAGCAAACTTAACCGCAACATGGCCTAAACCACCTAGACCAACAACACCAACATGTGTACCGGGCTTATCGAGCTCAAAATATCTCAAAGGACTGTAAGTAGTGATCCCGGCACAGAGAAGAGGAGCCCCGATATCAAGAGGAAAGTTTTCGGGCCAACGGACAACAAAGTGTTCGTCAGCAACCATTAGATCCGAGTAGCCGCCATAAGTGATGGTTCCATCGGTGTATTTAGCACTATAGGTGAGAATCTGGCTAGGGCAATAGTTTTCGAGATCTTTGGAGCATAGATCGCATTTGCGGCAAGAGCCGACTAGGCAACCTACACCGACTTTATCACCGGCTTTGAACTTCTCCACCTTGCTCCCAACCTCGGTCACCACGCCCACGAGCTCGTGTCTGTGTGCATTGAGCATTACTCGTGTTAACAATGCGCAGATTAGTGAATGCATAATGATACTATTGTCACAACATTGTGTCAGTGCAACAACCACCCTATATTCCATGTTTGGATCTCCTCCTATGGGAGGGGGTCCTGTGAATGCTACGGTGATAGTATGTTTTGACATGATCTCACTAAAATGGGAGTGTTTTAAATTTCATTAAAAATTATTCAACGGTTAGATCTTATTCACAATATGAACGTGTGGAAGGATGTACACATGTGGCTCAATCTGGACCAGTGTTACTCATTCTGGGTTTATACTGTATGGCTCAGATTGAGCAAGACGTGGAGTTACCTGGTGTAATCTCAAGCCTAATCATTGGGTTAAGACCTAGTGGGACAAAGGGGCGAAGTGGACATATGATTTAATCAAGAAAATTCAAGTTCAGAATAAAGAATTGCCAGAAAAAATTAAAAATTAAAAATTAAAAATTTGTTTCACTAGTCTCTTGTCTTTTGCAAATTCAAACCTCATAATCTACGATAGTAATTTCATGTGTAATCATAGGGAATCAGAGATCATGATGGGCGCTTGGTATTAGCGGAATCAGATAGTGTATCATACGGAAGAACGACGTCTCCCAGTGAAAGTGTTCATTCCTCAGGCAGTTCGTAGGGCTAGAGAATTGAAAATAGCTTAGATAAATTAAGAGTTACTACAGTTATATCGTGTGTGGGTTATATAGGCATGAACATGTTTTTTCAAAGCGTGTGTTGTACATATTTTTTTACATAATATTTAAAGAAGATCCGGTCTTTACAAAAAAAAAATAATAATAAAAAAAAATTAAAAAAGTGTAATCATTGTTGCCACAAAACGCTAACAACCCTCTACCCTCTATTGCACTTTTTTTAGTTTGTTTATTCAAGCGATTAGAACAACACGCTTATATCGACTATAATAATCGTTATACATTTGATATAATATTTCACTTTGAAAAAATTGTCGAAATAGTATTAAAATATAAGCTTAAGTGATAATTTACTTGGTAATTACGTTAACAGGTTTAGGCCACGACAAATCTAAGTAGTTACCAGATACGTTATGACTCAATTAACGTTGTTGGAGCTGAGTTCTAAGACGGTATCAGAATCGACTATCACACAGAACTAAATGTCACACGTAAAATCCTCTCTGATAGGTGCCGGTGCCACACACTGTGAGAGTCTATAATGGTCATCTATTACGATATTATGATGTATTTTGTAATTATATTTAGTAAGGGTAGTTTGGTAATTATTCATAAAATGTGAAGCCTAAGATTGTATTATATATATTGTACCATTATGATTGATGAATGACAAAGAAAATCTCTTCCACAATTCTTGACATCACCTCTCTCCTCTGATAGGTGTCGCACCATGAGGTTCAATAGTTACGACCTCTACGAGGACCCAAAGAGGAGGATGGTGTAACGTGTCACGTTGGAAAAGCGGGAGAAATAAGTGAGAGAAATGATACTAAGTGGTACTAAGATAAGGATGATGTATAACGAAATTTGTAAAGTAAGTTAACAATTTTAAACGTTTATACTACCTCCGTCCTATATTATATATACGTCATTTTCGGTGTTCTCACACGGATTAAAAATTGATTGAATGTCATAAATTTGAAGGTTAAATGTCTAAAATGCCCATGAGTATCATTAAATACTCCATTCGTTCTATAATAACCGAGCCAGTTGTCAATATGTTTTGCTTCACTTTACATGAGGCAGTACAATTTTCAATACAACATTTATTGTGTGTTTTTTTTACTTGATTTACCCTTATTTATCACACTGAGATATAAAAAAGAAGGTCACATTAATTATATCTAAGAACATTCTAGTCATTTCATTGTAAAAATTAATGCATTAACTCACATCCTTAATATGCGTGATTTTGACAACTGCCTTAAATAAATTGGAAGTGATGGAGTAATGAAAAAGTGTTTGATTGAAATAAATTAAGGGTAAGATAGGAAACGAGTAATAAATGTTGCGTTGGTAAAGTAAAATGAGTTATATTATAGACAAATCTAAACAGATAGAATGATTTATATTTTAGGACGGAGGTGGTATATATCAAAGAACAAATAAGGAAGAATCGTACCCAGGTACAATGGGGTAGTGGGTAAAACCCCATTCATTTTTCACCATATGAAGATCTGAATGACAAATCCCACAATACAGAATCTTGAACTGCACATCACGCTCACCTGTTGCCCTGCATAATACTCATTAATTATCCCTTTAACCGGCCATCTCAAAATTTTCATCCAAAAACAATGAGAAAATTTTTCTCAATAATTAATTAATTAATGCAAAAGAATAAATCAATCCTTTTTTTTTATTTTAAATTTTAATCAAAAGGATTGCATGATATATGAAACCTTCTAGAAAACTTGAAAGGAGAAAGAACACCGGATGTATCTCTAGCAGCCCAACCAAATGCTTTCACTGGATGCTCTACTTCTGGTGATTTCGCCATTTTTTTTTTAAGAAAATTTTCTTTCTTTTTTTTTTTTTTTTATAAAAAAATTGGTTTGGAGAAAGAAAAGTAAAACAGCGAATCGATCAGATATGCGACACAAAAGCCTAATTTTAAGCTAGTTTATGTGGTTGCAGAACATTCTTGTTGAGATACAGTTAGTGTGGAGCTAGTTCCACTTATGATCCTTAAAGGTAAAGGTGACACGTGGCATAATGTCCTTTGGTATATACGTACGGCACTGGAAATTTGGAATGTCGCACGAGGTGCACGACAGCCATACATTAGGATGAGAAATCGAGGCCTCAAGAGATTTCAAGAACGGCAGATCAAGCCTGGCATTAGACGTGTTTAGTTAATTATTGTTTGTGATTGTTCGTTTTGTTTGGTATAACAAATCAAACTTGAACATAATTACAAATATTATTTCTGAACCAACCAAAACGAGTTTGGATCACAAATATTTGATTATGTTCGCGAACGCATTAATTTTGATAAATCAATTCTGAGTCATTAATCAGAAAAGAAAATCCGGTACGCATACGTAAATCTGACATCATCAACGTCAGAAAACAAGAGGAAAACGAAAGCATAGACTCTTGAAGCTGAAAAGATTATTATAACGATCGATAAGTAACACAGACTGCAACTAAATTAATAAGTCAAAAACTATTGCACAAAGTTCTATCGGAGAAATTGAGGGAAAAAGAGAAAATAATTTTTTAATCATTTTATAATTATTTTTTAATTATTTTTTACAACCAATTTATGAGCGGGTTTCGATTACGGTACTCTTGTATAATTTATCAAGAGTTTATGATGACTTTGAAATCTACGTGTGACGTAGATGAAGACAGGTCTTTGAATCATTCAATTCGGATATCATCGGGTGAATGGGAATTAATGCTTGAAGTTGGTTAGTTGAAAAATATGAAGTGTTGAAGCTTGAAAGTTGAAAAGTTCAACTTCCTTAATCCCACATTGGGAAGTGTGTTAATCTTTTTTCTCAATATTTAAGTAGGAAAAGTTAGTTAAAGGGTATAAATTCCAAGGAAAGTGAGAGAGTTTAGAATGGTTTTAGTTGATAACGATGTTTTGCTTCAAAATTGTCGCGCTTGCCATGCCATTCCGCCCACCCAAGACCGTTGACCTTGGGCTTGGGGAATTGGGCATGAGGCAATACTAATTTTTTGGACAAAGTTACATTGGACTTGTCAAACAATAATTCAACATTCTGATGAGATGATTCGAGCCGAGTTCCTTCATAAGTCAGAAGTTCGATTCAATTAATCAAGCTCGATTCGGTTGTCCCTTCACCTGCTAAATGGGCATTATTGCTGAGAGTTAGTGGAGTTAAGTAAACTCCTTCAACTGATGGAGTTAAAGCCTCCTTAGTGAAACTCCTCAACTGATGGCTTCATACACTTTAAGGTTGAGACTCTTCCTTAGTTTTGTTGCCTATATAAAGGTCCTCTCAGTGCAATGGAAACAACACACAACACATACAACACAATCCATCTTTCTCACACAAAATAGTTGAAGAGTTTACAAGCATTCTTTGAGTTCATTTGTTGTTCGAGTCAAAGTACCTCCTCTCTCTGAGCAGTAAACTGTTGTATCTTGAGAGACAATTGCACATCCGTTGTACATGCCGAAGCAAATTTGTCTTAAGGACATAGAGTTTTCTCACCTCGATTTGATTATATCCTTACTGCTTTCTTTTTAGTTTTGTTTTTCCATTCTTGTATTGTACTTTGTGCATTAATAAACAAATTGTTCTTTTCTTTATGGTTGTTTATTTTATTTTGCATACGATACTACGGGTATAACAAGTTCGAAGATCCATTCAATTGTTACAACTCTTTATTTACAAGTAGAGGATACAACTATCGCAATCTATTATAAAGAATAAAAGGAAGATTCTATATCATTAATACAAGAGAAAGAAAGATAAACTTCAACAACTTCAATTTCAGAATCACTCTTTAACGATCTCGAACTCAACCTACACCAAACCACCTTCTTGGGGTGGGGGAACAACATAATAAAGGGTAAGTACAAGTGTACTTAGTAAATGGTAGAAACACCGAATCTACACATGTTATATCACAAGGAATATCAACAACAATAATAATATCATGTATGTTCTAATAGCTCACTTCCCTCTATTAAGCTCACTCATACTTTCATTGGTGAGAATGCATCATGACATTTCCTCAACACCTCTAGGGCACGGTAGCTAACCATGTGGAATATTACACAAGTCCCTGTGGTATCATACCCTGTGGAGGTGTAATAGTTCCATGAAGTGATGCATAAAAGTGTCTTACCAAAGATCAACATGTTTTAGCTTTTAGACAAGTCGAGTACGTATTTACGTATTTAATCTAACCATTAAAGCTCATTGCAGATAAAAAAGGCTTCCTATGGACTATTAGACCTTAGACCAACTCTACATTACACTACTTAACAAATTGTGATGGCCGTTTTATAGTATACCAACTTTGATAGGCAGAGTACTGAGTCAGTTGTAGTATAAAACTAGCGAGCAAGGTCGTAATCCCACAGGGAATCTAGTCAAGTATCAAAGCTAGCATCGTCTCTAGTTCAGATCAATGCAATATATAGGAAGGTTATTAAACTACAAAGTCTATTTCTACAACGATTAAACAATAACGAGAGTTTTAAACGATTAAAAGTGATAAAGGAGTAATGTTCCAATCAACTACTTACCAAACCCTAGCTAAGTCTGGAGGTGTTCTTGAATTACCTAAACGTTCTTGATATCATTCGTAGGGCGTTTCTATTTCCGAGAATATACATTATTCAATAATCTACCCTCCTATGTCAGGTTCAACAGTCAGCTGACCGGATTTAACTGACCTAACACGGTCTACGTTCAATGAAATGCTCAACAAAGTGATACAAACCTCACACACGAAACCAAATCTAAACAACTCAGTCGCTTTTACAGGGTGATCCTGAACACTGCTTCTGCACTGCCTCTACAAAAATACATATATAAAGAAGATACGTGTAATACAATTATTGATTCGCGAATTCAATAAACATGATCAATCACAAGTTCTAGAACTACAAACACATCAAGATTCATCAAATCAAACATCAAAAACATCACATGAACAATCCAGGGCTCAATTTCGAAGATTATCATATAACCCAGCTATATAACAATTAGCTACTCATTATAACTACAAACATCACAAGATTTCATCATAGAATTGATACATACAAACAAGAGAAAGATAAAAGATATACCTATATGGACAAACCGGAAGAAACTTTGAATCCGAGAAAAAAACTTCATATATATAAAATTCAAGATCATCCAAGCATTTATTACAAAAGATGTTGTAAAACTAGCTAAGATTCTAATGTAATGGTCAAAAGAAGGTGAAAAGTCGTATTCTTTGGTTTATACTCGAAGAAGATGAAGATATCCCATAATTATCCCCTGAAAATGCCTTTTATAATGGGCTGGTTAAGTTGACCACAGCACCGTAGGCGCCTGCCTACACAGATAGGCTTCCGCCTATCCCAAAATCAACCTAAAATTAAGGTTTTCAAAGCTTCCATGGGTGGTGGCCTGCAATTCAAGGGCGGCCGCCTATCAACAGGGCAGGATTCCCTTACTCCCAGTACTTTGTAAGCAGTGGCCTACAACTTATGGGCGCCAGCATATGAACATGGAAATTTCTTCCAAACCCTCTGATGTTGATAGGCGATGGCCTAGATTTCATGGGGGGTGGCCTATAAGCTTTCCCTTCAAAAGTGGACTTTTCCGCCATCCCGAAGCTCCGAAACGCGTTTTTCGGGTATCTCGTACACGCAGTTCCTAAAAAACACCGAAAACAACAACACACATAGCCCCTACAAGACACTATGGTGACCGAGAATATATACACCGAAAAAGGCCAAGAATCCCGGATTATATGTCCAGATCTCGTAAACATCAAAACGATGCAATATGTGTCAAACCAAGCCAAATGTTCCCGGAATCATGTAAAACGATTCTAAACAGGGTATAAAATACGTATGAAAACAGAGTCGACTCTCATCAACTATCCCTAGTTAGCGCTTGCTCGCCCTCGAGCGAAAAACCGAAGCGTTCGAGACAATAAAGTACACATGTCATCGTAGTATAACGAGTCTCCCGTATCATGTAGGTAAGACAATAGTAAAAATACAAATACATAAAACTTTGGTTCTACCTTGTGTTGAATGATGAAGGCGTGAGTGAAAAATAAACTTTTCGACATTAACTACTAACGACCGGTTCGGATCGTGGCGCCCATGTAGAAAGAAATGGGTCACCCGACCATTAAAAAAAAAAATATTACAATCCTTTTTGTAGGTATTTGTTTATAAGGACTAGTTTCTGTACTTAATTAGGCATTTAGGACACACTTAAAAGATAGTTGATTAAAAAGACATATTTCATTTGCTTTTCCAATTTTGCCCTTTGTTACAACCCAGCATTTTTCCTTCTTTTTCCCTTCTTCACGGCGACTCTCTCGATTCAACCTCTGTTCTTCTTCTCCAATTCACTCTCTAATTCCGATACGAATTCTCCTCTCAAACCTCAAATCATCAACTCTTAGGAGCTCATGGTTTTCACAGAGAGTAAAAGACCACAATCCTCCAATCTTTGAAATCCCTAAGATCCCTCCTCTTCCATCCCCAACAAGAATGGCGGAAATTGGATCCCGCTACGTATCTTTCTCCGTTTCTTGATTTAATACAACCTGACGATATTCCTGCAGCTTCAATTTGATGAGAAATCCCCTGGTGCTAAAGAGATTTTGAATAATACTGTTAATGCAATTACCGCAACCCGTTTAGAGAAAAGCGACCCGGTTTCTGAAGATGCGATTATGATGAGGATTTTGCAGTTATTGGCAGCAATCATGCGGCATCGTGCTTCATTTTTGCTCACTGATCATGCTGTTTTTACTATTGTTAATACATGCTTTCAGGTTCTTCAACAATCATCACCACGAGGAGATTTGTTACAGAGGAGTGCGAGATACACAATGCAAGAGCTGATTCAGATCATTTATTGTCGATTGCCTGAGATAGAGGTCGCGAATTGGGAAGATTCTAAGTCAGATACGAAAGACAGTAATTTGGATTCGGGGTTCGGGATCCGATCTGCTGTTGATATCTTTCAGTTTTTGTGTTCTTTAATGAATGTAGTTCAGGTTTCAGACACTGGTTCTGGACATTTTTTTCAAACTGTTGATGTTGATGTCCAGATTTTCACCTTGATTTTGATCAACTCGGCCATTGAACTCAGTGGTGAAAGCGTGACGGCGGTGCTCCTAATCGAATGATTCCCAGGGTTGTATAAAAACATTGTTTTATGATGTACTTTGTGTGTATAGGAACAAGTTGTATATGAAAACCTTTTTTAAAACACCGTTGTTATACAATATTATAACCATTTACGGACAGAAAATTGTGTGTGAAAATGAACAAACGTGAAGATACAGAGGAAGAAGAAGAGGGAGTTTGGCTAAATAACTTAGATTCATCTAAAACAGAAAAGGTTTTACATTTTCCAAGGGATGAACTGGAATGATAAAAGAGCCGACCTACGGAACTGAACTGGTGACTGAAGTGCAGTGACCCCCAAATCGGTACATTATTAAACCTCTGCACTAGACTATTTGTTATTCCCATTTATTCATCTAAAATATCTCCAGGTCAGCAACCTTTATGTAGGTGTTTTGCATCAATTTCTAATAGACTCGTGCCTTTTTAATATTATATAGCTACAGCATGAGCATTACATAATATAGTGTCGTGGCTAACTTAAGATGATTAGGAATAAAAGCCCTTGGTGGATGTACTGAGTCATGCTTGTAAGGTAAGCAGAAAATTTTATATTTATATATATATATATATATATATAATTTAACGTTGCCTATGTGCAGCAGTAAAATTGAATGTGGCAATACAAAGATTTCATTCTGATTTGAAACAAAATATTGTCAAAGTTGTAGCCTTAGACTATAGGCTTCGAGATGTTAATTAGTGTAATGTTTTTGTTTTTAGAAATATCTAGCAAACATTTATTTATGCTTTTGCATTCGAACACTATAAGAAATTTGCGTTTTTACGACGTACATTGCATGGTGGTCATTGCGTCGGCGTAATCGATGATATCTGGGTGGTCATTTGCGCGCGTGATGAATGCATCGGGGTGGTCACTGCATCGCGGTGGTGAATGCATCGCAGTGTCTCTGCGTCGCGGCGTCTCTGTATCGGGGGTGGCCACTGCATCATCGCAGTGGTCAATGGATTTGGGGTGGTCAATGCATCACGGCTGTCAATGCATCGTGATGGTCACTGCATCGGAGTTGTTCACTGCATCGCGGTGGTGATGCAGTGGTCGATGCATCGCGGTGGTCAATGCATTGGGTTGGTTACTGTAGGATGTTATATCGTCGGATGGATCCAGATCCACCCGATTACGCAGCGGAAAGTACAAGATCTAGATCTAGTCAACCAAAGCACATAAAATAATAGATCTAATCCTACGAGGGGGTTTAGATTGCTTACCTGTTTATTGTGAAAAAGCACCAAGAACAATCCGAGATCCAAGATCCAAGAATTGAGAAGCCGCCGTCTTCCGACATGTATCTCCAAGCAACACCAAGTGGATGGTGATTCAAGCCGCTTGACCTCCTCGATATGCTACCGGAATAATCCTGAGGATTATCCCAACTCGAAACCTTAGCACTATAGCCGAAAATTCTAGGCTATAATACTTGCAAATATGCGTGTATGTCTGTGCGTGATTTGGGCTTAGAAGCTTTTCTTTATAGAGGAGAGAAATCCTACTTTCAAGGCGTTATTTAATTAATACAAAATCAATTAAAATAATCTTTTTCCTTAAAAGATAAATCTAGAATATTCCCAAAATAATAAGGATATATGAAAGATTTTCTTTTCCTTAAATTATTTAACAAATAAATAATTTAATCACTTGTATCATATAATTATCAAGAAAACAAATTTCTTGATAATCAACCAAGCATCACACGCCACTTTCTTCTTGACCAATTAGGTCAAGAAGTCAACACACTAATTTGTGCCGAGTCCACGAAAAATATCTTTTTCATGTATTTAATTATCTAGTCCAACTAAACAATTAATCCACATATCAATTAAATAGTCCAATCCAACTATTTAATTATAATCGAGGTGAAACGACGAGAAAACAAATATGCTATATATATTAGAAATTACGCTTTAATTACACTGGGCCGTATCGTGAAATTACAATAAATTAAATAATATTATCCGTCGATCAACAATAATATTATTCAATCTATTAATTCCGGGATTACACCACCATGAACCCGAAATTGAACTCTATCGAATAAAGATAACTTACATTCAACTATGAGTCGAAAGCGTCCACTGATATAATCATTACATATGGATAAATCCTCCATAGACTGTTCATTTCGATTCGGGATATCTCCGTAGACCCTTCTCGAAACCTCTTATCCTTATTTACCATTAACCCCCTAGTGATCAATTAGTTCATAACTAATATAATATGAACTCTCGGGATCAATCAGTTTCTAGGATTAACAAATAAAGAGGCTGCGCCTGCCTACTTCCCGCATGAAGGAATGGATTCCATATCTGTGATAGCACAGACTACTCACTCATCCTAAAATAGAGCCAACGAGAAGTGTTGGACCACATACTACGAAGTGATCCTTACTAACACATCAAACCCTACCCTAGTCTAAGCGGTTATGCAGATCACCTCGAGATTGAGATTAATCCATATATGATCATCTTGTGATTCGATAAGACTTCTCGATCACGGAATTATATCGAGAACTCAAATCAAATCGGTCCAAATTTCTATATGATTATCATCATATATAAATGCCCCACTAGTACCCAATTACCAACAATTCGAGATAAGACATCACACACCTAAAGTGTTCGGGCGCATTATTAGCAAATTAATCTTGAGACCCGTGCTCAGTTAATAAACGCTATGGACTAAGTTAATTTTAAGTACATCTCACTAACTCAATTCTCTTGTGTACAACCCATACAATCGAAGTTATGTGATTACATAAACGAGGTACTTAGGGTTTTCAAGTAGTGTCTTAATTATAAGCATACACGCATATAATAAGATGAATTATTAATTACGTCCTAAAACAATTAGATAATTGTCTTTCTAAGACTACACCTAACAATCTCCCACTTGCACGAAAGGCATGTGGATTAAACCCTTTATATCTATATCTACAACATTCTCCCACTTGCTCAAAACAAGTGAGACATATCCTCAAGATTCATACCTCCAAGCGCATCTTAGTAATTCATCCTTCCAAGCACGACCAGTGTCTTTGCCGCAGTGGTCGGTGACCCGCACGTGCTTAGAATCCGAATACCATGTGACTTGGTACACTTGATCGTAGGTTGGCGGCTTGAGTAAATCTTTGGGATCGAAACGGCGCATTTCCATCTAATCCGGTGGTGGGGAGATTTTGCATCATTAAAACAAAAGAAAATTTATAAAACCTATACTACCATGCAAAACTACCTCCTAACCGGCCGAATACCGGGTAGTTGCTAGTAAAGTTGGATAAATACAATGGTATCGATCCTCGTGGAAAAGGGATGTTAAATCTAATCTTATTAATCCTTAAATTGTTACTTATTCAAAACGGAACCAAAACGAAAAACGAAAAGTAAATCGGACAGAGGATTGTTAATCCAAAGCCGAGGAAGGATAAAAGCGATAAAAACTAAATCTAAACTACTAACTATAAAAGGAAATAAACAAGAAGATGAACATGGAGATTAACAATGAACAAACAAAATCATCCAATCCTTCAAACCTCTATCTCTATCTAAGGTTATCTTGTGATGATTAACTAAAGATGTGGTTCACCTAATCAAAAGTATGAATCCTACTTCCGTAGATAATTAGTCATCAATCAAAACAAGGTGTAAGATTTATTCAAATCTAGCAACCTAGATAATCAACCTATCAACTTCCGTTATGTCAAGGTTAAAAATCCAATCTTTCTATGGTGATCTAAGTCTAACATGACTTCCATCAAAATCAAACATCGATAAGCAACCATCTTCCGATATACGTTGCATAACAAATAATCGCATAGGAAAAGATACAACTTTGAGATAAAATCATAAAACAAACTTAAATAAAAGTAGATAAAACCCGAATGAAAAAGGATTCAAATCTGTTCGAACAATTGCAAATTCTGCACGAGTACATCATCGCAACAAAGAAACAGAAAAGCAAAATAAAAACCTAATCTCACTTGCCACCCCACCTCTCCCAAAGGGCTGGGGCAGCCAGGTTTGCCTCTTATGATGGTGTATCAATGAGATCGAATAATGTATGTACTAGGGTTGAAATCGCGGTTTGTATTTATAGAGTTTTAAGTCGGCCGCATATTGAAGTCGGCGCTGACGCTGCGTCTCTCTTCTCCTGGCGCTCGTCCAACATTCTCGAGCAACGCTAGAGCAGACGGCTCGTTCATACCACGCCCAAACTCTCTCGTATGTAAAAACCCATCTTGGGCGCTTGATCTGCGGCAATGGACGCCCGTCCATAGTGGACGGGACTTGGACGCCATCCAGCATGCCTAGAAGTGATTTCTTCATCTTTATCCTTTTCTTCTCATCCCTATCTCTTCTCTTCATCAGAAAATCCGAATGCAACCTCTTCTAATCCTCTTTTAGCTCGAAAACATGTATCTAAGAGATAGTAAAACATACCAAAGCGTAACATAACTCCAAAATAATATAAAATCACAATTTAAGCATATAATTCGTTACGTTTTGCAATTCAACTATTAAAAACACCATTTGCTCAATATTTCAATATAAAGCTCGATTTCTATGAGAAACATACGAATATGGAGAGAATTGATATAAAATATATCCTTATAAAACGTACAAAATCAACCTTAACATCCGGTGGTACGATTTCAATATGCTTATGACCTCTAGTGATTGCAAAATCCTTATGAGCTACCTCTCCAATGTTTTCACAATGAAGTAGTATCGAAACTTCTCGGATAATACTTTATCACGAGAGTAAACACTTGAGACCGAGATCGATTTAACGATCATCCTCAATCTGACCTAAAGCCAGAATCAGTGTTATCACTTATATTCTAGTTTGCACCTGAATATATTAGCATATTATTCCTCATTCTCCCAAAAAGACTTGAGGATTCACTAAACATCCCATTTAGTATTCATCCGTAGGTTTAGATAATCTTTCCTGAGAGGTAGGGTAGACTACATCGTTGAATGTTGCATAAATGCAAGAATATCTTAACCAGGTGAATGGATAGGATTGCCAATGATCGATTCTCGAGAATTTGAGTGAATCAAATCATTTATAATGAATCCCGATGGCATGTCAGACTCTGACTTCAGATAACACACCCATGTTGTTTCCAACTATTTCAGTGTTACCATTCACAAACACTAATCTACATACTACTTTACTAATAATGATGCCCAGTCTACGAAAGACTTATCAATATTCTCGTCAAGTCCACATATTAAAATATATGACTTTGAAATGACCGAGAGGTTTGCTTTAATCCCCAAAGGATATAAGCTATGGCGGGCATCCCGCCAAAGGTTCTTTCCGAATAAATTAAGATACCGTTAGTCTCGCAAAAGTCTTAAGGAATCACCCCTATTTTCCTCGCTTTGTAACGAATCATTATTTGTTCTTAGCTAAAACCCTTCTGCTCGAATGAGTTCGATTCCGTTGTTCGGCAAGGAAGTCTTAGGGAATCACCCTATTTCCCGCTTTACGACGAAATCAAGCAAGGCCGAGTGGTAAGGAGATCACGGTCTGGTTAACTCTCTACCTTTTAGGGAATCACCCCTAAATTACTCAGCTTTGCGTTGAAATTTAAACTTTCCTATTCATTCGACTCTTCTCTGTGTAGTTCCAATTACTCCCACTAGGCCTGAGATGCTCAGGTGGTTCTACAAGAGTTTCAACAGAACTGGAGTATCAAACTCCATTCACAGGGTTATGATTTTTAAACCAACCTCTATGATCAGGATCCTACACAGCCCATAAAGGACTATAGGTCATCAATCTACCCTATAGACCATAAGGTCCTGCAATGGGTAATGGACAAACCATACTCCTACTACGTTCGGGGTGGATCGATATACTGATCTAGTTTAGTAGTTTCTATTAGTGTTATCACCAACTGCCGGTGTTGGATGTGGACTGAACAAATCAGTTAATAACATCTTGAGTATAAATACTTCAAGATCTAAGGTTGTTATTTATAGACTCTATCAGACCGAGTTTGACAGTATAACCGTCATTGTCTGATTTTATGAGTTTTATAATCAACCTTTACTCAATGCATTAAGATATTTCACGATCTGAACATGTACGTAAAATTTCCAGTCCTACCTTCAAGCACTAAATGCTAAATGTCTATATTTACGGAAGTGGGGTGAACCGAATTCACTCCTTATCCACAAATGCGTAGGCATCTTTTAGGTAGACTTCTCGGTTTTTCATTACGACGTAAGCCGTTATTTTTGCAACCAATATCTTAAATGAGTTCAGCGGCGTATCGTAGCACATCAATAACTACAGAAGGCAAATTTATGGTGTATCCTTTAGTGAAAACATTCCACTGGGAGGCAGGCCGAGCATCAGTCCCGAAGACTACGCAATAACCTATTTCTGAGTACGGAATACTCTATCTCTGGTGAAATCAGAGATTTCCTCCAAATATTTTGGATAAACTTACCGGAGTCTCGAATAGTTGTCAGACAAGATGTCACTACTTCAAAAGCTCCCACTAGCTTGTACCTTTCATATGACCCCGAAGGTTGTTATGAACAAGCTATGTTACTTCTTTAAATCTATTACCCTTTCCTGATTGAAAGGAAACTTAGTCATTGTTCCTTTGAGACAGTGTTCCATTGACTAGGAGATAGGAATCACCCTAAGCCAGTCTTCAGATCTTGTCTTTAGGGAATATGCACTAATTAATAGAATAGAAAGAAGTGTTTATCGAAATACGGAAACCATTTGCGTTTATATTGTTTAAGATGTGTTACATATACCTATACAGCATTTCTTAGTGGTTCTGACTTTATCAAACAAAAGTCCGAGTCTTGGGTTCGTGCTACGAATGTTATATTCATCGTTAATAAGACAAACAAATTATCCTATTGAAAATGAATACGTTCGTTCCAACAAATCCGAAAACTGAAAATGAATTTTCTGTGATACTCAAGAATTAAATCTGATGTTGTCAGAAATATCAGGCTTGTGGTATATGGATTTTGAGGTGGATATCTAGCTGACTGCGTGTGATTTTTCCGGTGAGAGGCGGCGGGGCTTAAGAAAAAGATGGAGCTTTTGTGGAGTAAGAGGAGGAGGATGGTGTTTTTATTATTAGTCGTGCACGAAAAGGTCGCTCACGTACCTCGTAAGGGATCAAGCCAATGTGTAGTTCTTAGGAGAAAAAGTCGAGAGAGTTGTAATGGAGGTGAAGGTGATACTTTATAGAGGCATGGGCGGACAAATTGGCGAGGCGGGATACCGGCGAGAGAGCGAGGCACCGGCAGATCTGCGAGCTAGAGGGTGAAAGTCCTTGGCGGACAGAGAGTCGCGCGGACTCGGGAGACCGCGACGGGCGAGAGTCCCGGTAGACTTGGAGAGTCTAGCAGACGCAGAGAGTCCTGAGAGACGAAGAGACCACGACGGGCAGAGAGAGACCACGACGGGCAGAGAGTCCTAGCGGCCAGAGAGCCCAGGCGGACTCGGAACGGCCCCTGGCAGGCAGAGATTCCAGGCGGACTCAGAGCGCCGTCTGAGTTCGGACTTAGAGGAACTTTGTTGCCAAGATATGTTGAAGGATGGCGAGCCGGAGGGGCGAGCAGGTCGGGCCCCCAGTGCTTAGTATCGAGCTAGTTGTTAGCCGCTTCATTCTTGCCTTGGCCAATGTTGATTTTGGTATATCAATGGCCCCTACTCGCTCGAGCTCTTCACCGTACATGTGAAATCATGGAGTAAAGTTATAGTGACTGTTGTGTCATTTTGCCGAGATGGTCGCTTTGTAGAGCGATAGAAGATTATACTAAAGCGGCGTAAAATATGATGACGAGTGGAGGTCGGGCTTATGGAAGACGCCGAGGTGAGCTCCAAATATGATGCCAAGCCGAGGTCGGGCTTACTGAAAGATGCTCGAGGCGAGCTCCAAATATGATGCCGAGTGAAGTCGATCTTATAGAAGATTCGCCGAGGCGAATTCCAAATATGATGTCGAGTTGAGGTCGGGCTTATAAAAGATTCGCTCGAGGCGAACTCAAATATGATGCCGAGTGAGGTCGGGCTTAGAGTGCCGATCATCGCTTTATCGGGCTTAGAGTGCCGATCATCGCTTATCGGGCTTGAACCGTGTTGGTGAAAACCACCACTATGTCTTCGCGCATTAAGCGGACGAGCTTAATCGCCGATAACGTTCTATCGGGCTTGAACGATGTTTGTATCGCGTAGCGAATTACCGATTATATGATGTGCATTGCAGCGAACAGGCTTAACGCTTGCCGACAGAAATCGGACTTAGAGCTGGCCGAGAGAGATCGGACTTAGAGCTTGCCGACAGAAATCGGACTTAGAGCTTGCCGGCGTAATCGGACTTAGAGCTCTCTCCGAGAGGTTGGACTTAGAGCTTGCCGGCGTAAATCGACTTAGAGCTCGCCGAAGAGAGTCGGACTTAGAGCTTACCGACATAATCGGACTTAGAGTGGCGAGAGAGGTCGGACTTAGAGCTTGCCGCGAAATGGACTTAGAGCTTGTCGGCGTAATCGGACTTAGAGCTTACCGACAGAAATCGGACTTAGAGCTCGCCGAGAGAGGTCGTGCCGAGCTTGCCGATAGAAATCGGACTTAGAGTTGGCGAGAGAGAGTCGGACTTAGAGCTTGCCGGCGTAAATCGTGCCATTCGGCGAGAGAGGTCGGACTTAGAGCTTGCCGGCGTAAATCGTATTTAGAGCTTGCCGGCAATCGGACTTAGAGTCGGCGAGAGGTCGGACTTAGAGTTGGCCGAGAGAGTCGACTTAGAGCTTACCGGCGTAACTCCTGGACTTAGAGCTTACCCGTAAATCGGACTTAGAGTCGGCCGACGAGGTCGGACTTAGAGTCGCCGAGAGGTCGGACGTAGAGCTTGCCGGCCGAAACTCGGACTTAGAGCTTGCCGATAAAATCGGACTTAAAATTCGGCCGAGAGAGTCGGACTTCAGAGTCGGCCGGCGTAAATCGGACTTAGAGCTTGCCGGCGTAAATCGGACTTAGAGTCGGCGAGAGAGTCGGACTTAGAGAGTCGCCAAGAGAGGTCGTGCCAGTTGCCGAGAGAGTCGGACTTAGAGCTTGCCGGCGTAAATCGGACTTAGAGTGGCCGAGAGAGGTCGGACTTAGGGCTTGCCGGCGTAAATCGGACTTCTGACTTACGCGGCGTAAATCGGACATAGAGTTGGCCAAGAGAGGTCGGACTTAGAGCTTGCCGACATAAATCGGACTTAGTAGTCGGCGAGAGAGGTCGGACTTAGAGCTTTCGATAAAAATCGACTTAGAGCTTGCCGGCGTAAATCGGACTTAGAGTCGGCGAGAGAGTCGGACTTCAGAGTCGGCCGGCGAGAGGTCGGACTTAGAGCTTGCCGCGTAACTTCGGACTTAGAGCTTGCCGACAAAAATCGGACTTAGAGCGTGCGAGAGAGGTCGGACTTAGACCTTGCCGGCGTAAAAATCGGACTTAGAGTCGGTGCCGAGAGAGGTCGGACTTAGAGCTTCGCCGGCGTAAATCGGACTTAGAGCTTGCCGATAGAAATCGGACATTGAGTTGGCCGAGAGAGGTCGGACTTAGAGCTTACCCGACATATATCGACTTTAGAGTGGCCGAGAGAGGTCGGACTTAGAGCTTGCCGGGCGTAATCGAACTTAGAGCTTGCCGACGTAAATCGGACTTAGAGTCGGCCGAGAGAGTCGGACTTAGTAGTCGGCCGAGAGAGTCGGACTTAGAGCTTACGCCGACGAACTCGGACTTAGAGCCTGCCGGCAAATCGGACTTAGAGTCGCCGAGAGAGGTCGGACTTATAGCTGCCACGTAAATCGGACTTAGTGCCGCGAGAGAGTCGGACTTGAGAGCCTGGCCGGCGTAAATCGGACTTGAGTCGGGCCGAGAGGTCGGACTTAGAGCCAAGCGGCAATCGGACTTAGAGCTTGCCGGCGTAATCGGACTTAGAGCTTGCCGGCGTAAATCGGACTTAGAGCTCGCCGAGAGGTCGGACTTAGAGCCTGCCCGGCAAATCGGACTTAGAGTCGGCCGAGAGAGTCGGACTTAGAGCCTGCCGGCGTAAATCGGACTTAGAGTGGCCGAGAGAGGTCGGACTTAGTAGCCAGCCGGCGTAAATCGGACTTAGCCGGGCGAGAATCGGACTTAGAGCCGGCCGAGAGAGTCGGACTTAAGTCGCCAAGAGAGGTCGGACTTAGAGTCGGCGAGAGAGGTCGACTTAGAACTTCCCGGCGAAAATTGGACTTAGAGCTTGCCGGCGTAAATCGGACATAGAGGTGGCGAGAGGTCGGACTTAGAGCTTGCCGGCGTAAATCGGACTTAGAGCTAGCCGAGAGAGTCGGACTTAGAGAGCTTGCCAGCGTAAATCGGACTTAGAGTCGGCGGAGAGAGTCGACTTGTAGAGCTTGCCCGGCGTAAATCGGACTTAGAGTGGCGAGAGAGGTCGGACTTAGTAGTTTGCCGAGAGAGGTCGGACTTAGAGCTTGCCGGCGAACTTCGGACTTAGAGCTTGCCGACAAAAATCGGACTTAGAGCCGGCGAGAGAGGTCGGACTTAGAGCTTGCCAGCGAAACCGGACTTTGAGTCGCGAGAGAGGTCGGACTTAGAGCTTGCCCGACGTAATCGGACTTAGAGCTTGCCGGCGAGATCGGACTTAGAGCTTGCCGGCGTAATCGGACTTAGAGCTCGCCGAGAGAGTCGGACTTAGAGCTTGCCGGCAATCGGACTTAGAGAGCCGGCGAGAGTCGGACTTAGAGCTGCCGAGAAAATCGGACTTAGAGCTTCCCCGGCGTAATCGGACTTAGAGCTCGCCGAGAGAGGTCGGACTTAAAGTTTGCCGGCGTAAATCGGACGTAGAGTCGGCGAGAGAGGTCGGACTTAGAGCTAGCCGGCGTAAATCGGATGAGAGCTTGCCGGCGTAAATACTCAACATAAAGCGGTGCCGGCGGTGAAGCCTCAAACGAATCCGACGGAGCTCGAGCGATGTAACCCCAAATGGTCTTAAACAACACAAGTAGAGTCAATCCCTTGATACGTAAAAGTCGAGTTGATAAAACACGTATGCCAACCTGGAAATTATGGAGGACTCGTGTGCGAGTTTTGAAGATTACGTTGTTGGTGTTTTTCAAGTTGAGATGATTTTGATGGAAAAAAGAGTAATGATCCGTAAAACCGGTGATCATTGCACTGAGATTGCTGCTAAGAGGCTGAAAACAAAGATTTCTAGGCTTTAAAACCCAGAAAATCAAAGCTTTTATTGATTTTGAAGTTAAAGATGGAGGAAAGACCTCGCCGGAAACTCCGTGAAAACGGATTTCGCGGTGGTGCGGACTACCGGAGTAGGCTTTTCTTGATTATGTTCCCGGTAACGGAGCCAACTGATGTTGTCAGAAATATCAGGTTTGCGGTATATGGATTTTGAGGTGGATATCTAGCTGATTGCGTGTGATTTCTCCGGTGAGAGGTGGCGGGGCTCAAGAAAAAGTTGGAGCTTTTGTGGAGTAAGAGGAGGAGGATGGTGTTTTTGATTATTAGTCGTGCACTCGAGAGAGGATGCTCACGCACCTCCATAAGAGATCAAGCCAATGCGTAGTTCTTAGGAGAAAAAGTCGAGTTGTAATGGAGGTGAATGTGATACTTTATAGAGGCATGGGTCGACAAATGGCGGCGGGGCGGGCTTGCAGAGAGGCAGGCGGTGGCGATCATGCGAGCCTGGAGGGCTAAAAGTCCTTGGCGGATGCAGAGTCGCGGCGGACTCGGGAGACCGCGACAGGCGAGAGAGTCCCGGCGGACTCGGGAATCTGCGAAGGCGAGAGAGTCCTGAAGAGGCGAGAGACCACGACGGGCAGAGAGAGACCACGACGGGCAGAGAGTCCTAGCGGCCAGAGAGCCCAGGCGGACTCGGAGCGGCCCCTGGCGGGCAGAGAGTCCAGGCGGACTCGGAGCGCCGACTGAGGTCGGACTTAGAGGAACTTTGTTGCCAAGCTATGTTGAAGGATGGCGAGCCGGATGGGCGAGCAGGTCGGGCCCCCAGTGCTTAGTATCGAGCTAGTTGTTAGCTGCCCTATTCCCTTGCCTTGGCCAATGTTGATTTTGGTATATCGAAATCCGAGATTCATTTCCTTATATCACTCCCACTAGTCTATCTCAAATAACATCCGTTGTATATTTTTTATCGTTTAATGCAAAGCTACCTAGTTCTTCCAAAGAACTTTAGCTTTGAGAAAATTGCTAAGGATGCATTGGTCGATGATCCAAATCACTTTCCTTATCCTCTAATTTCCAATTTATTATTTTTCCGGTTTAGCCTTAAAACTACTTAGTTTAGATGACTAACACGTATAAACATTGTTTCCCATTCTCGACTTTCCTTAAATGGAAACAGATTCTTGAACTAGCGATTCGTTTGAGTAGACACTAATCTTGAACTGTGGGATGCCTAATGATAGTGTTAGTAGCTTGGACTATTCGAATTTTCTAATCGACAAATCATAAGAGCAAAGCTCCCACTAGTTATCGGTTCCAAATACCGTCTAACTAGCAACACTATGTATTTATGAATTTTCAAAGATTAGAACATCACCTAGAACTAAGCTCCCACTAGTTTATCAGTTCCAAATACTGTCTAACTAGCAATGCTGTGTTCATGATGTTTCAAAGATTATAAAATCTCTAAAACTAAGCTCCCACTAGTTTATCAGTTCCAAATATTGTCTAACTAGCAATGCTTTGTTCATGATGTTTCAAAATATTGGAAAAAAACTCCAGAGCTAAGCTCCCACTAGTTTATCGATTTCCAAATCTTGCCTCTAACTAGCAACGCTTTATTCTTGTTTTTCCAATGAAAAGAGAAACTCATGCACAGTCTATTACACATTTCTAATGATTCAAAAAAACAACAAATCATAAGACTAAGGCTCCCACTAGTTTATCAGTTCCAAATACCGTTTAACTAGCAACGCCTTATGTATGATTTTCCGATTTTTCAATTAGAAATTTGATGTGTAATTACACTTTTAAAATTCACTAAATGAATTTTATATATAGTCCTAAATCATCTTTTGTAAACTAAGTACGGTCGTCTCTCGTTCAACACGAGTGACATCCGTGACATATCTATACTATGTCACTTAAGTTTTTAAAGGCTCAAGGAAAAAATCTCTTCCGAAAAATTAACTGCATTCTTTTGATAATTTCAACGTATTTGTTACTTCCATATTTTTAATGAAGTCCTATTACTAACAATTAGTAGCCTAGAGATTTAGTTGTAAATAAAATATGACAGAAAGTTAAATTCAAAAAATAAATTTCACTACTAGATTTTTATTTTAGGAATAATAAACTTTATTTAAAGTCTATCCTACCATTCCAAGGATTTAACCTCGCACCTCAGTGCCGCCGTAGGGTAGGTCAAAGAGGTGACGGTTAAACTGAGACAATCTCTCTCAATGATTAAGCTTCGAGAATCGAACATCTCACGGGAATCAGATATCCCAGACCTTAATCATTGAATACCTTCCTTTTTCTAGCCTAGATATTTCAAAAATATCCATAAAGAGTGTGACCTACTATATCGATCTCAAAGTCGCCCGAGTATGCCATGCCGTAGGTCGGTCGATGACTCAACGAGTACCCAAAATCCTATCCTTTCGGAGACCAAGCCTTGAATTATGATAGGGGTGAACACCATCCGTAGGGGGCGAAATCAAAGCGGCTCGAGCGTCACCCTTCTCTCACGTGCTTGCATCTATAGTAGAGGCCGTGGGGTTGGTATCGCCTTCCCGCTCCCACTCAATAATTTGAAAAGGTGGTGGGTTTACTAATTACGGTTTCGGTCTTGCCAATAAGAAACAATAAATCAAAGTACTCTAACAGGGTCGGTTAAGTAGGCAAGCTCACGCCGTCTTATTCGTTGGAACATATGTGATGATTCGAGCAGATCGACAAGAGAAGCCCCGTTTAGCCCGAAGGCTTATCGGCTATGCTAAGTCTTGCCGAACCATCAACGTACATCACACACATGGTGGGGAGTCGATCGATCCAAGCTCGGTTGAACTCGCCCAACCATGGTTGAGACCATTTCGAACCCATGTACTAAGATTTTCCGATTTCTATGTTGTCAACCAAAGCGTAATCTCGCTTCGCTTAAGGTAGGTTCACCAAAACTCAACGATTTATGTAAGTGGGATTCACGAGAATCCATCACTAAAATCATAACGATTGACAAAACCCGTTTCCTCAGTTTTAATAATTAGTTACTTAATTAATTAACTACCACATATTAATTAAAAAAGCTTTTTAACTAATTATACGAGTTAAACATGCCTAATTTATTCGAAATAAACTAGCTACATGTATGCATTGGAATGGAATCATGATATGATGCATGTCATGGCAATTTTCCAGTTTCTATCACATAATTTTGATCATACATGAAAAAGATACGGAAAAATAAACACCGAGATGAATCGTTGGTACCCCCGTATCTAACCTATTAAATGGGATGTTATCTAAATGGGATGTTTAGTGAATCCTCAAGTCTCTTCGGGAGAATGAGGAATAATATGCTAATATATTCAGTGCAAACTAGAATATAAGTGATAACACCGATTCGCTTTAGTCGATTGAGGATGATCGTTAAATCGATCTCGGTCTCAGTGTTTACTCATGTGATAAAGTATTATCCAGTAACCCGATACTACTTCATTGTGAAAACATTGGAGAGGTAGCTCATAAGGATTTTGCAATCACTAGAGGTCATAAGCATATTGAAATCGTACCACCGGATTAGATGGAAAGGCGCCGTTTCGATCCCAAAGATTTACTCAAGCCGCCAACCTACCTGATCAGTGTACCAAGTCACATGGTATTCGGATTCTAAGTACGTGCCGGGTCACTGACCTACCTGCGGCGGCACACTCCGGTCGTGCTTGGAAGGATGAATTACTAAGATGCGCTTGGAGGGTATGAATCTTGAGGATATGTCTCACTTGTTTTGAGCAAGTGGGAGAATGTTGTAGATATAGATATAAAGGGTGTGCTCTAAAACAGTTACTGCATCGCGGTGGTGAATGCATCGCAATGTCTCTGTATCGCGGCGTCTTTGCATCGTGGTGTCTCTGCATCAGGGGTTGTCACTGCATCGCTGTGTCTCTACATCGGGGGTGGTCACTGCATCGCGGTGGTCAATGGATCTGAGGTGGTCAATACATCGCGGTGTCACTTCATCGAGGCGTCTCTGTATCACGGTGTCTCTGCATCGGGGGTGGTCACTGCATCACGGTGTCTCTGCATCAGGGATGGTCACCGCATCACGGTGTCTCTCAGATCGGGGTGGTCACTACATCGTGGTGTCGCTGTATCGGGGTGGTCACTGCGCCGGGGTGGTCAGCGATCGCGGTGTCTCTACATCGGGGGTGGCCACTGCATCGCGATGGCTAATGGATCTGAGGTGGTCAATGCATCGCGGTGTCTCTCGCCGGGATGGTCTCGCGTCGGGGTGGCCACCGCGTCACGGTGGTCAATGGATCTAAGGTGGTCATTGCATCGCCACGGTGAATGCATCGCGATGGTCACCGCGATCGGTGGTAGTCATTGCGTGTGGTGGTCAATGCATCGGGGTGGTCATTTGTATGGGGTGGTCAATGATCGGGGTGGTCACTTCATCGGGGTGGTTTCTTTGCGTCGGGGTGGTCAACGCATCGTGTTGGTCGATGCATCGCGATGGTCATCGTGATCATCGTGATGTCTCTCTCGATCGCGGTAGTCACCGCGTCGGGGTGGTCATCTGCGTCGGGATGACCACCTGCATCACGGTGGTCAATGGATGCAGGATGGTCAATGATCGCGGTGTCACTTCATCGAGGCATCTCAGATATCACAACAAGCATACTAATTCTCAAAGAACATTCAATATATATGAAAGCTAATATGTAGTACACTAGATAACCTGCATACTGTATATGCAAAATGGTATGCTCTTTTTTTGTTTTGTTAAAGTAAACTAACTACGCAGGATGATATGGAAATGAAAATAAATTGTTATAAAGAATATGTACAAACGTAGTAATGCATCATACAAGAAGAATCTTACTGGCATCAGAAATCCCAACTTCAATGGTTTGCAGACGGAGAACGCAATACAAGGTACTTCCACTGGGTTTCACATATCAGGAAACAACGGTCAAAAAATAAAATGTTGAAACACAAGGATGGTTCTTGGACAGATAGTGAAAGCCAAGCCCCAACCCACTATCATGAATCATGATAGGGATAGTTCAAAATGTGCGTGAAATGGTAATTTTATGGTGCCATCAAAAAAAGGAATTAATCACAAAAAATTGTGCCATCAAACATATCATTCGAGTTTACTTTAAATTTAACGAAACGAATACGATCATGAATTTAACTTGACTATTCAACTCAAACCCAATCACAAGCAGATTTCGAGCGAAAAAAAACACGTTATTTCGTAAAAATAAGTACAACAAATATAAAATAATCTTAACGTATTTATTTTCAATCCAATAAGCTAAGCGAAATCATTTTGGCAACTGAACTTTTTTAAATCATAGATTTACCTTGAAAATTAGAATACTAAAACAAAGAATTTAATAGATATTATATCTATATCTATATCTATATCTATCTATACTCATAATAAAAGTGCGATGAGGTGTTTCCCCCGAAAAATGTTTCCTACCCTTGCGTTTCCCCCAAAAAGTGTTTCCTACCCTCGGTGTTTCCCCTATTCTTTTAATATTAATATTAATATTAATTCAATTAATTAATTTAAGTGTTTTACTTTAAAAACAAAAAGTGTTTTATTTTTTTTAAAGGTAGCTAGCGTGTAATATTTTTATGGATATGATTACAACATGTTAATCAAGATAGTTAACGTGTTGGTTTCTTTTTTCTTTTTCTTTTTTTTTTATAACTTTTTTTTATATGTAACGTGTTGTTTTATGTTGTTTTTGTTTTTGTTTTGTTTTTTTACTTTTTTTTAATCTACATGATCACCATAAGTACATCATATATTAAAATGTTTTAAGACTATTGGTAGCTAACGTGTTTTTTCTTTTCTTTTTTCCATTTATTTAATTGTTTTGCATTTTTGTGTTGGACAATTATCTTTTTCAGTTTTTAGAAAAATAATCCCCCATCAATTGTTACTCTTTTTTAATTATAAAATTAATATTAATTCATTCAATTCATATGTCTATCAATAACTACTATTATCTAATCTCATATAGACTTTCATACTATATCTCACACTGGTGTGCGATCTCGGGTGAACCGTTTACGTATACTAAGAACGAATGTCATTTTTAAACTCCAATGTCTTTTGATCTACATCTCCAAAAATGATATAAATTTCACCATTTTTTTTCATGCTCTTCATTTTAAGATCTTATTTGATATCATTGCATCCCTTTCATGTGATTCAGTGAATATCAACCGTGAATTCAGACGGTGAATTTTCAAAAATTATGTCGAAATATAGTCATTGTAGTGTTAAATAAATAAAGATGGGGATCTTTGAAATAGCGGTGGAAGTGGAGCAACCGCTTTCTTCTCATGTTTCTTTGAGGTGCACTCCTTTTACCCTGACTTGTCCCGAAAGTGCTATTAACTCCCACAACCTTGGCAACACAAGCATTCACTGTCTTAATTTCTAGGAAATTTTATGGTGGTCAATGACCAACAAACTCAAGAGACATGTGTCATCATATAAATGATTATGGATATATAGATCAATTTTCAACCATCCAAATCAAGATTGAGTTTGGTAGTCATTGACCACCATAAAATTGCCTAATTTCAAAGCCTTGTCAATCAAATATTCCATCGTATGTGGCCTTATTCCACCATATTATGCATGATGTCATAAGTCGATCTGTCCATCAACCGAGCCACCTTCCTCTTCAAACAATTCATAATTTTAGGTACATTTATATTTTCCCGACTTGTAAACTTCATTGATATTCCATACAAATATAGCACAATGCCTAAACATAAAGGATTGACTGGCATTGTTTGATTGTTTGGGCTTGAAGAAAAAGATCCTTAAACTCTAAATGTCAATCCAATCTTAGCTGGGTTTGGCCTTGAGGAGTGTTTGATATTTTCCACAATGAAGCTTTTATCAATTCAACATGCCTCCTCAAGTTGGAATGGATGAGCCAATCCAATAAGAAGCTCTCTTTATACTTGAACATCACGATAACCCTCGAAAGTGGCCTACTTTGCTACGGAGATCGTAGCACATCATCATAAGTTGGGTCAAACTAATGATAATACATCGATTCATTTACTTTTAGATGTTCATTCTTTTCCTTTTAACTACAATAAATTATGAGATTAAAGTATCTTTATCATGATGATTTTGGTGTTGATGGGCATTTGTTTGATGTTAGTTAAAATCATGATGTGGCGATGTTAGGGCCCTTTCCATACGAGCTATAATCACGATGTCATCCAACCGAATGATGACATCAACTCTTAGAGTAGTGAGCTAACATATAGTAGTTAGCTTAGTGATAACGTGCTTAGCCTGAATTGAGACAACTACTATAAATAATGAGCTCTTATGATGTAATACACAACTTTTGTTATTAATAAAACCTCTATTTTACTCCTTTCTTCCCTATCTCTCTCTTTTCTCTCTATCCCATCTACAAATTATTTTTGGAAGACAATAACCCTGGTTTCAAATTACCAAAAACATAACATATGGTATCAGAGCCATATCCTGCCCTTGTGGATCTCCATGGGTGAAAGTACACATTTGAAGACAATGGAAAAGTTGTGGAAGAAATAGAATAGGTTGGAGAGAATGTTCAAGTTTGCATGGAGGAGGTGCAAGAATGTAATGTGAAAATTGACGCAGTGCATGCTAAAATGGACATGTTCCGGTCATCTATGACTACGAATCAAGCTGCAATGCAAGCTCGGATGGATTCCGTGATGTCTATGTGACTATGTTACAAGCGTGGATGAAGAAGGCGATGGTGTGGGTGATATATTTTCACAAACACCTTCGTCTTCATCTCATCAGAATGGAACTCACTCACCGATTCATGATGTCTTGCTACTTACGCCACATAGGTATGATGCTAACTTCAAATTAGCTAAAAATGAGAAATTTGAGGCGGAAGTTAAGGTTCCTAATGTCTATTTTTCTCTGTTTAATAGAGAATTGCCTAAGGAATGGATGCGGCGTAGTAAAAGATACTTTCAGATGAATGGTCTTTCAGATGATCAGCGAGTAGGCTTAGTAGAAATGCATTTTCGAGGAAAACATATGTGTGGTTTGGCAATCTAATTGAGTTTTCTAGCAATTGATTGGGCAACCGAGAGAAAAAAGTTATAAAGCGATTAGGAGGTAGACCATTAGAATGGCGGGGAGATCAATTCCATCAACTCGCATAAAAGACCACAATGAGCGAATATGCCAGGAATATATTATAATGGTATTGAATAACTACATGTGTAGAAAAGTTACTCTAACCCTGCAGGCAGATCTGGGTTCTCTACATAATAATGAGTGCGCTTTACTAACTAACGAGTCGAGCATAAAACCATGTGAGATTGACCATTTAGTATTCAAACAGAATTTTTCTTCTTCTTTTGAGTGGACAAACAGATTTCAAATCGAGTATATTCCATTTTGAGTCTTATCAAACAAAACTATTTAAAATAAAAAAATCAAACTCAGTTCAAACCGTTCAGGAACCGTTCGGTTTGTTTACAGCTGCCGAACTAATTGGATTGTGCCGATAGAACCGCGAGTTCTTTATTCAAGACCGCTAAAGTTCACCGATTTAAGCGGGACCTTATCTCCTACGGTACTAGAAATTTATTCCTCCGGCAAAAGACAATGTCGACCGCCAAGTTAACATCATCGGCGACTCTACTCAACCAGTTCGCCGGAAATCTCAATCAGCAGTGCCCTAGTTTTCGGACTCTTCTCCGTAGCACTTCGTCTCCGTTTGAGGTAAGCCGGCGAGTAACCCGTCGAAAAGGTCTCACATTAATGGCGTCGGCGCCTGTAACTGACCCCCTCGAAGTATGCGCCAAAGTCTCCACTACCACTCCTAATAGACTCGGTGATTGTAAGCTCCTCTCTGTTACTGTTACCGATTTTGCTTTTGGTTGATTAATCGTTTGACGTCGATATTGGATTTGATCTTTTCATTATTTCAATCTAAAACGCCATCAACACTAACAGAAAAACGAAGAAAACAAGACTGGAAAAGTATATTCATTCAATGATGAAGAACCTCAAGGACATTTTACATTTCAATCGTGTTTTCTTTCAACTCTTGGATTGTTACAAAGCAACTAAGAACGTTTATATAGCTGAAATTTTGTGCAACTTCAGCTCAGCTATCCTAACAAACACTAACAGCTTCCATCCGTAAAAAACCTGGTTTCTCTCTAGGTGTTCGATTTGTGTCTCAAAGAACTTTTTCCTTTTTCTTTTGTTATTTCAGCTGCATTGTCATCATATAAGTCCTGCACATGGTGTTGGTTTGTTCTATTTACTGCCTTCTTAAGTTGTAAGTCGTAACATTGCATGAGTGATTGCATATACTGAGAGTGTAGTAGTATTTTGAGAATCATGCAGAAAGCTCATAGTGATAACAGAGTAGAATATTATTAGTAGTTCAAAGAGAAGATGCACGCCTTGCAGACAGAAAATTTTGGCTTTAGCCTACTGATAATGAATCAATTTCATTGCTCTTGTAATTTGGTTGTAAATGCATTGTGATTACATTATTGACCTGATGCAATTCTAATATCAGTAATACATTAGGTGTTTTAACCTCCAATCATTCTTTCTTGTGTTAAGATATTCAGAGTCAGAATTATGGTATTTTCAATGGCTTATTGTTTCCTGTGCAATTTGATTGCATATTCACATGTACTGTTTTATTGGAGGAAAACTGGTTCGGTCTTTCAGTTTTATTGGAGGAAAACTGTGTCCATATGGTGTGAGCTTGCAACCAATATATTTATGATACATAAACACACACACACTACAAAAAGACAAGAAAGTCGAAAAAATCTTTTTAAGGAAATGAAGGCGCTGCTAATGTTTTTCTCAAAATAAATTTGTGGTGTAATGAGGTAATGGAGGTTTACAAGATTACCGTGTCTCTAAAGAAGTTAGAAATATGTTGATAGAACAGTTTGCACTTTATTGTATGCACATAGTACTTGGAGATGTAGTAGGAGCTGGTTTTGCCTCACCCTTACCTTCCCCTCCACCCATGGTTAGTAGAATGTTCACCATCATCCCCTGGATATGGCCTAGTGGTGAAGGCATGGGTGTGTAATGCAAACCTTGTACCTAAGCTGGAGGTCAGCTGTTCGATTCCCGTAAAAAGGGTTGATTTCCGATTGATAACACCCTTCAGTGTAGAGGTTATAAGAGGCAGCCCATGTTGGATCTGCTAGGTTACCTGATTAACCTCTCCTCACTTTTCTGTGGGATCGGGGGTGAGGGGACCCTTAATGGTAGGGTTTACCATTTTTTAGAATGTTCACCATCGCTTACCTATGTAGATTGGCGGATTTTGAGGATATCCATCATTCCGAAAAAAAAAAATGAAAACAAAATTAAAAAGATTGAACCCATGACATTATTTAAATAATGCGAAAATTACAGAACAGAAGATTACAAGACAACATGAATAGCTATATTGTAGTTTTTTTGACAATATTTATGTAATTAAAGCTCCATATATGCATAGCAAAAGAATATAATTATACATTTTACTTAATTATGTGGCGGGGTTGGAGGGTGTGTACGACGATTACACAACTTACCCACATGCTCTACCTGTCCCTCTATATGCTTAAAATTTTAGACCCTTATGGCCTTACCTTCCCTTACCCACCGGGTGGGTGAAAAATTGCGTGTCCCTAAGTACTTTGATGGATTGAACCGATGTCTCTCTGCAATTAGAATCAAATTCTTCTTTGAATTAGTTCCTGGTTGCTTTTTAAATTGGAAGTCTAAGTCTCACTGATAAGTTTTCTTATTTCATTCTTCGATTTTATGTATTTATTTATTTACTTTTAGGCCCATTCACCCAGAGGGTTTTGCTAACTTTGGAGGAAAAGCATCTCCCGTACGACTTGAAGTTGGTTGATTTGGGTAACAAGCCTGAATGGTACTTGTTGGAGCTAGTTATCTTTTTCGTACTGTTCGGTTGACTTCTTGAAGTATTCTGGTTATTTCAAATCTGAATGAGCAACTAAAATCTCATTAGCATTTACTGATCTAGGTTCTTAAAAATAAGTCCAGAGGGTAAAGTTCCATTAATAAAACTTGATGACAAGTGGATCCCCGATTCAGATGTTATAACGCAGTCTCTGGAACAGAAGTTTCCTGAGCCATCATTGGTGACACCTCCTGAGAAGGCTTCCGTGTGAGTTAGAACTTTAACCTTCATCAATCTAGTCTTTTACTTCCATAAATGTATTTTTACATTCAGTGGTTTTCGTTTTAATTTTGTCTGGAATCAAGTGTTGCTGTATGAATCTGATTGTTCATAATGTGTGTGTTCTTCCCCGAATGAAACATTAGAATAACCTTCTTCTCAAATTTGTTGAACTTGTTATTGATGCATGGATACTTCTGTTTGGTTGCGTGTCTTGCATCCGATACGTATCCACCATAGGTACGCACCAGATACTTAGGATACAAACCTGAGGGCAAATTTGTATTTTAAAAATTGGATACGAAATTCAGATATTCATTTCCATAACTTGGATATGTGAAATGAAGAACCATATTGTAAAAGTCAATACTTCAAAATTTACAAGAACCACTAAAAATTGTTTTATTTTATGTATTTTAATATTTATTATTTGGACCTTATAGTTTTCTTATGTACACTTTGATCCTTATATTTTCAATATTTGCAAAAATGCCCTACGTGCACCGTATCCTATATTTTCAAAATCCCGTGCCAGCGTGATCGCGTGTTCACGTATCCATACCCGTGCATCCTATCTTGTTTGACGTAAGCCCTATCTAATTGAGGTTTCTGATTTCCTGACAAGTTTTATAATCCATATATGTGCTGCAATATTATCGAACATGTTTCTTTATTTGTTGCCATGCAATTAACAATTTATTTATATGTTGCAACACTCAATTTATTTGTATGCTGCTATACTTTTTCTGTGTAGTTGTTGATAAAGCAATCCTTATCATTGGTTTATCAGAATTAATATTCTCTTAAATTCAATTCCTACTTTTATTCCTTGTTCTTTTTTGATTCACATGTTGTTAGCCAATGATTGATCAACGTGGACACAGTCAAAACTTGTTAGTATTGTCAAAAATAAATGCTACATTTGACATTCCTTGTTAGAAGATATAATAGGATGTTGGTTGGGTTGAATTGCTTATAAGTAGCTTGATTTGTTTTCTGTATCTGCAGAGGGTCAAAGATCTTTTCGGCTTTTGTTGGTTTTCTGAAAAGCAAAGATCCGAATGATGGAACAGAACAGACATTACTCAGTGAATTGGCTGCACTGAATGATCATCTCAAAGAAAATGTGAGTTTTGAATCATCCTTTTTTCCGTTGCCCCATAAATGTTGGAAGATACAACTGTGCAACCAATGTATACAGAATTTCCAGAAATCATAAACTATCTCAAAATTAATGTGGATAAAGAGCCATGAAATGCCATGCCATCCAACTTTCTTTTTGATCGAATAACTATTCTCAGTAAAGGTTGCTTTCTCGAGCCAACGAGGTGTAGGCTAAGTGGTCAACACTGAGGCACCAGGACCAAGAGGTCCTGAGTTCGAGTCTTATTCAGGGCTCAATGTGTGTGAGTTTCTATAGTTTCTGATAATAAAAAAAAGAATGCTTTCTCGACCACTAACGCTATCCGGTTCATCAATTTGTGAAGGGCCCACTTGTAAACGGCGACAAGCTATCAGGTGCTGACTTGTCCCTTGGGCCAAAGCTCTACCATTTAGAGATTGCTCTGGGTCATTACAAGAATTGGTCAGTTCCAGACACTCTCGCCCATTTGAAGTCTTATATGAAGGTAACAAACAGAGTCTACGGCTGGCATTATTTATACGATTCTTTTAATTTTTTGACCTTGTATTGTATTGCTGTGACATGTAGACCATATTTTCGTTGGAGTCCTTTGCAAGAACACGTGCTCTGACCGAAGATGTGATTGAAGGTTGGCGGCCGAAGGTGATGGGTGGTTAAATCTTCACGACTGTTGTAGAGTTATCAGGTATTCTGCTTCAGACTGAATGATGTTTTACATATATCCACAGTTTCTTTTTTAATTATGAAGCGTTCCTCGTCCTAACACCTCTAGAGAAGAAGATAAACATGCGTATGCTTTAATTGCAGTGCCTATATATATATATATATATATATATATATAGTTGAAGCCCCTGGACCAAGAGGTCCCGGGCTCAAATCCCACGAACACCTGTTGGTTATTTGTCCACTTTCTGTGGTAATATATTCCCGTGAAACACACACACACACAAGGACGGAGCTAAAGCAAGATATTAGAGGGGCTAAACACTCTACTCATTTAGTCGTTCTTATCCAACCTACTCGATCATCATAACAGAGTTCACTTGCCCATCCGAGAGTAAATCCTGGCTCCGTCCTTGCACACACGCCTGCACTGCAGTGCGCTATGCAGTATTTGTAGACATTCGCCTTACGTGTTAAATATGCAACATCTTGTGGCTTTGATTTGTCTGATATACGATTATTTTGCCAAGATGAGAGACAAAAGAATTAAGGCCTATCAACTTTTTGTTTGTAAGTTTATATTGATGCTTTTGTTTTATGGGCATTTCAGTCATTTCATATGTTTATGGCAAGTTGTTGGATGAAAAAGCAAGAAGGGTGTGTTGTCATGTTGTTATAAGAGGCTTATGGAGCATAACTTATCACAGGGAAAAGTTGCCGGCCCTAATATTATGACCATGTATTATCATCATACTTGATATCATTTACTATTGTATACATTTGTAACGGCTATAGTCTATCATATGATTCCTTTTATCTATTATATTCTGCTCGACTTTATTACTACATTTATGGGGTAGTTGTCTCAAGTTTACTATGTGTAAATTAAAGAGGGAACACTTCCTACAAAAATTCTGACGCTCCGTTTGTTTTGTGGTTGGTTTTAAATATTAGTGGATAATAAAATATGATAAAAAATGATTGAAGTATAATGATTAGAAAGTTAAAATGTTTTTTTTTTTTAATGAAATTTGTATAAATGAAAAATGATTGATGAGAGAAATTGAAATAATGAATAAAATAATGGTAAAAAGTGTAACAAAGTAAATAAAGTGAAATTATGAGAGATGATTTAATAATTTTTATTTGTATTTGAAGAAATGATTTAATAATTTTTTATTTGTAGTTAAAGAAATGATTGGTGAGATAAATTGTAAGAAATGATTGATGAAGTGATATAAAATAAACTCAAACTCAACCCAAAACAAACGGAGGCTAAATGGCTCAACTTGTCTAGTGTCTATTTATGCCTATAAGTGAATGTTTTTCTTATGTTATGTTACTATAATGCACCGACACTTCAATCTGATCGCCGTGCGCCGTGTCCGACACAAGACACGAAACGTCACGCTCCGACACGTTCCGACACCGTGTCCGATACGTGTCGACTGATTAAATTAATATGATTTAAAATTTAAATATCCGACACGTTTTCGACACACTGTCGATACTCCCGACACGGCACCGACACTCCGACATTCTCTGACACTCCTAAACCTAATTTTTTATTTTTTATTTAAGTTTTTTCAATGGAAACGTTAAAATATACGATTTTCATTTAATTATAGAATAATTAAATAAATAGTACGCCGTATCAAATTTATATGTTTTTTATTGATAAACAATCAATTTTACAATTTGTAATATTTTGAATGTCAATCACAATTTCTTTTGGCACCATATAAAGGTCGAATATCTATTCTAAATATTTATAGAGTTTATGTAATACCTATCTTATTTTGTCTAGTTTTTTGATAAATTGAATAAATGGTTGAAGTAAATTAGCGGTAAGATAAAGAAAAAATAAATAAATGTTGCACTAGTAATATATAATGATTTATATTATGAAACAAATTCAAAGATGTAGATGGATGTATTGCTCCTTCCGTTTCAAAATATAAGTTTGTATGGTTTATTTATTTATTTATTTATTTTTTTGTGTTTTGTTTCGGGTCTTTTACAATATCATTTAGGGGGAGTGATTTAAAAGGACGAAAAAGAGTGAAAAAATAGGAATCAGAAAGTGGAAATATAAATTGGTGATAAGTACAACTCCAAATCCACTGTTTATAACTCTAAATCCACTGTTTTCTACCGTGGAATTGATTTCAAATCCAATGTTTTTATTAGTTCACTCTTTATGTGTGTGTTTTACAAAAATGACCTTGAAAATAACGTTAAAAAATATCAAATGAGATGTCTAGATAAAGAGGACGAAAAAAGAAAAATGTGATGAAAGAATTATAATCTTTCGATAATCAGATCAAAAGATATATTCGTTTTTGTAGTTGAATACGAAGAATTTAAATCACATTGGAATAAGAATATGTCCGTTTTACCCACAAAAATATTCCACTGTCCTTTCGTATATTTCTATGTTCAAAATTGTCTTTTTTAACGATAAACCATATCATTTAATCATTTATTATATATTTCTTATATTTACCCTATAATTTATTATATATATATTCACCACATTTTATTACTTCGGCTATTGCATTGCCGTTAATGATAATCAAAAAAATATTGTAGTTTTTTATGTTAAAATTAATGACACATATTCACATTAAAAGGAAACTAAGCTATTCCAATCCAACACATTTTTATGATTTTTTTTTTGTTTTTTCTGCAAGCATCATAAAAATTACTACCTATGTTTTAAAATATAAATTCATTTAATATTTTGAATTTATCTAATAATATAAGTTCATTTATAATATCAATGTGGCGTTTAGGGGTGTTCACGGTTCGGTTCGGTACGGTTAATGGCCGTAACCGAAACCGAACCGGAAATTTCGGTTAGTAAATATCCGAAACCGAAATCGAACCGTTTGCTTTAGGGAACCGAACCGAACCGAAATATATGGTTCGGTACACCAAAAACCAAAATAAAAATTTAACAATTCTATTTGGTAAAAAACGGTTCGTTTTTTTTTCCGGTTTTTTTTTTTTTCATTCGGTTACAAACGGTTCGGTTATAATCAATTTTTATAAAAACAAATATAATATTTTGGTTATAAAAACTAATTATATATGTTGGATATAAACGCGGTTGATTCTGATTTTTTGTTTGAGTACGGTTTCGATTCGGTAATCGGTTTTAATCCGGTTCGATTACGGATAATTTGTAGCATGAACCGTAACCGAACCAAAATTTTCGGTTTCTCTATATTATTAACGTAAACCGAACACGAACATTAACCGAACCGAACCGAATGTCCTCGGATCGGTTCGGTTTTCGGATAATCTGTATCCGTGAACACCCCTAGTGGCGTTTATTACTTTTATCTTCCTTTTACCTTTAATTTATATATTCACCTACTTCACAGCTATTACATCAATTAATGTCAAAAAGTATTCTAGGTCTTTACTATTAAAATTAATGACATATAACAACTTTCTTAATCCGTATTATTATATTAATGAGAGTCAAAAGAGTATTATAAGATTTTATCATTAAAATTAATGACATTTAACTACTATCTTAATCCGTGTGAAAAAATTAAACGTACTTACTACCTCCGTCCCAAAATATAAGTCATCATACACTTTTAGATTTGTGTTACAATGTAAGTCATTATACATGGACGCGGATTTCCTACGGTACACATGGGTGCAAGGTGCTGTGCACCATTTCCGTCGGAAATTTCGACGAGAGCACCATTTATATATATATATTTTAATTTGCTTCACTCTGCTCCAGTTGAAATTTCGATGGATCCGTCAAAATTTCCCACGGAAATGGTGCACAGCACCTTGCACCTTACCATGTGTACCGTAGGAGATCCGTTCCCCATTCTACATTCTGGGTCAAGAACGTTTATTACTCATTTTTCTATCTTACCTCTAATTTATTATCAATCTAACCACTTTTCATTACTTAAGAGATATTGCATTAATGATAGTCAATGGGCATTTTAGGCATTAACCTTCAATTTTTTTATATTCAACCATTTTCTTAATCTGTGTGAAAACTTCTATAACGACTTATATATTTTTTTTTATTGAAGGTTGACCGCAAGGAAGAGATTAATCTTTAGGTAGACATACAATAATGATTGTTTCATTGCATTCAACCTTCACAAAGTAATTAAGTTGGAAGTATAATTTATTTTGTGAATTTTGGTGAAAAATTTCAGTGTATGTAGGATTAATACTTTTTGTAGACATATATGTAATCGTTTTCAAGGTGGGGCCCCAAATCTATTTATATCAATAAGTCAAACATATAAATCACTTTCATTAAAAGTCAATGACATCCCAAATTGAGAAATTCTTACCCGCGCTATACTTCAAGCCGTTGGATCTACGACAAATGTATATAAGACAAATTATTTTATCTTTCTTATACACATGTCGTAGATCCAACAGATCGGTGTATACTAAAACTCTCCAATAAAGATTCCTCCCAAACCTCCTTTTTACAGTAATAATTAAACGTAACTTTTTTTTTTTTGAGAGAATAATTAAACATAAACTGATAACTTAATTTTGTCTACATGCAATGTAATTAGCAAAATGGTACAGAGGTGCTGCCTTGACATCATCAAAATAGCTAAGCTCTTCCATGGCTTTCGCCACGAGCTCGTCGGCAAACTCCTTCGCCTTCTCGAGCCCGATCAGCTTCGGATACGTAGCTTTATCACTGGCCAAGTCCTTTCCGGCGGTCTTTCCTAACTCTTCCGACGACTTGGTCACATCGAGAATATCATCGACCACCTGAAACAATAGCCCTATGCATCTTGCATAAGTCCTCAATCTCTCTATATCTCTTTCATTTGCCCCTCCAATAATTGCTCCACACACGACCGCCGCTTCTAGAAGCTTCGACGTCTTGTGGATATGAATGTATTCTAATTCTTTCAGATTTATCTGTTTTCCTTCACTGCTTAGATCAACAATCTGCCCTGCAACTAGCCCGTTTGATCCGACGGCTGATCCCATCTCGGCGATGGCCTGGACAACTCGGGTTGCAGAAACATTTGTTGTCTTTCCTGCAACATGCTCAAAAGCTAAGGACAATAGAGCATCACCTGCAAGAATAGCGGTTTCTTCACCGAAGAATTTGTGGTTCGTGGGCTTTCCTCTTCGAAGATCGTCGTTGTCCATGCATGGTAGATCATCATGGATCAATGACATGGTATGGATCATTTCCATAGCACAAGCTGTTGGGATGATGGCTGCTAAATCATCATTATTATTCCCACAAACCAATTCACATGATGCAATGCAAAGGATCGGGCGGACCCGCTTTCCGCCCGCGAGTAGCGAGTATCTCATTGCTTCATGGATCTTGATTGGTTTCTGTAAAGGGACTGCTTCATCAAGAGCTTTGTTCACCATAGTTGCCTTCTGAATCATGTACTCTTCGAAATCGAACTCAGGAAACACGAAATCCGGTATCTTCGTTTCTTGGATTCGGGTTTTTGGTTCATCAACAACAACAACAACAGAAGAAGAGGTTGTATGGACTTTTGATGAAACAATTTTGTTTCTACATGTTATGATTTGGCTACATGGAGAAAATGATGATGATGATATCAAGCTACTCTGCAAAGGAAATCGTCGTTGTAGCGAGAAACCGCAGGAGGATGAGAAGAAGGTTGATGTGAATGCCATTGATATGCTGTTTAGCTCATTTTGGTTTTTGGGCTTATTTATATATACACACACTTATAAAGCACATAAGCCTGAAAGATGCTGTTTTTGTTCTCTAGCCAATATCCATAGGCTATTCCCTTCAAATACAGCTCGTTATTTTTCTATTTTTATTTTTTTTAAAATTATTTTTTTCCAGTAGTGATTTATTTCCAAAGATGACTTAACTTTCTTTGTCTTTATCAATGGGGAAAATGCTTTTCTTTCCAATCTAAAACTCTTACCAAATCTTTTTAAAATAAAAAATAAAAAATCTTACCAAATCATTATTTGAGTGATTGTTATTATCCCAATACATTTTATAAGCTAATCAGTCTGAGAAGGATACAAATGGAAGAAATTTAGACATCGTCTAAACAGCATATGCCTACAATTTTTTTATTTTTTACGGAAATGAAAGGTTTTTACACACGCACCATTTTTTTTTTCCCTCTAACAAGGCTCGAACATGGTCACTTGTCAGGTTATACCCTAGTGCTCACCACTAGAACGATACCTTGTTGGTGCCTTCTGACGATGCTGGAAATCGTCTGTGTGATTATCCGGACCGTGTTTACCCTAGTGACAATTTGCTTAAGGTTGAACCCTAGAAGAGGTGTGAACAGGGGGTGGTTTGTGTGTTTTTAGACTGAGCCTGAGATGATTCAATCTCAAGTTGCCTACGTATCCTATTTATGGTTCATGAATCAAGTCTTTCGTAGTAACTTAGGGATTGTTTATATAGAGGGGACCTGTGCCCTAGGCCTGCATGGGTCGTGTCCTTGTTGGACTCTGATTTCGTGTTCCCTAAGGAATGAATAATCATGATTTGATCCCCTTGATTGTAGGAGATAATCACGGTAGTTTATATGTAGGATCAGAGCCTTTGTCGCTGAGGATTCTTTCCATGTTTATCTGTTATTTTGTGCACGTGGGATGATCCGTCTAAGGGATACTCAGGCCGTCCTGCGTCGAGTCCCTTAGGTTGTGAGGCCCGAGCTGCATTGGCTGAGCTCCACTGTGCCCTAGCCTACTTGCGGCGGACTGGGAAGCCAGCCGAGCCGACCTCCCCCCTGGGTTTATGTCCGGCTTTATCTCTGTTTGTGTTCGTCTTTATTATTAGGCTCAGAACGAAGCCGAACCTATCGAACCCGATAGGGTTCGGCTCGGCTTCGTGTGTTCGAACCTTAGGCTCGGCTCGGCTCGAAATGGCCGAGCCTTATATTTTTATTATTCGCTCGGGTTGGTCCGGTATTTGGGGAAAAAGCTCGGCTCGGTTCGGCTCGAACATGTCGAACCGTTCGAACATGTTCGGCTCGAATTGGGTTTTAAAAAAAAATCGAGCATGTTCGCTCGGTTTTAAAAAACATGTTCGGCTCGAATCATATATGAATTTATGATATCCGGGCGAACATGTTCGAACATGTTCGCTCGACCACCGAATAGCTAATTTGTAAGGTTCGGCTCGAAGTTCGAACCCATGAAACGAGCCCGAATCGAGCTTTTTCGGGCCGAATACTCCGGATCGAATCGAATACTTAGGTTCATTTACAGCCCTATTTATTATTAGGTTAATACGGGGATGACACGTGGGAGTACTAGTCTGACTACCGTCACACTTTTTTCTCTCATCTATCGTTTTTAAACATTTTTATCTCTCAAACTGCAACTCCAAATTTGAAAATTCTTTCACCATTTTTTTATTTTTTATTGTTTCATGTTTTTTATTTTGAGACTACATCCACCGTATTCCGACGTAATTTTCGAAAATCCACTGTCGAAATAAACTATTATTCGAAATTCACTATTTTTCGGGATTCACGGCAAGATTTATTAAGTGAATTTCGACAGTGAATCTCACTTAAAACGATGTAATGATATCGAAGCAAATCTGAAAACGAGGAGCGTGAATAAAAATAATTTCGGTGAAATTTTCATCACGTTTAGAAATCTAGATTAAATGGCATGAGTGTTTGAAAATGGAAGAAAGAGTAAAAAAACAACAAAAAACAGGCAGCGTGTTTATGGTTTTTTTTTTTTTTTTTTTTTTTTTTTATAAATATTGTGTTATATGTTCTTCTCCCTATAAAAATTATTTGGGTCTTCTGCTACTTAAAAATATTCTAAAATGTGTCCTTTTTCTTGGATCACTATTTTATATTTTGGCTTTATGTATCATCATTCTATATATTTTATTGTTTTAATGTAATTGTTTAAATATTTGAAAAGTTTCATTATTGCAATTGTTTTAATATTGAAAATTCGTTGGATTGATAATAAATTAAGAGTATGATGAGAAAAACCTAATAAATGATATTTTGGAATTGTAAAGTGACTCTTATGTTGGGACAGAAGTAATACTACGTATATTTTAACTAATAATGATAAAAGTATATAGTGATACATTGAATGAATATATAGACCGAATATATCATTTATTTGGTACACAAATTATATAGCCAGCTATGTTTGTTCTTATTTTCTCAACATGGATACAAAGAAATAATCACTCCGTTCCTAATTAGGTGAGGGTAAATAATGAGGTCCTGAGCTCAAATCACTTCCTTCCATGATTATAAAAAATGGCTATAATTAGAATATCGATGAAAATATTTCTTTGAAAAATATTTTCCAACACTTAAATAAAAATAAATATTTTGGCAATATATATAAATGGAGGGAAGGGGTACAAGATTAATTAATAAACAAATAATTTTGGCAATAAATAGAAACGAATGGAAGGAGTACAAGATTAATTAACAAACTTAGACTTGTTCTCGAAATCTTTTAAGTAAAATAAATTTTAGAATTTTAAACAAGGCCTTTCTTTCCATAGATTAATTATGTGCGTTAATCTACATCCGTCTCTAAATAAAAGTCATTTTAAATTTTTTCGTATACTTCAAAAAAGTGATGATTAAATGTCATAAATATATGAATAAAATACATAATATAACTTTTGATTATCAAAAATATAATAGTTGTGAAATAACTAGGGCTGGTATTGTAAATGATTTTTATTTAGGAACGATGTGATAGGCACCTGGTCACCGCAGTCCAGGAAATACTTTTAATTATAACAAAAAAGGAAAGGGTGAAAAGTTAAGTTTTATTTTTTATTTTTATAGGGATGGAAAAGTTAAGCTGAAAAACTAAAATACTCTTCCCGTCCCATAACATAGAGTATTTTAGATTTTTGATTTTGTCCCATTATATAAGACATTTTTACATCTCAATTCAATATTAAATGTTTTATTTTCACTATCACATTAAATAATGCATTGTTATAAGCCAATATAAAAAATAATACAATATTTTATCTTGAAATTTTAAAAAATAACTCATTTATTAACTTTATTCAACCGTGTGTAAATCCAATAAGCCCCTATATTGTAGGACGGAGGGAGTAGTTATCTTTTCATTTGAGATTTAAAAAGTTAATGCTAAGCATAGCTTAGACGTGTAGACTCAAACTTAAGTTTATGCCTGTTTGATTTAAGGTAATGTTTTGTAATGATAATGACATAGAAATAAAAGAACTAAAAAAAAATGTAATGTCATGTATCATGTAATAAACAAAATCCTTAAATTTGTTTATTCAATTTGGAATTTGAAAGTGTAATATGGATGCATCGGTAGCGGGTGGTGGTTCAATAGTTGGCTTTCTTTTTGGAGATAGTACGGGTTCTCTTGTGACATCCTATTCGTTCTATTTTGATCTAGGTATTGGAGTTGAATTTTGAAGCTTTGGAAAAGGCAGTTTGGTGATCAAGTTTCACCTCTCTATCATCGAGAGCGATTGTTTGTCATGCATGGTGTCGCTCTCTACTGCTTCTGAAGATAGTTCGGCAGTTGGATGCCTGGCTAGAGCCTGTCGTCCCTTTGCCTTCCTTTGTGCCGGCTTATTTTTCTTTTATTAAGCGTTCGAGAAATGTATCCACGCATTTATTAGAAACATATGGTTTAGCTTACGTTGGTGTTATTTCTTGGGGTTCACTACCTCCAACCGATGTGATCTCGTTTTGTTTAATTACCATATTTGTCTTAATAATATTGTTGGGTTCTTAAAAATAAATCGTAAAATTAGTTGAACTTTGTAAATTTAAAAACTAAAATTAAGAACATCTAAATTACATTAAAGATCCTTTGATATCATCAAGGAAAACACTCAACGCCTCAACGGTAGTCATCTTTCTATTCCTAGCATTTGCGCTTTGAGACGTTTCTCTTTGATTTTTAAACGTGTAAAACGCATTTTAGTACGGATTAGCAACACTATTTGCGTAAGTAGAAGCCATGAGAAGAAGATTTGAACAAGAAATTAGGTATTTGAATCAAGAAATCAAGATTGAATCGAAAATGAAGCGTATCTCTAATACATTGTTTAAAATCTGTTGAATTGCAAAGCGATAATCAACCACTGCACAAAAGAAACCGAACAAGATTGCACAAATGGTGAAGCACCCAATAAGATAAACCAAAACTATTCTTCGTAAAAATTAAATTAATGAAAAGGTGGGGAACTAACAACGAATCATTGAATTTGTTTTTGTATTGAATTACGAGATTAACTCAAAAACTAAGTTCTTCATGGCCTAATTAGTGTTTATATAGACCACTTTGAGCTCAAATCTAACTAACTTCTATTATTCCCATAGGTTAGAAGTTTTGATGATACCCAAAGTAGTTGGTGTAATAACCAAGTATAAGTTTGCTTAGTAGTCTAACATACAAATTGTATAGGATTAGTTAGACTTTGATTGTAATTGTTCTTAAGTTATGTTAGTCTATGCTTGAAGGCAAATAAGGCCTGAAGACCAGACTCTTAGTCCATCTATCAAGCATACTACCTTTTAGAAGACCAATTCCGGACCAAGTAAAAACAAACCAAATAGACGAGTAAAGCATCCAGAAAATGGATGACACAAGATCAATCAGAGAATACAAATATGCTTTCAAGACTATACTAAAATATAAGGAGATAAATTAAAGAGCGTGTAGCCATCCAAGTGATCAACTCTGATCTAACGACAAAGAAATCATACAAGTGGAAAAGATAAAATTTAATGCTAAAAGATACATTCTAGAAGCTATCAAGTAATACAACCAACGGGCAAAAGCTGAACGAGTTCTTTTTGAATTAATGCCAGCTAGCATTAAAAAAGGGCCACTCATTATTGCAATGGATAAGCTACCATACGAAGAGTATAAAAGCAAGAGGAAGGACAACAAGAAGAAAATGATCTGAAACTGATAAACATCTAAGATACTCTGAACATTCAAGAACGAGATCATCATCTTCAAAAGATTACCACTCTACATCTAGAAATGAAGCAGATCATCAAAGGAACTCAAAGAAATATCTAGTGATCTACTTGATCTCGAGAGCGCAAATCAAACTTCAACGCGAGATCCAAATAAGCTCTCACCTTGTATCATTAATTGATATAGCACCAATTTCATCAACAATCAATCTTCAAGAAAGCATTGAACTTGTTGAAGCATCAGAGAAGGTGTGAAGGAACAGAAGAACAGCCGGGTCGTTGAAGAATGAAAGTTCTTCAAACGAGTCAGGCAAATAGACCATTATCAAGCATCTGCGGGGTGTCAAGAATTGGCTATTTAGAGTGTGAAGCATCTGTGGGGTGTCAAGGACACTTGTCTATTGTATTAGCGTAGAGTACGATAGTGATACCTCCTAAGTCACAGGAGAAGCGGTCAAGTAGGAGATTACGCCACTTCGAAGATCGATAAAAACTCTTTGACTCATTTACTTTCAACAATTTACGTTAAGTACTAGCATAATCAGCTGCACACAACACATCACTGAAAACCAAGTCAAGGCTTATTTGAAAATATCATTATTTTGCTGCCCTCTCTAAGATAATCGAGACCAAAGATAGTAAAACCGCATTTGAGTGCCCTTACTAGTCTGCTTTTACTCACTAGTTTAATTCCTTAGTGAGAAACTCCAAAATCGAAGAGAGTTCATTCACCCCCTTCCCCTCTGAACTCTCACAAGCCTTGTATTGCATAACCAACAACTTCCTCAACTTAACCATCTAAATATTTTTCTTTCATAAGTGTTCGACTTAAATGTCACAATGAACTTAAGGCATTGAAGCCCCTTCATGTAATCACACCTACTTCTCTTCTCAAACTCAACTGCTCATCCTTAATGTATCCAAATTGAAAGAAAATTTCACTAATTTTTTATCCCGAACATATTTTCTGGATCCGCCTCTGCATACAAAAAAATGGTATACCCTACCATCGGAGGTCCCTCACCCCGATCCCACAGAATGTGAGGAGAGAGGTTAATCGAATAACACTAAGAAATGCAATACGGGCCTATTAAACCAATGCACTAAAGGGTGTTATCAATCGAAAATCAACCCCTTACGGGAATCGAACCGCTGACCTCCAACTTAAGTTCCAGGTTGAATTACCACCCATGCCTTCATCACTAGGCCATATCCAAGGGATCTCTGCATACAAATATATATGTATGTATGTATAGATACATACATACTTACGTACATATATATATACAAACACTTGGCGGACCCACCCTAAGGGAGGGGTGGTCTCAAGACCACCCCAAAATTTGAAGGAAAAAAAACAATTTTTTTTATTTGTATAATTGTTTCAATAATAGTAGTTAAATTCGTTCGCTTTAATTGTGTTCTTTTAGAATTATGGTCTGGTGGAGGAAGTGTAAGTGCATTTATTATTGTTTAGTCAAAAGGTTGCTAGTTCGAAACACGGCATCTTCATTTTTTTATCAAAATTTCAACATATTAACACATTATAAATATTCCACTCAAAAAAACACCTTATATATATATATATATATATATATATATATATATATATATAACATATTAACACCTTGTAAATATACCAATTTTTTTTTTCTTTATTTACAACTTTTAACATCTTAACACCTTATACATATACAACACCTTATACCTATACGGCAAAATTTTAACATATTAACACCTTATAAATATACCATTAAAATGAATGATAAGTTTTTTGTGACTGTATGATACCTCATATTGAGAAGGTCTATGCAGTGTATGTTGATAGTAATGATCAAGTGATGAAAGACTTTGAAACTCTTGGGATTCGTAGAGTTAAATTTAGTTTGTTTTGTCTTTCTCTTATTACGTATTTAAATGACAGTACTTATTACGTGCTCTAGACCATATGTCCATTACATTTTTTTAGGGTTCGGTAATTTTTTTGAGTGATATATTTATTCTTTTAAAAAGTGAAAAACCAGGATCATCCAATAATAACATCCTAGTTCCGTCACCGCACCGTATGCACACGTTGAGAGCAATTTTCTTAATATCAAATACATGAATCATAGGTAGATATTATGATTCATAAGCTGACGCGATATCACTCAAACCAAGCCAGATTTTGGGGCATCAATCACGTTTATATTTTATCTTTTTAATGCATCCATGTTCTAGGTGATATGTTGCCCCTTATGAACAAAACTCCCCGTCAAAAAGAAACGGCCAAAAACTCCACGTTGTTATGAAATAATATCATTGATGGATCATCTATTATTCGATTGATTTAAGTAGATTTGTGATTAATTCGATTATTGTGTTCACATCAGAATCTCTACTATAAATACCCTTATATCATTGGAATAATATACAAGCAATTTTCCTTCTTCTATATCTTGCATTTCTCTTGTTCTTCCTCCATTATCTTCTTAGTTTTATAACACGTTATCAAGACGAGTCTCTACAATTTCTTTTAAGATTGATTTTGTTTTTGATCTCATTAGCCTATCAATCATACGGAGTATATTGAAGATTGGACAAATTGTTCCAATTGCAAGCACTCCAATTGCAATATTCCATGCTTGAGGATGATCACGATGACTGCTTCTTTAGTTTTATACATATATGCAGATTTTCGTATTATTTAATATTTAAGTTATATTGTAACCTTTTTTTTTCTTATCATGTGATTATCGTTAAAATTTGTTATTGTTCATAAGAGGGAATGATAATATAATTTTATTGACTATTATAATTTATGTTTGAACGAGGAATCAATGGCCGTGAATTTCTCAAGAAAACATTTGGATGTTAAGCCCGTATCTTTTAAAGGTGGTACGCACCTCTTGAGGGAAACCAACCACCAAACCTGGAGGCCTGCTTCATTGCTGGAGGATTCGACATAGCCCGAGAAATAGCAAAGGTTTGATTTTTTTTTGTTTTGTTGTTTATGATCTATTAGATGATAATCAATTGTATATAGTAATTGTCTGATCTTGATAACATCAAATCGAGTCAAGATCACGGTAAACCAATATTTGATATTCTATATGAGATGGATACAATTTAATTTTACCTAACGCAATAGCGTCTTGTCCTTTTTGAACAATTTTGAAAAAACTTGATTATTTGGAGATGATCAATACATTGAACGAGCATATAATGGACACGAAGTTCATTTAAATATGTAAAGCTCGTAAAAGTGAATATAAAATTCACAAAAGTTGACATGTCGAGAATTGACGAAAGTGGACATGAAATTCACATAAATGAGTGAATTTGAAAAATAATGCCGACATGTCATTACATTAATAAATAAGGCCATTAAGTCCATTCAAAAGGACATGCTCAGAGAATGATTGATCAAACGTTAATATTGCCATGTATGAATTATGGAACCGCTTGAAAAAAAAATGTTCGACTATGATTATTTAACGGTGAAAGATCCGTATGAAGTATGGAACCGCTTGAAAAAAAAGGTTCGACTTGTGCAACCATTTGAAATAATGGTTCAACCACTTGAGATTGGTCGCTTTAACGAAAGCCATACATGATTGGTTCAACTCGCGAATGCGAGATTTTAAATCGGTTAATTCAGGCATTTTTATTGCACCATGATTGAAATAATATGGTGTAAGTGATAAGGTACGGGCAAAGAAGAATATCCCGAGAAATGTCTCAAGAGATATTCGATCTCATTGTACTCATATTGTTTGGTGATGAGTTGATCTCACCGCATGTCCATTGTTCGAGAGAAAAAAAAAAAAAATTTGTTATTGAAAATCAATATTGGTGCCATCCATTCTCCTGAGTGAATATAATCGAATTTTGGCCACGGCATAATATTCCAATTTTGGTCATGGCCGTGGTCGCCTCGAGGTCTTGGTAGAGGCAAAGTGGTCGTGGATGCGGTCGTGGAAAATATGTTTCCTTTCACAACGACAATCATGACATAGTTGAGAAAAGGCATATAATGCCATATATTAATTGAGACAAGGCCATATATTAATTAAGAGAAGGCCAATATTTTGGTATATTAATTAAGAGAAGGCCAATATTTTAGTTGATTTTGATATGCCACTGATATCACAATTTGAAGTTAGTAGGCTTCACAACATGAAGTTAGTTGGCGTATGTTGATTGTATCCTTTTGCTCGATGGTTGGTAATTCTTTTATGTTGTGGTATGTAATTCCTCTGAGTTGACGCAGTTTTGAGGTAATTTCTATTTTAGTAATAAAATGGTGATTTTTATATATGATGGGTTGATTTATGGGCATTAAGATGAATTCTTCTTTGACTCATATAAAATACTCTCCTAGCTACATTGATAATGATATGGGTTAATGATGTAAAATGGTAGCTGCATTGAAAATGATATGATATGGGTTAGTGTGTTATAATAATAATTATAGATCCGTAACTCTTTGTTTAGGATGCTCTACACTTAGTCTATTGATAAGACTTTATTCTATTTTCAATGATCGCTTTGATTTTCGCTATGGCTAAATAAAATAATAATAAGGGGCGTAAGATTGATTAACATGAGTATTTCTTTAACAAATATGTATGTTTCTCGCTTTTTAGTGGATGATTTACGCTCCATTTTAGTAAATGTAGATATATTTAGCTCGAATACTCATTGTCCAAGTTAGCGTAATTTGTTAATCTATACATTTTGCTAATAGCCATGTGAAGGTTTACAATATGTTAAATTTGCATCACTTTTCTTCAAATCGAATAATCGATATAGTTTTGATTAATATCCGTATTAATATGAATGTGCATGTATGACTCGACTATATATTGGTCATTTATTTTGTAATCAATATCATTATTTCTTCAATCATATGTAGGTTGTTATTCATTTATACTATGCCTTGTGATAATTATGATTTTGTGGAACAAATTATTGATCGAAAAAGAAAATGGAAGCCATAAAAATGATATTCATTGATGAAGATGGTAATGGCAATATTTGTCTCATCGATAGTAAAAAACGCATGTTATATTGCGAAATAAAGAGAATATCTTAGAAGAAAATATGGTAGAAACGTTGAATGTAAAACGTGCAAGTGCTATATGAATACAATGCCTCGAAAGAGCCATTGATACAAAATCGCTTGAATTAAAGTACTCGATCTCCCGTGTCTCAAGAAATTTTATCGAGTATTGGATATATTTGTGAAAATGGATATCATATTGAGACAGAGAAACTTGTTATAAATGACAAGACTTGTATATTCCTAGAAAGAGTGTGACTAATATTATATGCATAATTAATTTATGCAATGATATATGTGTCGATTATATAAGATGCATCATGTTATACAAGTACAAGTCCATTCAATGATGTGGATGCGACCACACTAAAACCTAAGATGCATCAATCCGTTCCACGGCGAACGTGACAAAATAATATTATTCGGAGATATCGCTTGTTGTGGTCATATCAAAATGAGACAATGGATGAATCGATATTGAAATATCAATCTCCGTAGTGATTATTTAAATCCTTCGATTGAAAACATGAAAAATGTTTGTTGATACCCGCATAAGAGGATTTAATATTGAAAATTGAATCCTTCACGGGTTATTGCAAATTTTCTATATATCGATTGTGAAAATTAAAAATGTTGTCCGAGAATACGGGAAGGAATGTCCATTAGTAATTATATCTCATGACAAACATTGACATATATGAACCATGAGTTCATATATTATTCATTGACATAAAACCCACAAAGGGTAGATTTTATGCACATTTTGCATAAATCGAATATTTTCCGAGAAAATGGAGAATATGAACCAAAAGTTCATGTCTCACTCTAGTGATTTCTAACATATGACGTGAAAAATAATTTGAACGATTCTTGAAGAATCTAAAATCACATAGTGATATATTAAACGCATGAAGCGCAAGAGAGATATTGCTTTCAAAAATCTCATAGAATGAGATATTTAATTGAAACCACTATGTTTTATATGTGTAAATCGCATGAAGCTTAATAAAAGAGCATCAATGTATAGCTCGGTGCAACATGTTCGATGAAGATCGATTCTCGGCATTAGGGGAGATAAAGAAAATCTCATGTTAGAATAAAAGAATGCCGAGAAATTTTAACAAGATAAACGATCTTCCACGCATCGCTTTAATCGAATCATGAAAATAATCTTACTTGTAGTATTTAACAAGTAATATGCCGATGCCTATATTGAAATTAAATGAGTGATTATTTATAAATGCACCAACAAAGATGATTAAAGATATTTCTCTACGCCGTAAGCGTAGAAGACCGATCGGTGTTAAAGATAAAAATCCAGCGGAAGAATGATCAATTTATTATTGATATTCAATACTCATGAAAACTCTTAAAGAGATTCGTCTGAAAGACTAAAACCCCGAATAAATTAGCACGTGCATCAAATGATTAAATATTGGGGTTATGGAACAATCAATCCATACATTGATAAGGAATTGGTTTATACTAATATTGAATTAGCAATGAATTTTATGGGAGAAATTCATAATAAAATATCATAGTCGCTTAATTTACATATTTGCCTCTTTAATTGCTATTATTATATCCGATCCAAGATTTGTCATTCGCAGAGTGCCATAAACACTCGCACTAGGTAAAAATGAAATAAGCAATTGAGGTTGAGTTTGAATTGGAAATATTTGTTTGTTAATGATCAAATATATTCTCCCATTATAGATAATATAATGTTCCGCTAACTAATATATCCGGCGAAGAACTTTATGTCATGACGGTATATTTACGGGTCGTTAGACATTAATATTGATATGAAAATCCTTGGTGGATTTCGAAAATGAATTAATATGACAATCGCAACATGCATATGGTTAAGGTCGTTATCATTCATGTTGAATGTAGTATGACCAGCTTGAGTAGATTCCTATTGAGAAAGGAATATGTAAGTAATGCATGGTTAATGTCATAAATTTTAAGGAATTACGATGCATGATAGTGGAAATATATGCATGCAAATTTCGATTATATTACTTCCCCATTATTTAGTTGATTACAATTGTTGATTGTGTTGCATGTGTTGCACAAGTTAGTAGTGGGAATAACGCTTATTAGCCCCTACATTCGACTATCCAATAAACTCTAAAGAGAGTGATATGCAAAAGTACGCTCAAGTGACAATCTCATAGATTTGTTCACTAAGATTATTCCTACATCGGTTTTGGATAATAAGTGTTTATAATAATGGAATGTGTACATTTGAAAGATTGTTGTCGTCAGGAAGAGCGACAACTTCAAAACTTTTGTGTGGATTTGGTCTTAAAACCAATGATTGTACTCTTTTTCCCTTTAACCAAGTTTTTCCCAAAGGGTTTTCTTGGTTAAAGGTTTTAATGAGACGATCAATTACAACACATAGAAACGCATATGACATGAACTATTTACCTTGTCTAGTTTTTTTTCCCACTGGGTTTTTCTAGCAAAGTTAATAGTACATGACATATACGTTATGCAACTACGATCGAGACAATTAATTGAGACATTGTCTAGATGAGAATGGAAATTATTTAATTGCATGAAGACAATGCATCTTGCATATCTCAATTGAAGTGAGGCTATATTAATGGAGATTAACAAAACATATTTCACCCAAGTTATTCTTTACTCATGATTTGCAAAAGAATGAGGAGATTGATGTGCAAATGATCCGGTCAACCGATAATTATTTATCAAGACAAAGGTCGATCGCAACATTTGAAAGACCATTGAAGAGCATTGGGATGCAAAGAATTGAAATATCGAAATTGACGCTTGGTTCAGTGGGGAGTAAATCAACCGATAAATATGTACTCTTTTTCCTTAACTAAGATTTTTTCCCACCGGGGTTTCTCTTAGTAAGGTTTTAATGAGGCATATCATATCTGTTGTATGTTTAAATAATAGATATCCAAGGGGGAGTGTTATGAAATAATATCATTGATGGATCATCTATTATTCTGATTGATTTAAGTAGATTTGTGATTAATTCAGATTATTGTGTTCACATTGTAATCTCTACTATAAATACCCCCTTATATCATTGGAATAATATACAAGCAATTTTCCCTTCTTCTATACTTGCATTTCCTCTTGTTCTTCCTCCATTATCTTCTTAGTTTTATAACACACGTGTTTTATTACTAGTATTTCACTTGTTGGCTCGTACATTATCGCTTGACTTTCATGTATCTTTCTTTTTTTTTATTTCTCTCTTTTCCATGAAAATAAATGCAACTTTATTTTGAGTCAACACATTCTTTCTTACCTTTAAAATAATTTTTAAAAAAATTACACCTTATTTCTTATGCAAAGAAGAATGTTGCAGCGTTCCTCAAAATAAAAAAAATGTTGCATCGACATTCGCTGATGGAGTCAGGAATTAATGTTTAGGTGAAGTAACAAATTATATTTGTATAGTCATGTTGGTTTGGTTAGAATGACAAATTGTGTTGGGCAGCATGATAATATAAGTTTTTTTTTTGATATAATGGGAAAAAAACGAATTGGGGAGAAGCACAAAGACATTTCATCAATTAGGAAAAACGGCATATTTTCAAAACTTTTGCATAAAAAACAAAAATATTTTTATTTTATTTTTTAAACTCAGGCGCCTCTTTTTCCTAAAAAAATAAAAAATAAAAAAACCAACTCACTTTCTCTTGTATTCATCTTTTTAAACACCTATTGACGATACCGATTTCACCACCCCACGCGCAGTACATGACACCCGGATAATGGCAAGAATAGACCTAATACCCTAACTGTAAGGGTCAAGAGTCTCATCATAGGCTTAAGGGCCGAACTGAGTACTCATGATGTGAGGTTGTTCAGGTCGTCCCCCGATCTACCGCAGGTCGGTCAGGACCGGCGAGGGGTAGACCTACGCAGGTCGACCTTAGCATATTGCCGCAGGTCGGCTAGAGAGTATAATAATAATAATTATTATACGATAATTATGGAAAGAATCACAAACCTTTAAGGCTCTAATCTTTATTATTTAATATAAATATCTCAATTATCTCCTAAAATCAAGGGATAATCCCAGAATTATCTCTAACTTGAATAACATGAAAAAAGAGTCCACATAAGGCACGGCCCACGCAGACCTAGGGCACAATCGACCCCTATATAAACAACCACAAAAGAACTACGGCTGACTTGATTCCAAGATACACATTGGATACGTAGGCATCCTGAAGAAATTCTCAGGCTCAGTCTAAATCACCTCCAAAAACTCCTCCTCTTGTTCATATTTTCTCTAGATAAATCACCCTCAAGCAATTACCACTTGATAAAAGGGCCTATATTTTATACCTGACGAATTTTGTTTCGTCAATTGACGCTAGAATGAGGGCCTTCTACTGGTGATTGTTTGTTGAGGATTGAAATCAATCATCATGCCACCAAAACCCAACACACGATCCCAGAAGGCTGCCGCGGCAGCAAATGCAGCAAACACCCAAAATAATCAAAACAAAGACCATGACGACGAGGATGATACAGAATGCCAGATAGAGCAATCAGATGAAGCCTCCCTAAATTCAGAACAACAAGATGTTAAGGAGTAATTGGCGGCCATGGATCCCGCTACCAAACGGGCAATCCTCCAGCAAGACAATCGAAGAGGATAATTCAGAGGAGGAGACCGGAGAAAAAACACCTCATAATCAAGTAAAACAGGATGAAGAGGCATTTATCTCAAATAAGGGAAAGAAACCGCTGAATGCTCGGGTTAGGGAAGCAGCCCATGCGGAGATCAATGCCATGATGGGCAAGAGAATGGATGATTTTTACTTTGCTTCACCTTTCACGAGGCAGGTAGATGAGTATGATCGACCTGCAGGATTCAAGGTGCCCAAGCTGAACCCCAACGATGGATCCAAGGATCCATCAGATAGTTTATTTCAATATAACACATAGATGGGTCTATTCAGCGCTTCAGACGAGATGAAGTGCAAAGCGTTTCCCAAGCTCTTGACGGGCAGGGCCCGTGAATGGTTTTGAAAACTCCCACCAATGACAGTTTCCAATTTCAAAGACCTAGGGAGAATGTTTCTTAAGGCCTTTGTTATAGCTAGGCCATTCCAGAGAAATGCGACCCGTCTCCATACAATTAAACAAAAGAAATAGGAATATGTCCTCCGGTATTTAAAAGATTCAATGAGGTGTATGTGCAAGTTTAGGACATGGACGACTCGTTGTTGCTAACATCATTTGTGGCTAGGCTCCGAGAAGGATGACTATATACGCTGTGGCGAGTAGTAGACTCCTCGGGACCATGGAAGAAGGCATGGACACTGCATACAAGTATTGTCAGGGAGAAGAGGCGAATAGACTGAAACGAGAATCAGAGAAGGGAGAGTCTAAAAGAGAAAAGGCAGAAGAGAAGCCCGACAAGAAGAGGAAAGCGGTCTGGGATAGCACGACTACCCCAACCGCATATCGGTCGGGAGAGAGAAGCGCTCTACAAGAAAGGGATTTTATTTACTTTGAACAGATCCCATGTACAAGTCCTGGCCATAATGGAGAGAACATGATTGTCAAGAAACCCCCCCCCCCCCTCCGAGAGGGGACCGCCAGAAAGAAGAGATCAGAGCAAGTTTTGTGCCTACCACAAGGATGTGGGCCACGAATTAGAGGAATGCAAATATCTGATAAAAGTTATTGATGCTGCTATTATGGATGAAAATATGGATGAGGTCGTTGACCGATCTCAGGACCCTGAGCCCCGAGGCCGAAGAGATTTCAGGAGGAGAACATACAGGCAAGATCGAGACCGTCAGGATGAACCTCGAAGGAGAAGGGACAAGACCCCGGACGCTGATCGTCAAATAGACAATTGCCCGATCAACACGATCAACACCATTGTAGGCGGGCCTAGCGTCAGCTTGCAAGGCTTAAACGGACAGGTCAGGAAATCAGTGATCTACGGTCCAAATGACCCACTTCTCATGATAACTAACAATGAGGGCTTAGTCATTGAAGTTGTGGTCCACAAAAATCTTGTGAAGCGCATATGTGTGGACACTGGAAGTGCTGTTAATGTCATGTATCACTCCGTCTTCCAGTCTATGAACTTAAAGGATTCCGAACTCACCCCCATGTCGGCACCTCTTTTTGGTTTTGTAGGACCTCCAGTTCATCCTCTAGGAATGATCAAGCTAGAAACAACATTTGGAAGGGAGCCGAGGTGCAAAACATTAATGATAAACTATGTGATGGTAAAGGCTCCCTCAGCATACAACATCATTATGGGAAGACCAGCACTGATCGAGCTCCGTGCTGTCATCTCATCGGCCCACATCAGCCTAAAGTTCCCTACTGCGGATGGATCTGTAGAGAGAAAGAGAGATGTTGAAGCAGCTAGGAGCTGCTACACAACAATAATCAACAGGAAAGGGGTCAAGATGACACAGCATGACGAGCTATAGGCATTGCTAGTTGCTATGTTATTTTTTTGTCTTAAATTCATTTTTTCTGATACTTTGTTTTTGGATGGTTATATTTGGCACTTGGCGGGTGCTTTTCTTTATGCAATTTATATTTTTGTCTTATTGATGGTGCATGATTTTCATGGAATGATTATACAAATAAAGCTTGCAGAAGACGCACTGATGAAAGTCCGCAGGACGGACGCGCTGAGTTCCGCAGGTCAGACTCAATGTAATTTTTATCTAAGTCCACAGGACGGACGCGCTGAGTTCCGCAGGTCGGACTTAGGGTAATTTTTATCTAAGTCCGCATGACGGACGTGCTGAGTTCCGCATATCGTCCTTAGTGTAATTGTATCCAAGTCCGCAGGTCGGACCCGCTGAGTTCCGCTGGTCGGACTCAGTGTAATTTTTATCTAAGTCCGCAGGACGAACGCGCTGAGTTCTGCAGGTCGGACTCAGTGTAATTTTTATCTAAGTCCGCAGGACGGACGTGCTGAGTTCCGCAGGTCGGCCTCAGTGTAATTGTATCCAAATCCGCAGGTCGGACCCGCTGAGTTCCGCATGTCGGACTCAGTGTAATTTTTATCCAAGTCCGAAGGTTGGACCAGTGTAAATTGTATTTAAGTCCGCAGGTCAGACCCGCTAAGTTCCGTAGGTCGGTTCAGCATAATTTTATTGAATCCATGGGACTCTCGAAAGATAGACACAAAAAAGAATAAAATCATTCATAAAACCAGAAGGTACTACAAAGTACGAGCAAAAGAAAATGTTAGAGTAAAAGCTAATCCGCGTTGAGGTACACATCCTCAGGGCTGACCGGCATTCCACAACTACTGGTACAAAGATTTGAGATTAACCAAACGAAAGGTTATAGGCCGAGCAGGATCTATTATCATTGCAAAATTGACGGCCTCGCAATGGGTTATGACACCCCAGTCGACACCCACCTGTGAGGTTGTTGAAATAGTGTCCTAAACCCAATCGGGTTGGACCGGATACGACCGGGTCAGATCATTTCTACTAATTCTTTATGCCTATACATATATTAAATGGCTTTTCTGTTGTCATATATACGTTCTTTTAAAGAACCAATTGTGAATTGTTATATGATAACGTCCTTAGTATTAAACTGTGATAGAGAAACCATGATAGGCGATTATGGTTGATGAGGTTTCTAATCACTTTAATAAGTTTGATACTTAAATGTATCTAGGCTGATGTACTATTAAACAGGACATTGATAGTACGAACAGGCTAGCACGTATTAGATGTCTTCTGCCTTTAAGGGAAGGGATAGATCTTGTCTAACGAAGTGTAGAGACACTTGGACTGTACGTGGACGTGTATTAGAGAATGCGTACGTTAGACTGACCCACTTACATTAAGTGTCACACTATGTGGCGGTTGTGTAATTGTCCTTAAGACTGGAGTCTTCATGGAATCACGGTGTGGATTGTCATGCTTTGACACTATTGAGGTTTCCTCTAGCCACGGGGTGATCATGCGGTAGTGATTGGGTATGATATTGAAGCATACGGAGTATACATGATTGGTCGTCTAGGAATCGCGTATCCTATGATTGGGATCGAATATCCGAAATGGCCTTCTTATAAGGAATGTCTAGCTCTCGAGAATCTTTGCAAAGTGGGAGTAAATGTGTTATTCCGAGAGAGCATGATATTCAGATTATAAGATACGATCGTTAATGTACTGACACTCGAGATACGATCGTATGGATATTATTACAGCGATAGGATTGTAAGTTACACGGTAACTGTTTCACTTGAAAGGTAGTAGTCATTGCATTTGACTCTTCCGATGATTGGGGGTCACGGTGTGTTGATAGACGCTATCCCGTGATCGTTAGGCATGAAGGGCATTTTCATAATTTGCACTTTATGTCTATGGCCAACATATTCGGAAGCCTATCGGGTCACACACATATGAACATCTAGCCGGATTAAAATGTGGTTATAGATGATAACCAAATAAGGAAAGTTTATCTCGTACTATAAAGGTCATAGTGGTAAATTAATATGATATTTATTTATTATGAATAAATATAATACAAGATATTAATTATGTTGATTAATTAAATATTTATATTGATACATATAATTTCAAAATATATATATATGATATACATGTATTTTGCAAATTAATTAATCATAGCGTTGTATTAATTAAAGAATATTCCGGAAGCCAATAAAAGGCTATATGGGTCGCAGGATTAATGTGTATAAGATACACTTGGATTGTGCAATTTAATTAATAAGATTACCATAATATTAATATTAGATATTAATTGATTTTGGAAAAATAGATTTATGGTGATAAGATAAATATAGTCAATATAAGATATTGACAATATATTGGAAATATTTAATATAAGATATTGAATATTAATGAGATAAATCAATCAATTATATTTTTCTTATTTTATTGGGAAAAAGTTTTCTTCTCCTCCACACCAAGTAGGGGCGCCACTTCTACTATAAATAAGAGGTGGGTGTCAAGCTCTTTTGGTAGATCACAATTCCAAGAACTAATAGTTCTTGTGTAAAATAAAGAGAATTCGATAGAGAGTTGGAGAGAGGGGAAAATGGCCAGTCTAGCAACCGGAGTTTTCCAATAGCAATCCATGATGGGATTCCGGCGGGCTGTTCGTGTGGACTAGCGGTAGAGGCCGAACACTTGGGCGGCTCTATGCAGAACTATTCTCCTTAAACGGTCAAAGCGTCGATCTTTTAGATCAACGAATGTAACCACCGTCTACTAGCTTATTTGTTTATTGTTTAAACGAAGTCGATCTTGGGTCGATTGGAAATAAATTTTTGAATTCATTGCGTTCTGCGTAGATTTCCTAACAGTGGTAGCAGAGCGAGCTTCAAGCTTAAGCCATAAGCATGTTATTTTGCATAGTTAATTTTATCGTTCTAATCACGTAATTAAAAGATGAAAGATTTTTTATTCGCAAAATCGATACACGAAAAGAAAACAAAAAAAACGAGATCTGATGGTACTCGACCGACTGGCGGCGGAGGAAGGGCAGCTGCTGCCGGCGTCGGTTGAACGGTCAATGTTGAAGGATCTCCAAATTTTTGTTTTGTGTATTTTGTGATTCCATATGGTTCATATTTGTGTTTGGTAATTCATCTTTTGTTTAGTTGTGTAATGTGGCTAACCAATGGTTCAAATAGTTTGGGCCATTGGGATGCCACATGACATTAAAATAATAATGGTCTTTCCAAACTTTGTTTGGAATAGGCCTAGGCCCTTTCCAAATATTTGATTTGGGAAAAGGCCTAGGCCTAGGCCACTTCTAAAATTTTGATTTTGGAAAGTGGTCAGGCATATTAACCAAAATATTGGTCTTTCCAAATTTTGTTTGGAATAGACCTAGGCACTTTTCAAAACATTTGATTTTGGAAAAGGCCTAGGCCTTGGCCCCCATTCAAAATTTTGATTTTGGAAAGGGCCAAGGGTGATGCCTTTTGGTTTAGGAAACCAAAGGCATCCCTTTTGATTATGAATCAAAAGGAAAGAAACAAAAGAGACCTAATTTTAATTTTGATTTATTTATGGAGTAGTTCTAATTAATTAAAATTAAAATTGACATCGGTTCAAAATTAATCGTTAATTTTATTTCGATTAAAATCATTTAATTAATTAAATGTTAATTAGTTAATTGATTGGATAAAATTATTTAATAGATTAAACGTTAATTGATTAATTAAGACACAAGTAGTTAAATTTTAATTTTATCTTTTTCACAAGATGTTATTGTATGGATTAGATATAATATGATTATACGGACACCGATTGATCTTGGGCTCGACCGATAGGATAGATGTGAATGATTTAATTTTCTGTTGGTTTAAAAATTGTCCTAGGCCGTTATGAAGAACGTGACCTAGTTTATTTTCTGCATTTATCCTATTTCCGTTGGCTCCCCCTATTTGCAGCGGGCGTATTTATTTTATTAGATAGGATTAAATGTAACAAGAATGGAGTGGAAGATGAAGACCAAAGAAAGAAGAAAATAAAGATCCCATTGGAGAATGAAGCATTAAAGATCCTATTGGCGGATGCAGCTACCTTTAGATTGTGACTCACGGTTTCGTCAGTTTGTATTCGAAACCGCACCTAGGAAAAGTCCATTATCATACCGTTACTTCACGCATTTATTTATTTTGTGCTTGTATTTATTTTATATGATATGATAAATGCATGACTAGGCACGATTTAGATAAATGTGTAGGATTTATGTCTATAGAGATAGATATAATTGATGAGACCGTAATTAAATTAATTAAGTGAATTAATTTACGTAAATACTTCCACAACAAAAATCAAGTCGAAATATTGTCTCCCAATATTATAGCGACGGTGAAGAGCCCTTGTTCGGATCCAATCGATCGGCCTCGTCCGGGAGTTGACCTACCACGGGTATATTGTCGTTATTGAGATATGATTGTATGAGATCTCGCGAATATTGGGTTATGACTTGACTAGAGTATTGCGGTGATTGACCCTCGTCTGGACCGTCTTATTCTAGAGGCAAGGGGTTGACTACCACATAAAGATGTGAATTGTCAAAGAGTTGACTAGTCAACCACCAAGAGTCACATAGAGATGTGATTGGTAAGTGTTACATACCTTTGAATTATTCCGTTGATCGGCCCTCGTCGGGAATCGGGAGTAGCGAGATGGGATCTCGGCCACTAAAGAATTTTGAAAGATTCTTGGAAAAGTCAATTGGGATTAGTTGACTAGTGGGAGCAAAATCATAAATCAAAAGACCATTTTTTGATTTTGCGTGTATAAACAACAACACTCTTTTATCTTTATTTTTATGTTGTAGTTTTAGCAAACTTTATATTTATGTTTTTATTCTCGATTAGTAAAACCAAATTATGACTGTTACATTTTGAGAAACGTTCTCAAATATGGTTAAGTAATTTTAATCCTTTTTTAAAAAAAACAATGACACGAGCAACCCCGTTATAGTAATTAGAGACAAGAAGACAACATAATTGATGCAGTGCTCCAAGACTTTAATTATTAATGAAAGCGGAGGCTCATGATATGATTAAATCATTTGAAATAAGTTTCAAGAAATTAGTCATATATTGGATATGATCCAAGATGATCATTCAGTCATACGATGACAATTAATTCAAACGTTGGATAAGAATGACCACATCTAATTTTGGAAAGGTTGTTTTCAAAATTGTAAGATTTAAGTATCGACTTATTTCTTTAATCATTGCTTAAAACTTAATTAAATAGTCAATGTTTTGAATACGATTCAAAAGGTTAGATAAACTATTTAATAAACTTTAGATTTTCTTTAAGAAAGGAAATCAAAGATATATGAAGACCACACTAAGAAATATTTACAAGTGCTTAAAGGATTAAAAAGGAAAGTTAGGGCATGTGCTTAAATAGAGAACTTATTGAAGTTTCTATTGTAGGGAAGTGAGTTGAGATAAATCTATCTAAGTTCAAAGTCGACTCTAAGATATATGATATCTTACGAGTGTGATTAAATTAGAAAAATTAAATACAGATATGAAAGGTGAAGCAAACGTTGTGACACTTACCATATTATGGATCTAGTAAACTGATAAAGGAACTAAATAAATGTTATTGTGTTCCGGTTCTTATGAAGAACACGAATTCAGTTATTTGTTAGTATTTAGTAGACATATTCAATTGTAAAGAATAAATGTTATTCCGATAAAGTTGAAAGGTCACTGAATCTAACATACTAGATTGATGTCACTGTATAGTTGATATATGTGATGAAATCCCAACTAAAATAATTATATGGCTGTTATCCTTAATATTTGGTGGTCGTTCTAGACATAGTCTCTATGGAAGGGAATCGTGTGATCAGATATCATTTTGATGACGTCTGAACCATGTGGTTATGAATCATGTGGGTAATACGTATCTTATCTAAAGTTGACTAAAATTTATAAAATCTAGAAAGTTGTCCAAAGCCTAAACATACCGATGTCTGTTGGCTTGTAACAATTAATGCCACAAATAATTGTTTGTTAAATCTCTATGACTATTTTTAGAAATAGTTGAATGTACTCGATGAAGTGCATAATTCAGAAAGCCCGAAAAGTTTGAGCTAGTACGAATATGAGATTGATGAGCTACTTAGGAATTAATCTTCAATTGGATTGAAGCAATTAATACCTGAAGGGTGTTTCAGAAGTTGTCTGAAATAGAATCAGATTCTCCCTTGAATGATACCATCTTTGGTATACGCAATTAGATTGTGTTCCCAAAATGGGAACAACACTTTATATGATAAAGGTATGACGCAAACCATGCGAAGTATCCCTTACCCGTTTCGGGATAGTGCCCTTATACTTAACCGTTCCAAAGAATAAAGGTTGAATAAATTTCATATTAGATATGGAAGAGGATAATGTCGGATCTATCTTAACCGATGATTTGAAGTTGTCATAGGCAAAGTCAGAAAGGCTTTGAGCCTAGTACGACATATGCAACTTTGTGGAATGTATTAGCAAGTCGCTACATATTATTTACTTGTCATGGAGAAAATTTTTGTCTCCAAACATGCCGTCTTCTAGAAGTCTTTCTTCCAATAGAAACAGTGGGAGTAAATAAGATTTCAAAAGAGTTTGAGAACCACAAAGATATATTCAACCATTGGAACATGAGCAGATGCCGCATAGCGATGAGGTATAGAACACTGCTCAGTGCACACAAAAGTTCTGTAAGTCTGTGGATAACCTTAAGCCCAAAAGGGCTACTGTTATGTTCATCTTGATGAATGAATATCTCACGACTTATGAAGGAATGTTTGAAAGGCAAGATTGAGAGATATGGCTAAGAGCCATAATATCTGAATTAGATTCCATCAGTGACAACCAGGTTGTGAACCTAGTCTGTCTTACCTAGAGGGAATGTCCCTGAAAGGCTGACATGGATAGTAATATGATTACCATAAGGCTATAGTGACGGTTGAAGGAGTGCAGGTGTAAACATTGTAATTATCTTTATGCCGCCAGGTGAGCCCGATTCTATTCAGACTATGCTTGTTATAACCCGTTATCATGGCTATATGATAGTGTTGAAGGCGTTGAATGACGGCTTTCGATGTTCATAGAGCGATAACATGATATGTGAGCCACGAGATCCATTTATGGACTCAAACAAGTTTCTCTGAGACGATTTCTTTGTTTGATAATCAAAGGAGTTTGATTTAATCAAAAGAAGGATATGCCCAATGTGCAAAATGTATAGTGGGAGTGTGTTACAATTTTTGAGTAAGGTATTAAATATCTCACTCATGAATTATCACCCCATGTCACAGTCAATTAATGTTTGGTAATTCAAGGTCTTTAAGAAATCACTTGGATTAGCAGTTCTTATTTTAGAAATAAGAATATATAGTGATAGATTTAACTGCTATTAGATTACAGTTTACCTATATAGATGTGATGCTAAAGAGAGTTTAGCATAGGCATGATAGGAGATCTTTGCTAGCCGTGTTCTCAAGATCTATCTATGTTAGGGCGTTGGTCCTAAAAGATGAGGTGAAAGATGATGATTATGGAAGGTTTCCTTTGCTTATCTTGTGATAGGAACCATCATAAGAGTTATGTCGATGTTCATACTTCATGAAGAGTCATGAGGAAGTATGAAAGTAAATCTGTTGAATGTCGAGAATATCCTCAAACAAGTTAAGGAAGAGTTCTAGCTTATCGAAACTTGAGATCGAGATAAATATAGTTATACAGCACGTATATCCCGAGTCTTATAAAAAGGCGAGTGGGAGCTAAAGTGCAGGTTTGCGATCACTTTGATTAAATGATACGATGAGCTAGAAATGTTCTTGGCTCCGGTCATTTGTAAGTTCTACAACTTAGGCAAAACACGGTAGTGCCTTGGAGGCGCGGCCGGGAGGCGATACATGGATCTAGGAGGTTCATTCCGGAACCTTATATGGTTCTTCCATCTTTTTCGTATAGCTGATACAGTAAGTGGATTCATTGCTTGAAGCAAGGACCAGGGTCTCGTCGGAGATTCATGTGTGTGTTGAGGCGGTTCCTTTGACTTGGTCATTTGGAACATGATATGAAGATAGTCCGAGTCCCCATGGATAGTGATCCGTTCATGGCTAAGGCTAGTTGCGAGTATTGCATGAGATTCTTGTGTTTTAAATTGGTCTTGTGTGCGAGTGATTGGTTTTAGGCCAAGTGGGAGATTGTTGAAATAGTTTCCTAAACCCAATCGAGTTGGACCGGATCCGACCGGGTCGGATCATTCTACTATTTCTTTATGTCTATACATATATTAAATGACTTTTCTATTGTCATATATACGTTCTTTTATAGAACCAATTATGAATTGTTATATGATAACGTCCTTAGTATTAAACTGTGATAGAGAAACCATGATAGGAGATTATGGTTGATGAGGTCTCTAATCCCTTTAATAAGTTTGATACTTAAATGTCTCTAGGCTGATGTACTATTTGTTAGGAAATCTACGCAGGAACGCAGCGGAATTTAAAATTTTGATTTCCTTTTACCCAAGATCGACTTCGTTTAAGCAATAAACAAATAGATAGTAGACGGTGGTTACCTTGGTTGATCTATAAGATCGACGCTTTGACCGTCTAAGGAGAGTAGTTCTGCATAGAGCCGCCCAAGTGTTTGGCCTCTACCGCTAGTCCACACGAACAGCCCACCGGAATCCCATCATGGATTGCTATTGGAAAACTCCGGTTGCTAGACCGGCCCTTTTCCCCTCTCTCCAACTCTCTATAGGATGCTCTCTATTTTACTCAAGAACTATTAGTTCTTGGAATTGTGATGTACGAAAGAGCTTGACACCCACCTCTTATTTATAGTGGTTGGGGCGCCCCTATCTAGTGTGGAGGAGAAGAAAACCTTTTTCCAATAAAATAAGGAAAATATAATTGATTGATTTATCTCATTTATTGTAATATCGCATATCAAATAAATCTAGGATATTGTCAATATCTTATATTGAATATTTCCAAGATATTGTCAATATCTAATATTGACTATCTTTATTTTATTACCATAAATCAATTTACACATGTGTATATATCACATATATATTACACAAATAAATCTATATAAATATATATATATTTTGGAAACAAATGTGCATATGCACATCATATGTGAACACGCATGTATGCATATATTTATAAATATTAATATCTTATATTAATATATGGTAATACCATTAATTAAATTGCACAATCCATGTGTATCTTACACACTTCAATGTGGCGCCCCTTTGACCAACAAATTGGCTTTCGGAATATTCTTTAATTAATATAATATTATTAATATCTTGTATTTAATTTATTCATAATAAATACCACCATATTAATTTACCACTATAACCTTTATAGTCTCGAGATAAACTTTCCTTATTTGGTTATCATCTATAACCACATTTTAATCCGGCTAGATGTTCTTATGTGTGTGACCCGATAGGCTTCCGAATATGTTGGCCGTAGACACAAAGTGCAAATTACGAAAATACCCTTCATGCCTAACGATCACGGGATAGCGTCTAGCAACACACCGTGACCCCCAATCATCGGAAGAGTCAAATGCAATGACTACTACCTTTCATGTGAAACAGTTACCGTGTAACTTACAATCCTATCACTGTAATAATATCCATACGGTCGTTAGTCGAGTGTCAAAACATCAACAACCGTTCTTATAATCTGGATATCATGCTCTCTCGAAGTAACTCGTTTACTCCCACTTTGCAAAGATTCACGAGAGTAAGACATTCCTTATAAGAAGGCCATTTCGATATTCGATCCCAATCATAGGATACGCGATTCCCGGACGACCAATCATGTATACTCCGCATGCTTGATATCACACCCAATCACTACCGCATGATCGCCCGTGGGCTGGGGAAACCTCAATAGTGTCAAAGCATGACAATCCACACCGTGATGCCATGAAGACTCGGTCTTAAGGATAATTACACAACCGCCACATAGTGTGTGACACTTATCTCGTGTAAGTGGGTCGATCTAACGTCGCATTCTCTAATACACGTCCACGCATCGGTCCAAGTGTCTCTACACTTCGATGAGACGAGATCTATCCACCTCGCCTTAAAGAGATGAAGGCATCTAATACGTGCTAGTCTGTTTATACTATCAATGTCCTGTTTAATAGTACATCACCTAGAGACATTTAAGTATCAAACTTATTAAAGTGATTAGAGATCTCATCAACCATAATCACCTATCATGGTTTCTCTATCACAGTTTAATACTAAGGACGTTATCATATAACAATTCATAATTGGTTCTTTAAAAGAACATATATATGACAACGGAAAAGCCATTTAATATATATGTATAAACATAAAGAAATAGTAGAAATGATCGACCCGGTCGGATCCGGTCCAACCCGATTGGGTTTAGGACACTATTTCAACAATCTCCCACTTGGCCTAAAACCAATCACTCGCACACACAGACCAAGTTGAAACACAAGAATCTCATGCAATACTACTTAACTAGCCACTAGCCATAAACGGATCGCTATCCGTGGGGACTCGAACTATCTTCATATCATGTTCTATATGATCAAGTCAAAGGAACCGCCTCAACACACACACGAATCTCTGACGAGACCACAGGTCCTTGCTTCAAGCAATGAATCCACTTACTATATCAGCTATACGTAAGAGGTGGAAGAACCGTATAAGGTTCATGAATGAACCTTCTAGATCCATGTCTCGCCTCCCGCTAGCCTCTAAGGCACTACTGTGTTTTGGCTAAGTTGTAGAATTTACTGATGACCCATATGCTAGAACATTTCCACTCACCGTATCACTTAATCAAAGTGATCGCAAACCCAGGCATGTAGCTCCCACTCGCCTTCATAAGACTTAGGACATACGTGCTCAGATAACTATATTTATCGATTCCAAGTTTCGATAAACTAGAACTCTTCCTTAACTTGTTTAAGGATATTCTCGACATTCACCAGATTTACTTTCATACTTGCTCATGACTATTCATGGACTATGAACATCTGGCATTACTTTTATGATGGTTCCTATCGCATTATCAAAGGAAACCTTCCACTAGTATCATCTTTCACCTTACCTTTAGGACGAACGTCCTAACATAGATAGATCTTGAGAACACTGGCTAGCAGTATCCCCGTCGCGATCTATGCTAAACTCCTTTTAGCATCACATCTATATAGGTAAACTATAATCTAACAGCAGTTAAATCTATCACTATAGATTCTTATTTCTAAAAATAAGAACTGCCAATCCAAGTGCTTTCGTAAAGACCTTGAACTACCAAACATTAATTGACTGTGACATGGGGTATTAATTCTCGAGAGAGATATCTAATATCTTGCTCAAAAATCACAACACACTCCCACTATCCATATTGCACATGGGGCATATCCTTCTTTTGACTAAATCAAAACTCCTTTGATTATCAAACAAAGAAATTGTCTAGAGAAACTTGTTTGAGTCCATAAAAGGATCTCGTGGGCTCACATATCATGTTATCGTCTATGAACATCGAGCTTTCTACCCAACATCTTCAACACTATCATATAGCCATGATATGAAGTTATAACAAGAATCATCTGATTAGAACTGGGCTCAGCTGGCAGCATAAAGGTAATTACAAGGTTTACACCTCATACCCTTCAGCCGTCACTATAGCCTTATGGTAATCATATTACTATCCATGTCAGCCTTTCAGGGACATTCCCTTTAGGTAAGACATACTAGGTTCACAACCATGGTCATCACTAATGGAATCCAATTCGATTTTATGGCTCTTGGCCATATCTCTCAAACATGCCTTTCAAACATTCTTTCATAAGTCGTGAGATATTCATTCTTCAAGATGAACATACCAAAGACCCTTTTCTGGCTTGAGGTTATCTACAGACTTACGTAACTTTTGTGTGCACTGGCGATGTTTTTACCTCATCGTTATGTGGCGTCTGCTCACGTTCCAAAGGGTCGAATATATCTTTGTGGTTCTCAAACTCTTTTGAGACTGATTCACTCCCACTGCTTTTTGGAAGAAACACTTCCTTTAGAAAACAAACATGTTTGGAGACAAACATTTTGCTCCACGGACATGTAAACAATATCCAGCGTACTTGCTAAGATATTCCACAAAGTTGCATATGTCGTACTAGGCTCCAAGCCTTTCTGACTTTGCCTATGAAAACTTCAAATCATCGGTTAAGATAGATTTGACATTATCCTCTTCCATATCTAATATGGAATTTATTCAACCTCTATTCTTTGGAACTAGGTTAAGTATGAGGGCACTATCCCGAAACGGGTATGGGATACATCGCATGGCTTGCGTCACACCTTTATCATATAAAGTGTTATTTCCATTTTGGGAACACAATCTAATTGCGTATCCCAAAGATGGTATCCTTCAAGGAGAATCTTATTCCTTTCGCATTTACTTCGAAACACCCTTCGTATTAATTACTTCAATCCAATTGAAGATTAATTCCTAAGTAGCTCATCAATCTCATATTCGTACTGGCTCGAACTTTTCGGGCTTTCCGAATTATGCACTTCACTGAGTACACTTGACTATTTCTAAAAATAGTCATAGAGATTAACAAACAATTATTTGTGGCATTAATTGTCATAAGCCAACAAACATCGGTATGTTTAGGCTTTAGACGATTCTTCTAGATTTTACAACTTTTTTCATAAAAGGGTATTTTAGTCATCTTTAGGTAAGATACGTATTACCCACATGATTCATAATCATATGGTTCAACATCATCAGAATGACGTTTAATTACACGCTTTCCTCCCAGAGAGACTATGTCTAGAACAACCACAAATATTAAGGATAACAACCATACAAATATTCAGTTGAGATCTTGTCACCTATATCAACTATATAGTGACAACAATCTAGTATGTTAGATTCAGTGACCTTCCAACTTTATCAGAATAACATTTATTCTTTACAATTGAATATGTCTACTAAATCCTAACAAATAACTGAAAGTATGTTCTTCATGAGAACCGGAACATAATAACATTTATTTAGTTCCCTTATCAGTTTACTAGATCCAGAATGTGGTAAGTGTTACAACGTTTGCTTCACCCTCCATATCTGTATTTAACCTTTCTAATTTAATCACACTCGTAAGATGTCATATATCTTAGAGTTGACTTTGAACTTAGACAGATTTATCTCAACTCACTTGCCTAGAATAGAAACTTCAATAAGTTCTCTATTTGAGCACATGCCCTAACTCTTCTTTTTAATCCTTCAGGCACTTGTAAATATTTCTCAGTTTAGTCTTTATAAGACTTAAGAAAGATCACAAGAGCTATGTCTTCAATTTCCTTTTATAAAGAAAATCTAAATTTTATTAAATAGTTTATTTAACCTTTTGAATCGTATTCAAAACATTGACTATTTAATTAACCTTTAAGCAATGATTAAAGAAGTAAGTCGATACTTAAATCTTACAATTTTGAAAACAACATTTCCAAAATTCGATGTGGTCATTCTTATCCAACGTTTGAATTAATTGTCATCGTATGACTGAATGATCATTTTGGATTGTATCCAATATATGACTAATTCGTTGAAACTTATTTCAAATGATTTAATCATAATATGAGCTTCCGATTTCATTAATAATTAAAGTCTTGGAGCACTGCATCATGTAGTCTCCTTGTCTCTATAACGGAATTGCTCGTGTCATTGCTTATTTAAAAGGATTAAAATTACCTAACCATATTTGAGAACGTTTCTCAAAAGGTAACAGTCATAATTTGGTTTTACTAATCAAGAATAAAACATAAATATAAAGTTTGCTAAAACTACAACAACAAATGAAAATAAAAGAGTGTTGTTGTTTGTACACGCAAAATCAAAAATGGTCTTTTGATTTATGATTTTGCTCCCACTAGTCAACTACTCCCAATTGACTTTCAAGAATCTTCAAAATTCTTTAGTGGCTGAAATCCTATCTAGTTGACTCGATCTCCGGCGTGGGCGATCGACCGGGTCAATTTCGACGGGTAGGTACTTCTTACCAATCGCGTCTAACGCGACTTCCGTGGTTTGACTAGTCAACTCTTTGACAATTCACATCGCCTATGTGATAGTCAACCTTATGTCTCTAAAATCGACGGTCCCGACGTGGGCCAATCACCGCAAGATTCTTAGTCGAGTCGTAACCAAGTATTCATGAGATCTCATAACGATCATATCTCGATAATGACGATATACCCGTGGTAGGTCAACTCCCGACGTGGGCGATCAGTTGGATCCGAACAAGGGCTCTTCACCGTCACTATAATATTGGGAGACATATTATAACTCGATTTTTGTTGTGGGAGTAATTTTAAATTAATTCACTTAATTAATTTCAATTAATTCTCTTAATTAATTTAATTACGGTCTCATCAAATATATCTATCTCTATAGACATACATCCTACACATTTATCTAGATCGTGCCTAGTCATGCATCTATCGTATCATATAAAATAAATACACGCACAAAATAAATAAATGCGTAAAGTAACCGGTATGATCATGGACTTTTCCTAGAGTGCGGTTTCGAATACAAATCGACGAAACCGCTGGTCACAATCTAAGGGTAGCCTGCAACCGCCAATAGGATCTTTAATGCTCCATTCTCCAATGGGATCTTCATTTTCGCCTTCTTTGGTCTCCATCTTCTGCTCCATTCTTGTTACATTTAATTCTATCTAATAAAATAAATACACCCGCCGCACACGGGGAAGCCAACGGAAATGGGATAAATGCGAGAAAATAAACTAGGTCACGTTCTTCATAACGGCTCAGGACAATTTTAAAACCAACAGAAAAATTAAATCATTCACATCTATCCTATCGGTTGAGTCCACGATCAATCGGGGTCCATATAATCATATTATATCTACTATATCTATTCCATACAATAAAATCTTATGAAAAAGATAAAATTAAAATTTAACTACTTACGCCTTAATTAATCAATTAACATTTAATCTATTAAATAATTTTATCCAATCAATTAACTAATTAACATTTAATTAATTAAATGATTTTAATCGAAATAAAATTAACGATTAATTTTAAACCGATTTTAATTTTAATTTTAATTAATTAGAACTATTCCAAAAATAAATCAAAATTAAAATTATTTCTCTTTTGTTTCTTTCCTTTTGATTCGTGAATCAAAGGGATCCTTTGGTTTCTAAACCAAATTTGAACAGGCGCAGCCACTTTCCAAAATCAAAATTTTGTAAATGGCTGCAGCCTTTTACAAATCAAATATTTGAAGAGGCGCAGCGCTATTCCAAATCAAATATTTGGAAAGGCCAAATAATTTTGGTTTAGCTTCGCCACTTTCCAAAATCAAAATTTTGGAAGTGGCACAAACTAAGCCTTTTCCCAAATCAAATATTTGGAAAGGGCTTGGCTATTCCAAACAAAGTTTGGAAAGGCCCATTATCATTTTAATGCCATGTGACATCCCAATGGCCCAAACTATTTGTACCATTGGTTAGCCACATGACACAACTAAACAAAAGCAATTACCAATCACAACTATGAACAATAATGAAACACAAAATACACAAAACAAAATTTGGGATCCACCAAAAGATGCACCACCGACGTCGACCGCCCCAAAGGGGTGCCGCGCCCTTGGCGCAATTTCGATGGGGTGCCGCGCCGATCGGCCGAGCACCCCAAAAGCCGCCTTTTTTTTTTTTTTTTTTTTTTTTTCTTTCGTGTCGATTTGCGAATCAAAAATCTTTCATCTTTTAATTACGTGATTTAAACGATAAAATTAACTACGGAAAATTACATGCTTATTGCTTAAGCTCAAAGCTCTCTCGATACCACTTGTTAGAAATCTACGGAACGCAATGAATTTAAAATTTTGATTTCCTTTTACCCAAGATCGACTTCGTTTAAGCAATAAACAAATAGATAGTAGACGGTGGTTACCTTGGTTGATCTATAAGATCGACGCTTTGACCGTCTGAGAGAGTAGTTCTGCATAGAGCCGCCCAGTGTTCGGCCTCTACCGCTAGTCCACACGAATAGCCCCACGGAATCCCATCATGGATTGCTATTGGAAAACTCCGGTTGCTAGACCGCCCTTTTTCCCTCTCTCCAACTCTCTATAGGATGCTCTATTTTACTCAAGAACTATTAGTTCTTGGAATTGTGATGTCTGAAAGAGCTTGACACCCCACCTCTTATTTATAGTGGTTGGGGCGCCTATCTAGTGTGGAGGAGAAGAAAACATTTTTCCAATAAAATAAGGAAAATATAATTGATTGATTTATCTCATTTATTATAATATCTCATATCAAATAAATCTAGGATATTGTCAATATCTTATATTGAATATTTCAAGATATTGTCAATATCTAATATTGACTATCTTTATTTTATTACCATAAATCAATTAACATACGTGTATATATATCATATATATATTACAAAATAAATCTATATAAATATATATATATTTTGGAAACAAATGTGCATATGCACATCATATGTGAACACGCATGTATGCATATATTTATAAATATTAATATCTTATATTAATATATGGTAATACCATTAATTAAATTGCACAATCCAAGTGTATCTTACACACTTCAATGTGGCGCCCCTTTGACCAACAAATTGGCTTCCGGAATATTCTTTAATTAATATAATATTATTAATATCTTGTATTTAATTTATTCATAATAAATACCACCATATTAATTTATCACTATAACCTTTATAGTCTCAGAGATAAACTTTCCTTATTTGGTTATCATCTATAACCACATTTTAATCCGCTAGATGTTCTTATGTGTGTGACCCGATAGGCTTCGAATATGTTGGCCGTAGACACAAAGTGCAAATTACGAAAATACCCTTCATGCCTAACGATCACGGGATAGCGTCTAGCAACACACCGTGACCCCAATCATCGGAAGAGTCAAATTCAATGACTACTACCTTTCATGTGAAATATTACCGTGTAACTTACACAATCCTATCATTGTAATAATATCCATACGATGCGTTAATCGAGTGTCAAAACATCAACAACCGTATCTTATAATCTGGATATCATGCTCTCTCGGTAACTCGTTTACTCCCACTTTGCAAAGATTCACGAGTAAGACATTCCTTATAAGAAGGCCATTTCGATATTCGATCCCAATCATAGATACGCGATTCCCGGACGACCAATCATGTATACTCCGCGTGCTTCAAGATCACACCCAATCACTACCGCATGATCGCCCCGTGGCTGTGGGAACCTCAATAGTGTCAAAGCATGACAATCCACACCGTGATGCCATGAAGACTCGGTCTTAAGGATAATTACACAACCGCCACATAGTGTGACACTTATCTCGTGTAAGTGGGTCGATCCTAACGTCACGCATTCTCTAATACACGCCCACGTGCACCCAAGTGTCTCTACACTTCGATAGAGCGAGATCTATCCCCGCCCTTAAAGACGAAGACATCTAATACGTGCTAGTCTGCTTTTATACTATCAATGTCCTGTTTAATAGTACATCGACTAGAGACATTTAAGTATCAAACTTATTAAAGTGATTAGAGATCTAATCAACCATAATCGCCTATCATGGTTTCTCTATCACAGTTTAATACTAAGGACGTTATCATATAACAATTCATAATTGGTTCTTTAAAAGAACATATATATGACAACAGAAAAGCCATTTAATATATATGTATAAACATAAAGAAATAGTAGAAATGATCCGACCCGGTCGGATCCGGTCCAACCCGATTGGGTTTAGGACACTATTTCAACACTATTAAACAGGACATTGATAGTACGAACATGCAAGCACATATTAGATGTCTTCTGTCTTTAAGGGCAGGGATAGATCTCATCTATCAAAGTGTAAAGACACTTGGACTGTACGTGGACATGTATTAGAGAATGCGTACGTTAGACTGACCCACTTACATTAAGTGTCACACTATGTGGCGGTTGTGTAATTGTCTTTAAGACCGGATCTTCATGGCATCACGGTGTGGATTGTCATGCTTTGACACTATTGTGTTTCCCCTAGCCACGGTGTGATCATGCGGTAATGATTGGGTATGATATTGAAGTATGTGGAGTATACATGATTGATCGTCCGGGAATCGCGTATCCTATGATTGTGATCGAATATCCGAAATGGCCTTCTTATAAGGAATGTCTAGCTCTCGAGACTCTTTGCAAAGTGGGAGTAAATGTGTTATTCGAGAGGCATGATATCCAGATTATAAGATACGATCGTTAATGTATTGACACTCGAGATACGATCGTATGGATATTATTACAAATGATAGGATTGTAAGTTACACGGTAAATCTATTTTTCACATGAAAGGTAGTAGTCATTGCATTTGACTATTCCGATGATTGGGGTCACGGTGTGTTGCTAGACGCTATCCCGTGATCATTAGGCATGAAGGGCATTTTCATAATTTGCGCTTTGTGTCTATGGCCATATATTAGAAGCCTATCGGGTCACACACATATGAACATCTAGCCGATTAAAATGTGGTTATAGATGATAACCAATAAGGAAAGTTTATCTCGTACTATAAAGGTTATAGTGGCAAATTAATATGGTGGTATTTATTTATTATGAATAAATATAATACAAGATATAAATTATGTTGATTAATTAAATATGTATATTGATACATATAATTTGAAATATATGTATATGATATACATGTATTTTGAAAATTAATTAATCATAGCATTGTATTAATTAAAAATATTCGGAAGCCAATAAAAGGCTATATGGGGTGCGAGATTAATGTGTATAAGATACACTTGGATTGTGCAATTTAATTAATAAGATTACCATAATATTAATATTAGATAGTAATTGATTTTGGAAAAATAGATTTATGGTAATAAGATAAATATAGTCAATATAAGATATTGACAATATATTGGAAATCTTTAATATAAGATATTGAATATTAATGAGATAAACCAATCAATTATATTTTCCTTATTTTATTGGGAAAATGTTTTCTTCTCCTCCACACCAAGTAGGGGCGCCACTTCTACTATAAATAAGAGGTGGGTGTCAAGCTCTTTTGGTACATCACAATTCCAAGAGCTAATAGTAAAATAAAGAGAATTCGATAGAGAGTTTGAGAGAGGGGAAAATGGCCGGTCTAGAAACCGGAGTTTTCCAATAGCAATCCATGATGGGATTCCGGCGGGCTGTTCGTGTGGACTAGCGGTAGAGGCCGAACACTTAGGTGGCTCTATGTAGAACTACTCTCCTTAGATGGTCAAAGCGTCGATCTTTTAGATCAACGAAGGTAACCACCGTCTACTAGCTTATTTGTTTATTGCTTAAACGAAGTCGATCTTGGGTCGATAGGAAATAAATTTTTGAATTCCGCTGCGTTCTCGTGTAGATTTCCTAACAGGGGTAAAGATAGCATGAATCATGATAGCCTCTTCATCAGTAAGCAACTTGAAATCTACCGTCGGGATAGCGTGGGTATTGATGAACGCGCTCATTCCCGATTTGACCGGTGCATCCCGGAGGCAACACCTTACAAAACAGGATCTCCTTCACCTGAAATAAGCGTTGGTATGCGTATGCTCTATGAGCAAGATAAGGCTCCTCATTATCAAGATCCCATGCCGCCTCGTAATGCATGGCCGGATCGACGTCGGGGAGGCAAGGAAACGCGTTTATGGCCGCCGGAGTAAATATAACAGGGACACCTCAAAGAAAAACCGAGGTGGTGCCCTCAACGGAGTCGGCCTCAGATAAAATGGAGTAGAACTCCTGCTCCAAGATGAGTTTATACCTCCCCGTATGTGCTGCCGTAAAATCACGCCACCCTGAGAAAACGACGTGAAACATAGAACCACTCCCTTCAACTTTATGCATGTTCAAACCAAAATCCGCCAGGGGCCATTGCCAGTAGCAGATGTAGTATCAAAGAAAGGGGACACACCGGGGGCATGAGAGGAGGAGGAACCACTAGATGACATCATCATAATGAACAAGAAAAAATAACAAAGCTCTGAGTTTGAGAGTATGATGAAGGATAGGGAAAACCACCTTTTATAGAGAAAGGAAAAGAATCAGACGACCGAGATTGAAAAGATCTAACGGACAGGATTTATAAGAGCGTCCCAGATTCTAAGACCGCATTTATTGCCCTACGGTTACCAAAACCCTAGTCAATGCAATATTAAATGCACGGTCATAAACACATCGATATAATCAAACACGCTAATTCCGCAGGATGGACTCAGTGAAAATCTTCGTATGACTCGTTGAGTTCCGCAGATCCGGCACAGTGTTAATCTTTATGGACGTGCTGAATTTCACAGGTCGGACTCAGTATAAACCTTCGATTCTATAAAAAGGAGAGATCCTAAGAGGGAAACGGATGGCGAGTAGGAGTTAAATATGTCATTCAAAGAATACACCTTACCGAAAGGCATACTGTGGGGGCTATCCAACGTAGATCAGAATCAGATCAAAATCAAAAGATACATTCAAGTAAGTGCTAAAAAAATTACATTAAATGTTTTTTACATTAATCAGATACATTATGCTCCATTCACAAATAAAAAGCATACAAGTTAAGACCCAGGAGTTGAATCATGCCATGGCGTCGTAGTTGCGCCTGTCCTAGGCTAGTTGGAAGACCTCCGGAGGGAAATTTGCCAAGCTACAATATCCACACCCTTTCGGAAATCTGCCACACGATCATTGTAAACCTTGTCCATACCAGACCTATACAGTGTTGAAATGGTGTCCTAAACCCAAACGGGTTGGACCGGAACCGACCGGGTCGGGTCGTTTACACTCTATTTAAGTTCATGTAATAACTTTATTATGATTAATAAAAGAACTTTTGTTATTATACACTTGTTTATCTTCATATTATTGAATATGTATATATAGTAACGTCCTTAGTATTAAACTATGATAGAGAAACCATGATATCGATTATGGTTGATGAGATCTCTAATCACGTTGACAAGTTTGATGCTTAAATGTCTCTAGTCGTATGTACTGTGAAATGAGACATTGATAGTATGATTAGACTAGCACGTATTGGATGTCTTCTATCTTATTGAAGATATGGATAGATCTCGTCTATCTAAGTGTAGAGACGCTTGGATTGTACGTGGACGTGTATTAGAGAATGCGTACGTTAGACTGACCCACTTTTATTAAGTGTCGCAATATGTGGCGCTTGTGTAATTATCCTAAGACCAGAGTCTTCATGGCATCACGGTGTGGATTGTCATGCTTTGACACTATTGAGGTTTTCCCTAGCCACGGGGCAATCATTGTTGGAAGTAGTGCCCGAAAGACAATTTATGTAATTGTTTTTATAATTAATGAATGATGATTTATCTCATTTTATTACTTGCTTGCTGCTTGATCGAGACTTTCTAGGTGTCCAATCTAACCGGCGAAGTACCGGGTCAATTGTAGTCTAGTAAGTGGTCAAGGTCGTATCCACGAGGATTGTGAGGTTGAACACCAAAAAGCTATTATTATTATCTTGATCTAAGTCGCAAATTAACAAGAAGGTAAATGTATCTATGATTCTACAACTACAAAGGTGATAAAATGATAAAAATCCTAGCCAAGACAATTCAATGATCAAGTATATCTCTACTATTGTCATGGGAATGAACTACCTACCAACCTTCCAATGGTGTTCAAGTGTGTGTTACCGGTGCACTCCTAAGCTAGCAATTCCCCCTCAAACGAGTGTATGAAACTACTCTATGTCTCCTCCTTGGTCTAAGAACCCTAGACCTAATGATTCAACATGATTAAGATCTTGAATGCAATGACAATGCCAATAACCCCCGGAAAAGAAATCGAATTCCAATTAAGGTTGATTTTACCTTCCGGTTTCTCTATTCCTTCTCCCACACCTAATATCTCCTTTCGGTCTCAACTAAGTGTGTGTGCTAGCGCTAGGTGATCAATCCAACACCAACAAGCAATTCAATGAAAATAGGAAAAGATAACAACAACACATAAAGCTATGAAATATATCAACTAACACCCTCAATCAACTAATAGAGATTAATAACTATCACAAATACATCATCTTGGCTAGTCGAAAAGTAGCCACTCATAACTACAAACATCAACATCTCAAGAATAACATTCATAGCTATAAGAAAACTTGAATCAAAGTAAAGATTAAGAGTTACCAATCAAAAGCTAGATGCTCGAAATTTTTGTCCTTCATTCGAGCTCCCAGGCCTTAAAAATGGAGTTGATACACAAGTGTATTACCTCCACGCCAAAGTAGTAGAAACTAAACTTAGAATCCAATCCTTAATGGTTACAATGAAAATAAGAGCTAATTTTAGTGATAAAATTAGGCTAGAACAACCCCTTGGTGCGATTTGGTGCCTTCAAGGGAAGAAGAAGAAGAAGGGGGAAGAAGATGGGGGTTAGGGATTCTAAAATTCGATCCTCTGAAAGCTGCTTCTGTGGCATTTCGGTGTACGCCGCTAAAGGTCCGGAGCGTGCCGGAATCTCTAGAAATATCTCTGACAGCTTTCTGCGACGATTCGGCGTGTGCCGCTAAAGGTCCGGCATGTGCCGGTCTTCATAGTATCTCAGTAAAATGGACATAACGTGAGTTGTAGACCTCCAATTGATGTGATTCAAGATGCGTTGGAAATATCGTTTCTTGATCTATAACCCTCATCAAAAAGTATTCTCCATAAAATGCCTTTAAGTGGGGTAAAAAGTCCGTTGAAGATAGGCTACGGCAGAAGCACTGAGGACAAATGATCCGTTTGAACTCGATAGCTTCCGGCACACTCTTCTAGCCCTCAAAAGACGTGTTTAGGCTCAACACATGTCATCCATTGGGATCTTGGTCAACCTATATTCCTTCAATAAATCACCAAATTGCCAAGCTTAAACCCGACACGACGCTCCGGTTACTAAACCGGTACAAAACCTATCAAAATATGATATTCTATATAATAATTACTATCTACACATTTGAATGAAACTAAACAATTAATGACTTGAATTGGTACAATAATGCTCAAAGTGGTATCAGAAATGGGGTAAAATGTCATAATGATGAACGACAATTTGTCTCTCATCATGCTTGTAAATAATACACTCATGAAAACCCCAAGTTGTATCATATGTAGCCATATAACTTAGTGTGTGCCACGCATTAGGATTAAGTTTATGGTGATACACTTGAACTGTGAGTCCGTGGTGAACTTAATCAAAGTATGGAGTCTATTGATTAAACCACCATTAATGCGCCCAGAACACTTTATGGTGTGACCGTATTATCCGGACCGTCGACATTGGTTGTCTAAGTGGGACATTTATATATGATGAGAGTCATATAGGACTGGACCGATTTAATCTGCTTTTCTCATATAATTCCGTGATTGAGAAGTCTTATTAAATCACAAGATGATCATATATGGATTAACCTTAATCCTGAAGTGATTGCATACTCCTACTTGTTTCAAGATAGGGTTTGATGTGTTCGTTAAGGATTGCTAAAAGGCGTGGTCCAAAACACTTTCACGTTGGCACTATTCTGGAATGAGTGAGGAGTGTGTGTCTCACAAATATGGAATCCATTCCTTCCTATGGGAAGTAGAAAGACAATCCCCTTATTTGTTGATCCTTGAAACTGATCGATCGGCCGAGTTCGTATTGGTTATGAACTAATTGATCACTAGTGGGTTAATGGTAAATAAGGATAAGATGTAATGAAGAAGGTTTACGGAAATAATCCCGCTTCGTTACAGATAGTCTATGGAGGGTTAGTCTATATGTAATGATTATATCAATTGACACTTATTGACTCGACTTTCTGAGAATAAGTTATATCTATAGTCGATAGAGTTCAGTTTCGGATTTATGGTGGCGTAATTCCGAAATTCATAAGTTGGTTAGAAATATTCTATTTGATGAATATTTTATTCAAGTTATTGTAGCTACTGGTTATAGGTCCATGGTCCCCGGGTTGGCTCTTAACACGCGAGTGTTTTCTCGTTTTGTGGAACCTCGAAAATAATTTAAATAGTTGGTCTATTTAATGAATATGCAATATTATTTATTTGGTAAATTATATGTAAAATAGAAAAGATATTGACTATTAATTATAATGGCAAAAATGGTGCCACTTTGTGATAAAATTAGGAAAAGAAATTTTCCTAAATTATGTCACATGTGTAATTAATTAATTATTTATTTGTTAGATAATTAATGGAAAAATAAGAGATTGATTTTATAATCATTATCTCTTTTATGGAGATTATCACTTATTTTATGGCAAATATCTTTTCCTTATGGAAATAGGTAATTGTAGTGTGAAAATGATAACTCTCTTGACCAGTTATTTTCCTATATAAAGAGAGTTCCTCCTAACACAAATTACATTGAAAATTGTGCCACATACTAAATAAAATAATAGAAAAATTAGTTTCTCGTTCTAGCCATTGGGAGAAGAAAAACTGGGGTTCTTCTTGAGCATATTCGAGGAGGTTCTACTACGAGGATCGGCGTGCACCAGTCGTCGCTTGGAGATACAATCCGGAAGACTGCGGCTTCACTTCTGTTGGGTAAATCATCAATCTTCTTGTAGTTTTATTAATTAATCATGCGAATAAATCATGGTAAAATTGCATGCGAATTTATTTCGTAGTTTCCGTTGTGCATGATCGAGCGTATCGATCGGTGCTGTGAATCAGATCTGACGATCCAGTTATGGATCATATCAGGATTCAGGTTTTTTTATATCCAGCAATCATGCGGCAGTGCTTGGGTGTGATACTGAAGCATGCGTAGGATACATGTTAGTTCATCCGGGAATTGCGTATCCTATGATTGGGAGTGAATATCCGAAATGGTCTTTTTATAAGGATTGTCTAGCTCTCGAGAATCTTTGCAAAGTGGGAGTAAATGTGTTACTCCGAGAGAGCATGATATCTAGATTATAAGATACGATCGTTAATGTACTGACACTCAAGATACGATTGTATGGATATTATTACAGCGAAAGAATTCTATTTACACGATAACTGTTTCACATAAAAGGTAGTAGTCATTGCTTTTGAATCTTCCGATGATTGGGGGTCACGGTGTATTACTAGACGCTATCCCTTGATCATTATGTATGAAGGACATTTTTGTAATTTGCACTTTGTTTCTACGGCCAATATATTTGGAAGTCTATCGGGTCACACACGTAAAAACATCGAGTCGGATTAAAATGCGGTTATAGTGATAACCAAATAAGGAAAGTTTATCTCGACTATAAAGAGTTATAGTGAATAAATTAATATGACGGTATTTATTTATTATGAATAAATTACATACAAGATATTAATTATATTAATTAAAGAATATTCCGGAAGCCAATTGTTTGGCAAAGGGGCGCAGGTGACTATGTGTATTAGATACACTTGGATTGTGCAATTTAATTAATGAGATTACCATATATTATTATTGGATATTAATTGATTTGGGAAAATAGATTTATGGTAATTAGATAAAGATATTCAATAGAAGATATTGGCAAATCTTGAATTTATTTAATATAAGATACTATAATAAAAGAGATAAATCAATCAAAGTGATTTTTCTTATTTTATTAGGAAAATATTTTTCTTTTTCATCTATCTACTAAGAAGCTTCTCCTGATCAGATTAGGGACATATGGGGCGCCACTATCCCAATATAAGAAAGGGTTTGGCTAGTTTTTTTTGTACATCACAATTCCAAGAGCTTATAGTTCTTGAGTAAAATAGAGAGTTTCTACTAGTGAGTTTTAGAGAGAGAAAAAGGCCGGTCTAGCAACCGGATTTTTCTAGTAGCAATCCAAGGAGGATTCCGGCGAGGAGTTCGTGTGGATATCGATAGAGGCCGGACACATGGAAGGCTCGCGCACAGTACTACTCTCCTTGACGGTCAAAGCGTCGATCTTTTAGATCGGCCAAGTTTTACACCGTCAAACTACTTAACGTGTTTAATGTGTTTAACGAAGTCAATCTTGGATCGGAAATCAAAATTTGAAATTCTGTTGCGTTAAACTAGTTGATTTCCTAACAGTGGTATCAGAGCCAGCTTCGAGCTTAAACAATAAGCACTAATTAAATTGTGTATTAATTAATTGATAGATGCAAGATTTAGATTCACGAATACGGAAAACAAAAAAAGGGTAATCGGGTAGGGAGCTCGGCCGATCGGCGGCGGCTCTCCACCGTGCGGCGGCCGGTGGCGGTGACACCCTAGGGTGCTGCCGCCGGCTGGTTGCTTCATGGTGTATCCCGATTTCGTTTTTCGTTTTGTGATATTTTATTGTGCATTGATATCTCCTTTGTTTAGTTGTGTCATGTAGCTAACCAATGGTTCAAATAGTTTGGACCATTGGGATGCCACATGGAATTAAAATAATATTGGCATTTCCAAAACTTTGTTTAGAATAGACCTAGGCCCATCCCAAATATTTGATTTGGAAAAAGGCCTAGGCCTAGCCCCCTTTTATAATTTTGATTTTGGAAATAGACCAGGCAGTCAACCAAATCTTGTTTGGAGAGATGCCTTTTAGTTTAGGAAACCAAAGGCATCCCTTCTGGTTAAGAACCAAAAGGAACGGAAACAAAAGAGACATTTTAATTTTGATTTTAATGTTGAATAGTTCCAAATTAATAAAATTGAAATTAGAATCGATTTAAAATTAAATGTTAATTTTATTTTCTATTTAAGTCATTTAATTAATTAAAAGTTAATTGATTATTTGATTTGATAAATAAGACGCATAAGTAGTTAATTTTTAATTTGATCTTTTTCATAATATATAATTGTATAGATTAGATGTGTAGATATAATATGATTATATGGACCCCTATTGATCATGGACTCGACCAATAGGATAGATGTGAGTGATTTACTTTATGTTGGTTTTTTAAATTGTCATAGGCCGTTATGAGGAACGTGGCCTAGTTTACTTTCTGCATTTATCACATTCCCGGTAACTCCCACCCTTCCTCTCTCGCAAAGGCGGGTGTAATTATTTATTAGATACATTATTATGTAACAAGAATTGAGCAAGAAGTTGAAGACCAAAGAAAGATAAAGATCTCATTGGCGATGGCGCAATAAAGATCCTATTGGCGGTTGCAGCTACCCTTAGTTTGTGACCCGCGGTTTCGTCAGTTTGTATTCGAAACCGCACATAGAAAAAGTCCATGATCATACCGGTTAATTTTGTGTGCGGAATGTTGTGTTTGTTTTACTTTATACGATATCGTAGTAATATGAACATAGTAGATGAGACCATAATTGAATGAAATTAATTAAGTGAACTAATTTAAAATTATTCCCACGACAAAAATCGAGCCAAAATTGTCTCCCAATATTATAATGACGGTGAAAAGCCCTTGTTCGGATCCAAATGATCGGCCCTCGTCGGGAGTTGACGTACCTCGGGTATATCATTATTATCAAGATATGATCGTTATGAGATCTCATGAATATTTGGGTTATGACTCGACTAGAATCTTGCGGTGAATGGCCCTTGTCAGGACCACCTGATTTTAAAGACAAGGGGTTGACTATCACATAGAGATGTGAATCGTCAAATAGTTTACTAGTCAACCACTGGGAGTCGCATGTGATGCGACTGGTAGGAGTACCTACCTTTCAAAATTGTCTTAATTGATCGGCCCTCGTCGGGAATTGAGATAACTAGATTGGATCCCAGCCACTAAGGAATTGATTAAATTCTTGAAAGCCAATTAGGAATAGTTGGCTAGTGGGAGAAAAACCTCATAAAATTTTAAGTGCAAATTTTTGGTTTTGAATATATGAACTTTTACTTATTTTATCTTTATTTATTGTTGTAGAAATATCAAACAAATTGAACCTTCATTTTATCATCGACAATAAGCTTGACGAAACCAACTTTCTCGACTGGGAAAGAAACCTCAAAATCTTTTTGAGGCATGAGAAGAATGGCTATGTCTTGGACGAACCCATACCGAAAAAACCCGCATAAGGCACGGCTACAGATGTTGTCGAGAAGTATAACAAGCAATCGCTACGACGATGCAGGATGTTACGTGTATCAAGCTTGCTTCTATGACACCTGAACTATAGAAACAACATGAGTCTATGGACGCCTACATGATCATTGGTCACCTGAAAGAGCTCTATGCTTCTCAATCTCGCACTGAGAGTTACGAGGTCTCAAAGGCCCTATTTGGTTGTAAGATGGCATCTGGAACTACTGTGGGTCGCACATGCTTAAAATGATCGGGTACATAGAGAGGCTTGAGAAGCTGGGCCACAAGTTGAAATGCGAGTTAAGTATTGACTTAATTCTGCAATCTCTACCTGATTCATACTCGTAGTTCGTGATGAATTATCACATGAACAAGATAGATTGCTTCCTTGCAGAGTTATTGAGCATTTGAACACTGCTGAGGGCACACTGGGAAAAGGAAAGCAAGTGTTGCTTGTCACTTCTAACAAGGTCAAGGCAAAAGCCCAAAATAACTCCAAGAAGGTGAAGGCTGCCCCTAAGCCAACGCCTAAAATAAAAAAAGATAAATCCAAGGATGCTTGCTTCCACTGCAGTGAGACCGGCCATTGAAGGAGAAACCGCAAAGGCTTCTTAAGTGCCAAGAAGAGGCATACTGATGTTTCGACTTCAGGTATGTTTATGATTGAGATCAATATTGCTTCTTCTAAGTCTAACCACTGGGTATTAGATACTGGTTGTGGTACTCATATTTGTTCGAATATGTATGCACTAAGAAGAACTAAAGAACTGAGGAAAGGAGAGGTGGACCTACGCATTGGAAATGGAGCAAGTGTTGTTGCACTAGCCGTAGGAGTTCATTATCTTTCATTGCCCGGTGGGCTAGTACTAGAACTGAATAACTGTTATTTTGTTCATGCTCTTACGAAAAGCATTATTTCTATTTCTGCATTAGATTTTGAAGGATTTTCTTTTACGTTTAAGAATAAATGTTGTTCTTTTTCACGTGATGGAATATTTTATGGTACTGGCATACTTAGAAATGGTCTCTACATATTAGATTTGAATGTTGAAGTACTTAATTTAAACAACAAGAAAGTCAAAATAAATGACTTGAATGAATCCTACTTATGGCATTCTAGACTTGTCCATATAATTAATAATTGCATTTCCAAACTCCATAAAGATGGATTATTGGATCACTTCGATTACGAATCGTTTGATACATGCGAAGCTTGTTTACTTGGCAAGATGACAAAGTCACCATTTAGTGGCAAATGGATAAGATCCAATGAATTACTTGAGCACATACTGATGTGTGCGGCCCAATGTCGATTCAAGCCAAAGGATGATACTCTTATTTTATCACCTTCATTGATGACCATTCATGCTATGGTTATGTATGCTTAATGAAGTATAAGTCTGAGGCCTTTAAAAAGTTCAAATAATTCAAAAATGGAGTTTAGAAACAACTAGGTAAAGAAATCAAAACACTTCGATCCGATCGAGGTGAAGAATACCTAGATGGAGAGTTTCAAGATTACTTGAAGGAGAATGTGATTCTACCTGATTGGACCCCTCCCGGAATGCCTCAAATGAATGGCATGTCTGAGAGGAGGAACCATACCTTGCTAGACATGGTGCGATCCATGATGAGCTACGCAGTTCTTCTAAAAATCATTTTGGGGGTATGCTCTAGAAATCGCATCCTATACACTTAACCGAGTTCCATCAAAGACGGTTGACTCTACTCCATACGAGTTATGACATAAGAGAAAATCAATTCTGGCATATCTTAAACCTTGGGGTTGTCTGACTTATATTAAGCGGATGATGCCTGACAAATTAGAGGCTAGATATGACAAATGTCTATTTGTGGGTTATCCTAGAGAAACTAGATGATACCAATTTTACCATCCAGGAGAACAAAAGGTGTTTGTTTCCAGGACTGGCCACTTTCTGGAGAAAGAGTTTATTCTAGATAGGGTCAGTGGGAGTAAGATTGATATTGAAGAAATTCAAGAACCACTTACGGATAACAGTCGGTTGATGGTAGAGGAGACACCACACACAGATGTTACGCCAACCTCTACCGTAGACACACTAGCATCTCGAAGATCTACCAGGGAACGCCGTGAACCCAAAAGATACACGGGCATATACCTCATGGAAGATGAGGATCCTAAGACTTACGATGAGGTGTTATTAAGGCCTGACAAAGAGAAATGGCTGAAGGCCATGAATTCTGAAATAGAATCCATGAAAGACAACCAAGTTTGCTACTTAGTTGATCCACACAAGGAATAGTTCCTATAGGGTGTAAATAGGTCTTTAATAGAAAGACCTACATGGACGGTAACGTAGTCACTTACAAGGCTATGTTAGTGGTGAAAGGTTATAAGCAAAGACAAGGAGTTGACTATGACGAAACCTTTTCGTCTGTTTCCATGTTAAAATCCATTAGAATTTTGCTCGCTATTGCAGCATACCATGATTATGAAATCTGGAAGATGGATGTGAAAACAGCTTTCCTTAACGGGAACTTGTCTGAGGAGGTGTATATGACACAGCCTGAGGGCTTCACAACTAATGACGCCAGGATGGTGTGCAAACTACAAAGATCCATTTATGGGTTGAAGCAAGCTTCTCGGAGTTGGAATCTTTGCTTTGATGAGATAATCAAACAGTTTGATTTCATCAAGAACGAAGATGAGCCCTGTGTTTACAAGAAGGTTAGTGGGAGTGCCATTGTGTTCTTAGTGCGTTATGTAGCCGACATATTGCTCTTAGGGAATGATGTGCCTATGTTACAAATCGACCAAAGTTTGGTTATCCGGGAACTTCTCAATGAAGGACTTGGGTGAAGCGACTATATTCTAGGAATAAAGATCTATAGAGATAGATATAAGAGGTTGCTTGGTCTTTCATAATCCACCTACATAGATAAGATGCTGAAGAGATTCAGCATGGAGCAGTCCAAGATTGGATTGCTGCCCATGTCACATGGGATCTATCTGTCAAACGAAATGTCTTCTAAGACAGAGGAGGAAAGGGCACAAATGAGTAGGATACCTTATGCCTCGGCTATTGGGTCCATCATGTATGCCATGTTGTGCACTAGACCGGATGTCTCGTACCCTCTTAGTATGACTAGTATGTACCAATCAAATCCAGGTGATGGTCACTTGATTGTTGTAAGAATATTCTCAAGTACATGAGACGTACTAGGGATATGTTCCTGGTTTTACGGAATGATGATTTGGTATTACAAGGTTACCCAGATGCCTGTTTACAAACTGACAATGATGACTTGAAGTCACAGTCTTGATTTGTTTTCACGCTTAACGGCGGAGTAGTGAGCTGGAAGAGTTCCAAACAAGAGACTACTACAGATTCTACAACGGAAGCTGAGTATATAGCAGCCTCAGAGGCGGCAAAGGAAGCAGTTTGGATGAAGAAGTTCATTACTAAACTTGGTGTGGTTCCCTCCATTGAAGGTCCAGTCCCACTGTGCTGTGATAACAATAGGGCAATTGCTCAGTCAAAGGAACCAAGGTCTCATCAGAAGTCTAAACATGTGCTACGGTGCTATCACTTGATTAGAGAGATAGTTGATAGAGGAGTTGTAAAGATAGAGAAATTCCACATGGATGATAACATAATTGATCCGTTAACCAAGGAATTGTCACAAGAAAAGCATGAGAAATATGTTCACATGCATGGGCTTAGGCATATGGGTGATTGGCTTTAGGCCAAGTGGGAGATTGTTGAAATGGTGTCCTAAACCCAAACGGGTTGGACCGGATCCGACCGGGTTGGGTCGTTTACAGTCTATTTTAGTTCATGTAATAACTTTATTATGATTAATAAAAGCACTTTTGTTATTATATATTTGTTTATCTTCATATTATTGAATATGTATATATAGTAACGTCCTTAGTATTAAACTGTGATAGAGAAACCATGATATCGATTATGGTTGATGAGATCTCGAATCACCTTGGCAAGTTTGATGCTTAAATGTCTATAGTCATATGTACTGTCAAATAGGACATTGATAGTAGGATTAGACTAGCACGTATTGGATGTCTTCTATCTTATTAAATATAGGGATAGATCTTGTCTGTCTAAGTGTAGAGACGCTTGGACTGTACGTGGACGTGTATTAGAGAAGGCGTACGTTAGACTGACCCACTTACAGTAAGTGTCGCAATATGTGGTAGTTGTGTAATTATCCTAAGACCGGAGTCTTCATGGCATCACGGTGTGGATTGTCATGCTTTGACACTATTGAGGTTTTCCCTAGCCATGGGACGATCATGCGGTAGTGCTTGGGTGTGATACTGAAGCATGCGTAGGATACATGTTAGTTCATCCGGGAATCTCGTATCCTATTATTGGGAGTGAATATCCGAAATGTTCTTCTTATAAAGAATGTCTAGCTCTCGAGAATCTTTGCAAAGTGGGAGTAAATGTGTTACTCCAAGAGAGTATGATATCCAGATTATTAGATACGATTGTTAATGTACCGACACTCAATATACGATTGTATGGATATTATTATAGTGATATGATTCTATTTACACGGTAACTGTTTCACATGAAAGGTAGTAGTCATTGCTTTTGACTCTTCTGATGATTGGGGGTCAAGGTGTGTTGCTAGACGTTATCCCGTGATCGTTAGGTATGAAGGGCATTTTTGTAATTTGCACTTTGTGTCTACGGCCAACATATTCGGAAGCCTATCAGTACACATAAGAACATCGAGTCGGATTAAAATGCGGTTATAGTGATAACCAAATAAGGAAAGTTTATCTCGACTATAAAGAGTTATAGTGAATAAATTAATATGACGGTATTTATTTATTATGAATAAATTAAATACAAGATATTAATTATATTAATTAAAGAATATTCCGGAAGCCAATTATTTGGCAAAAGGGGCGCAGGTGACTAGTGTATTAGATACACTTGGATTGTGCAATTTAATTAATGAGATTACTGTTAAGGGCTAAATTATAGTGATTTTTATATATATTTTCTATATCAATTTCCCCTACATTCGTATGATTTTCATAGATTTTGAGCTATATATGTAAATATTGAGTAAATGAGGTTTTTAATGGTTAAATATGAAAACGTATCAATTTTAGTCTTTATTTGATGATTTTATGTTATTTTGGAAATATGTTACACTTTGGTATGTTTTGATCCTCTTGTAGATACTCATTGATGATGGAAAAGATGATCTAAAGAGCTAATTTCGAGATGAGAGAGGATCAATCAAAGATATGGAAGAATAAAAGAGATAAGGAAAGAAATCAATGAAGATAAAGATGGAAATATCAAGATTTCGACGGTGGATCAAGGCGTCCAAATAAAGCGAATGACGTCGTCGAGCGAAATCAAGCGTTTAAAAATCTGACGAGCGTTCAAAGGCATAAAATCGAAACGAGAGAGTTCGGGCGACGTCTGAACTAGCGTCGAGTACCCGTCCAAGCATTCTGGACGGGCGTCCAATTTGACAGACGGGCGTCCACCGCCGTTTTTGCTGAAACCGACTTAGGTTACTGTAGCAACCGCCTCGATTTTCTATTTAAAGCACAAAGAGCCAAACCCTAAATTCATTCCGAATTTCATACACATCAAACACAAGAGAGCGGCGCCGCACCTTGGAGATTTGAAGGCCGGTCACCCGAGCCTTGTGCTCGGGTGAACCGAGGTTAGATTAGGAGTAGATTAGATGTTTTCTTTTCCGTTCTTGGATCCTTCAATGTATGAGACTATGTGAGTTCTTCTTGATTAATTTAATTCCAGTTTTTATTCATGATCTTGGTTCTTTTTGTATTTTTCTATGCGGTTTGTATGGCTATGTGAATAAATTGAGAAATTAGTTCACGATAGATGTTTACAATACGGAAGTTGAGTAACGTTAGATCACCATGGAAAGATAGGATTTTTAATCATTAATGATGACAAATTAATCGATTAATTATCTAGGTTGTTAGATTCTAAAATATGAGAGTTAACTGAATCTACACCGAGTTTTGTATTGAAAATCAGTTTCAACTTACGAGAGTAGAGATTGATGAATTGGACTCACTAAGGAATTAGGAATCCGTAGCTTGAGATTAAATTCACTAAGGAATTAGGGGTTTATGTCTCGTGAAAAGGTGAAACCACAAATCGAATTAGAATCATGAGATTAACTAGGATTGAGATCACATAGGTTTGTATATTGGTTGTTTGATCCCATGTCTTTAGTTTAGATTGTTTTATTTTGTTTTCTAGGTTAGATTTATTTGATTTGTTCTTTGTTTTTTTTATGTCTCTTTCTTTCGTTTATTTCGTTTAAGAGTAACAATTTAGGAGATTAGTGAAATTAGATTCAACATCCCAATTCCCTGTGGATCGACCCTGTACTTACCCTACTATGCTATCAACTACCCGATATTTGGTCGGTTAGGAGTTAGTTTGCATGTTAAGTATAGGTTTATAAATTTTCTTTTGTTTTTATGATGCAAAATCCTCCCAACAAAAGTGGCGCCGTTGCCGGGGAATCGGTGTTTTGTTGAATCTTCTTTCGTTAATTTTTCTAGTTTGTTACGTTTTATTTGTTTTTATTTTTATTTCAATAAAAGTAGCGTTTAACAAATCGAGAGTTTTTATTTTTGCCGTGTTTCGATAACCGTTGGGTTAAGAATGTGCAAAAAAAAATTTACTCGATTTGTGAAACGTGAACTATATGTTTGTTTGTAGTCTAGTCTAACCCCCTGTGCTATAATTTGATGAGGCCGTTGTGTTGTTATTTGTATGTGTTGGTTTGTTTTGAGTTGATTTAGGGTTTGCTGTGTTTATCCTGCATACTGTGCAAATTCGTTGTTTGGGCGAGCGTTCGGGTAAGTGAGCGCCCGTCCGATTCATAATCTGCAGTGAGCGCCGTGCCTGGTATGTTGGACATTAAATGCATCCCAAAACGTATCAATTACGCTCGATTTCAAGAATCGACGGGCGTCGACTCATTTGAGCGCCCGTCCGACTGTTTTTATTGCAAACGAAGCGTCGAACTATTGAGCGCTCGTCCGGCGATCCAGGTTCCAAAATTTTTATTTATTTGATTTTTAATGCTTTATTTAACGTGGTTACTTTAATACGAGCTTCTGTGGCTAATTTCTTTTACATAGATGATCTGAACTTGCATGTTTACACCTTTCCATCTATGAATCCATGTTAAATAATTGATTAATTTTTTTTTTTAGTTGATTCATCTATGCAAGTTATAGTCACTGTCGGTTCTCGTACGCTATAACTGGTCTTATTGTTAATTAGTAGCTAATGTCGGTTTCCGTATGCTACATACCGTTATGATGAATCTTGTGAGCTTTGAGACTTATGTGCTTCCTTGTTATTTTTATAACTCATTTGGGTAGTAACTGTCGGTTTTCCGTTGCTACGATGGAAACCTTATGAGTTATATCTGTTTAGTATAGCTAACTGTTGGTTTCCATAATGCTATCACCTTTGATGAGTCTTAAGGCGCGTCTACACTGCATATAATGAATAGTACTGTCGTTTATCGTAACCTGTCATTATCTGGTAGACGTTTATTATATACATGTCATGTCGCAAATGAGTGGGCTAGTTTTCTTTCTTTTATTTTCTTTTATTTTTGCATATCACTTAGATGCATATCATTTAGCTGCATATCATCTAGTTGCATTGTTTTTCTATTTTTCTTTTATTTTTCTTGAGCGTAGTTAACTGTCGGTTTCCGTAATACTACCTCGTTTTTATTTTGTTTCTGCACGGGCCGTAGTAGCTGTAGGGTTTCAGACCGACCTGATCACACTGAGCCTGTCAGAAATTTTTTAGGATTTTTCATGTAGTTTGCATTGTATTGCATTTTCATGTAGTTGCACCTAGCCTACGAGTTTGTGATATTTTCATGTATATGTGTCCATCTTTATGTGAGCATAATTTGAATATCTCTATAAATTCTTTTCCTTATGTGCTTTATTTGTATAAGTCTAATCTTTTCTTTTTCCCCGAAGACTCTTTTTGCACTAATCAAGTCTGCAGGATATTTTCTATAGCTATTGTGCACTTTAAAGATGTATTCAGTTGTCCTGTGATGCTCCACAGTCTACTGAGCTATGCAAGCAATCCTGGTTCTTGTTGGTTCCTCCAGAATTGCCAGCATCCAATCAGCTAAGTTCTCTAATTTATTATTTCTGTATAACTTGAGGACAAGTTGCAATCTAAGTGTGGGGGAAGGGATAGATGATTTATGTGTCTACTTTCGTTTGCTCATATTTTTAGTATTTCTATGAAAAGTGCTTAATTTTCAAATTTTTTGTTATATCCCGAGTAGACAAAGGCATATCTTTGCTTGAGTTTATATCATTTTGCTATATTCTCGTATATTTAGTAATTTTAGTTGTTTCACCCGACACTCTTTTCACATGCCATAGTAAATGATGAGCTAAATGTTGAAAGCCTACCCCATTTTAGTTGGAGATTTTTGATGATTATAGCATGTTTCTTTGCTTATGTACAATTCTTGAAAAGTTTAGTAGTTTGTATTCTAGGATTAAAGTATGACATCTTGTGTGAATATCTCTGTAAGTTTGAATGTGATAAGTGAAACGTGATTAAGTCTTTGCAATAGTAATAAATTGTTTACTTGAGGTGTTATGCTCGTGGTGCTGTGCTACTAGAAAATAATCTTTTCCACTTGCACCAAATCTCTAAGTAAACATAATTGTAATTGTGTGTGTCGGAAGTTGGTGTATGATTTGGGTGAGGTAGGGTGTACCATGTATGTCCTATTCCACTATGATGACCAAAGCTCACGACAGTCGCTTTTATAGTTTGCCTTATGATTGGAGTAAGGTAGGGATTATCTTGAAATGTCCTATTCTCGCTATGAGGCAAAAGCTTATTACGATGTGTGTTAGAAAAGTGTGAAAAAGTGAAAATATTGAAATATATTATTATGAATAAGTAAGGACTTAGTTATCGTTAATCTTATACCCAGTATAAATCAAGGATATGTTGTAGGGATTATCCTCTGAGTCCATCGAAATGTTTTTAGATATTCTCTACTATTTCTTTTTGGGATATGTATGTTTTGTAAAGTGCATGTTATAATTTTTGAATATTTCTAACTTAGATGGGAAACCGGGCTAGTTTTGGTTTGAATAACTTTCAAATTGTGGAACTTAGTGGAAGTTTATTATGGCTTTGCACACACTACACGGGTGAACTTCTAAGTTATTGAATATACTTTATATCTATATAGATGTTTATTTGTCTCGAGCTTGACTTTGTTCTGTTTTGCTCGAGGACGAGCAAAAAGATAAGTGTGGGGGTGTTGTTAAGGGCTAAATTATAGTGATTTTTATATATATTTTCTATATCAATTTCCCCTACATTCGTATGATTTTCATAGATTTTGAGCTATATATGTAAATATTGAGTAAATGAGGTTTTTAATGGTTAAATATGAAAATGTATCAATTTTAGTCTTTATTTGATGATTTTATGTTATTTTGGAAATATGTTACACTTTGGTATGTTTTGATCCTCTTGTAGATACTCATTGATGATGGAAAAGATGATCCTAAAGAGCTAATTTCGAGATGAGAGAGGATCAATCAAAGATATGGAAGAATAAAAGAGATAAGGAAAGAAATCAATGAAGATAAAGATGGAAATATCAAGATTTCGACAGTGGACTGGCGTCCAAATAAGGCGGACGAAAGCGTCCGAGAGCGAATCGGCGTTTAAAAATCTGAACGAGCGTTCAAAGGCATAAAATCGAAACGAGAGAGTTCAGACGCTGCTGTCTAGACTAGCGTCGATACCCGTCAAGCATTACGGGCGGGCGTCCAATGTGACGGGCGTCCACCGCCGTTTTGCCGAAACCGACTTAGGTTCTTGTAGCAACCGCCTCGATTTTCTATTTAAAGCACAAGAGCCAAACCCTAAATTCATTCCGAATTTCATACACATCAAACACAAGAGAGCGGCCGCACTGTTGGAGATTTGAAGGCGGTCACCCGAGCCTTGTGCTCGGGTGAACCGAGGTTAGATTAGGAGTAGATTAGATGTTTTCTTTTCCGTTCTTGGATCCTTCAATGTATGAGACTATGTGAGTTCTTCTTGATTAATTTAATTCCGCTTTTATTCATGATCTTGGTTCTTTTTGTATTTTTCTATGCGGTTTGTATGGCTATGTGAATAAATTGAGAAATTAGTTCACGATAGATGTTTACAATACGGAAGTTGAGTAACGTTAGATCACCATGGAAAGATAGGATTTTTAATCATTAATGATGACAAATTAATCGATTAATTATCTAGGTTGTTAGATTCTAAAATATGAGAGTTAACTTTGAATCTACACCGAGTTTTGTATTGAAAATCGGTTTCAACTTACGAGAGAGTAGAGATTGATGAATTGGACTCACTAAGGAATTAGGAATCTGTAGCTTGAGATTAAATTCACTAAGGAATTAGGGGTTTATGTCTCGTGAAAGGTGAAACCACAAATCAATTAGAATCATGAGATTAACTAGGATTGAGATCACATAGGTTTGTATATTGGTTGTTTGATCCCATGTCTTTAGTTTAGATTGTTTTATTTTGTTTTCTAGGTTAGATTTATTTGATTTGTTCTTTGTTTTTATGTCTCTTTCTTTCGTTTATTTCGTTTAAGAGTAACAATTTAGGAGATTAGTGAAATTAGATTCAACATCCCAATTCCCTGTGGATCGACCCTGTACTTACCCTACTATGCTATCAACTACCCGATATTTGGTCGGTTAGGAGTTAGTTTGCATGTTAAGTTAGTTTGGATATTAATTGATTTTGGGAAAAGATATATGGTAATTAGATAAAGATATTCAATAAAAGATATTGGCAATATCTTGAATTTATATAATATAAGATATTATAATAAAAGAGATAAATCAATCAAAGTGATTTTCTTTATTATATTAGGAAAAAGTTTTTCTCTTTCATCTATCTACTAGGAAGCTTCACCTAATCAGATTAGGGACATATGGGGCGCCACTCTCCCTATATAAGAAAGGTGTTGGCTAGCTCTTTTGTACATCACAATTCCAAGAGCTAATAGTTCTTGCGTAAAATAAAGAGCTTCTACTAGTGAGTTTTAGAGAGAGGAAAATGCCGGTCTAGCAACCGGATTTTTCTAGTAGCAATCCAATGAGGATTCCGGTGAGGAATTCGTGTGGATATCGATAAAGGCCGTACATGTGGACGGCTCGTGCACAGTACTACTCTCCTTGACGGTCAAAGCGTCGATCTTTTAGATTAGCCAAGGCACCGTCAAACTACTTAACGTGTTTATTGTGTTAAACGAAGTCGATCTTGGATCAGAAATCAAAATGTTAAATTCATTGCGTTAAACTATTTGATTTCCTAACATACAGGTTGGCATGGGGAAGGCATGTGGTGTCCAAATCAGGAAATTGGGCCAAGGCCTCGGTAATGCCCATGGAGTAAAACTCACATGCAGTAGGGGCAAGCAATAGATCTAAGGCCTGTTCAAACTCAACAAAGGCCTTATAATCGCCTAGCACTCGGGGGGGGTGGCGGCAAGCTCAGCCGATAAGGCATTCTTCTCTACCTTTAGTTTGGCGATAATCTTCCCCATTTCAGATGTTTCTTGCCAAGTGTTCCCCATGCATGGCTTCAAGGGAAGCTTTATAAGCAGATCCTAATCTATGCAGCTCAACTTCCTGAGCCTGGAACAACTGCTTGAGAGATTCATTCTCCTTAATTGATTTAGGATCTGCTTATAAAGCTTCCCTTGAATTCTCCGTACATGAGGCCGCACCAGCTCATAGATCCTCTTCCTCAAATTCTCCGTACATGAGGCCGCACCAGCCAGTCGCTTGAAGGTCTCCTCTCCGATACGAGACCTCTGAGACAAGAACAATTTAAACTTTAGAAGATATAAGGCCTAATGATAAAACATAGAAGAGCGCCAAGAACACTTATGTATTCGATTATGCTGATATCCTCATTGGCCAACTGCCCATTGGTCATTTCTAATATGGGATCAGGTTCCGGATCTTCCTCATCCTCAATGTCATTAACCTCATCGGCTTCACCATCTGGGTCAATCGACTCAGGAGACTGACCCAAAGAAGTGTCGGTTCTGCTTCTCTTCCTTTCCCGACCACCGGCCTCAGAACGGCTCCTCCTGATCAGAAGTGTACCTTCGTCCTCTTCTTCAACATCTTCATCCGGTATTTCAATGGTAGGCGCTATAATATCCACCCTCAGAGCAGAAGAAATGGGAATACTCTCTCCCAGATGACTCGGCTGGGACCCAGTCATGATAGTACTAAGGGGCACAGCGTTAACGGCTATACCCACAGGTCGGGAAAGAAGACGCTCATCAGAATGTGTCCTTTCGGTAGAGGTGCTTGCTCTGATCAGCTCCCCTCCCACCGCGCTTGGCTGATACAATAGGGCGATCACTGTAAAAAGGGACAAGGATAAATGTCTGATTCTGAAAATAAGGGCAGTGGTTAGATTTTTACAAGAAGCGTGCTCCGTAGCATTTAAAGGTTCAAAGGGCTCCGCCCAGCATCATGCAGTCGAGCTGCATCAATAAGCTTCGACGATAACTCCTTATGAGGGATAAAAAAGTTGCCATTAAGAATGGCGTGCATGATCGCGTGTGCAATTCACTAATACAAGCAACGTACTAGCAAGAGTACTAGGTCAATCGTAGTATAGCAAGGGCGAGTCAAGGTCAATCCCACAAAGACTTTTATTTAATAATGCTAAACACAACCACAATTTATAGGTCAACCGGATAGGGTGGTCATTGACCAACATAAAGAACAAGTAAATAACATAGATGCAAATAAACCAATCATCAATCATATATCGAAAAGGCATTAACCAAACTATTCATAACTAATCTCCCCTTAATCCTTATCTGATCCATATTTGTAATTAAGCTACGAGTGAAACTCCTAATCCTATTTACTCCAACCATGGTAGTAGATAATCTACATGCAAGCTACCCTCCTTAATTTGGTCCATAATAGCCCATACACGATAAGTTCTAGAGTTGCCGGTATTGAGCGTTAACCCATACCGCTAACCCGCCTAGGCAGCTATCGACACTGATTAACACGTTCCTAGGGTCCATCAAGACAATGTCCAAACTAACACTTCACTATCAGTACTTCATGCTAATTTACGAAGACATGCAAATAGTTGATCAGGCTACTAACATGTAAATTAAATCTGTCGATCAACGTAGCTGACGCCGAACCATAGAATTAGGATTTACTAGGTATTCAGATCTAGCGATATACACCGTCGTAGTTCTGAATAGCGCAACCCATAATTCTACGTATAATATGAACGAATCGAATAAAGATTACGGTTCGTTTAATTAATTCATAGATTATTAGATGCAAGCACAATCTAGATCTAACACAAGAACAATCATGAATCTAAGAAAAGAAATAAAACCTTGGAATAGATCTTATCCATAACGAAGAACATATCTACTCTTTTATTCTCTATCCCTCCGGCGACTCAAGACGATCCATGAAGATCGTAAACCAAGCACAATTCAATAGTGAAAGACTCATGATTTAATTGCAAGAAGAAAAGAATAAAATAAAAGAAGACTTTATTCCCAAATGACTACATTGTATCTAGTTGATAGAAGAAAGAATAATAGGATGAATGAAATATGAATACAATTTCGCAGCTCTGAATGACCTTATATAGGTGTATAAACCAACTTAGGGGTAAACCCAATCCATGGAGGACAAGAAAATGCATTTCTGGAAGATTTTGGGGCTCGGTAAACCGAGGGTATTTTTGTCTTTTTCTGTCTGCCGACTTAACTTGGAATACCCTAGGCCCATCTTTGGTATTTGAACAATAACTTGGCCTACACAACTCCGATTTGGGTGATTCAAAATGTGTTAGAATCCTTGGTTCAAGACCTACAACTGTTATGTAGAGGTCCAAGCCCAATGCGTCTTGTAAAGCTTCGGAAACTGCGTTGCTAGATCACCAATCAGATTCTCGGGTCCAATCTCTGCTCGAAACACTTCAACCTTCAGCTCCATTCAGTTCTTTATCGATTGACTCTTATATTCAGCCCAAATGATGCTCTGAACACTCTTTCATCTATCAATAAATCCATAGCACACATAGTAGCTTCTATTTATGGCAAATAACACATGAAATACACGGTTAATACATATAATACCAATTTAGTCACCCCGGACGTGGCCTAATCACATTTAGCTAATTAACCCATGATTTCATACATATTATCCCCATTGAGAACACAAATCTAGGGTAGATTGATGATAAAATATGATACCAAGTTCACCGTCATTAACTACCCCCCACTTAGCTTTTGATCGTCCCGAGCAAAAACCAAATCAAACAAACCCCATAAACAATTACAACTAATTATGAACAGACTCATTCAAGAATGATAAATAAGATGAGGGTCAGCACATATCACTCAGTAATCCATTAAGCACTATCTCATAGTAGAACCGACGTCTGTGTGCAATAACTCTCAAACAACAGTGACGCAGACAGAATCACATTATATCAATAAGATTTTAGGCAAAACATGTATCATGCACAAATCCATAAGTTCCCCATTAATCATCACCTACCAATGCATCAATATGTCATGTGATGAATCTTTTGTGATGGTGCATTCAAGAAAAGAATGAAGTATAGAGACCCCGCAATCCTTACTTATCAATGTGCACACTCGCTCCTCTTTCCTTCAGACTCAAGTAAACAACATGAAACCTTACTTAGGCCGGGAGGACTTGGGGACTGAGTATTACTCTTAGGTCCTCATTTGTTTTTTTTTTTGCAAGGGTCGTGCCCTTTTTGCTACGAGTTCGCTTCCCTCACTTTGCCTTTATTATATATATATATATATATATATATATATATATATATATATATATATATATTTTCTTCATTTTTTCTTTTTCTTTTGCATGACAGATTTCTCACTTTTTTCGCTCTCACTTACAAATCTTTTTTGTCCCGGTTTACCTTGTTTGGCATTCAAGTTGCTACCATCCTTCTACAACAATTGGTTAAAGTATATCCACCGACAAATATCGATTCCCGGTCAAGGATAACTCTTCATCTCATGTAAATACATCTCACTCAGATTGCGTGCTCAAAAATTGAATGGAAATGGCAAAATAACAATTAATAAGTCACTACTTAATGCAACATAGCACACGCTCATTCTTCCATACAAAACTGAATAATGCGTCATCCATACCACATACTGAAAAATTGAATTATATGTGCTTTAAAAAAGGTCGATTCCACAACAAGATAGATGATTAATAAACAACTACTTCAAAAAGTTGACAAACCTCTTATTCATCATTAAATAATTAAGTATGTAATTAAGAAATTTCAACGTTTTAAGGTTTTTATTTCATTCAATTCAAAAAATCGAAATTCACAAAAGTAAGTGTAAGTGTGTCCCAATTTTTCAAACTAAGTGTTCTGCCTACCCCCACTTTAAAACTCAACATTGTCCCCAATGTGAAAAGTAAAGCAAAAAAGTAGGAAGAAGAAGAACACTTAGCTTTGGAAAATAGAAGAACTCGGCTAACTGTCTGAAGAAAATCATATCACCGAACTGGAACCAAAGTGTTCTTCTCCAAAGGACTAATCTGCACTAGGTCATCTAATACAAACAATTCTTGCACGAAGGCAATTAGTACCATGGTAGCGAATAAGTAACAAAATCATTATGTCATATGGCGATAAATAGTACAAATAAGAAGAAGATGTGCAATAAACAATTTAAGCCAATACATAACAACTTTATTACTTAAACACAACAAAACTATTATAAGACTCCAAATAAAAATAAAAAGACTCGAGACTCAAAATAATAATCAAATAATCATGCCAAGTAAAAAAACTCCCAGACATCACCGATCCTCCGGATTTGGCCATACAAATATAGAGATATGATTTATACTATATGGCATCGTAGAAATAAACTCTTCCCTGATCCACAAGCGGATTACCCCTCAGTGAGGATCTTGATTTCAAAACTAGAGCAACGTGTGCGAAATCTCAAGCTAGCCTGGGATGTCCAATTCTGGGTTTGCAACCCCTTATGTTGGTTTATCTTTTTGTTTCATACATCTGATGTAAAGTTTTGTGGAAGGTACCACTATTTTTTAATAAATAAAAGTTCGTTTCAAAAAAAAAAACAAAAAAAAAAAACAAAAAAAAAAAAACTCCCGCACATCCTTTTCTCAACAGCCTTAGGAACATAGCGATGAAAAAAAACCTTCACAATTTTATTCAATCATCGAAAAGAAAAGAAAATAAACAAAAAATGTTAACTATAAATTAATGGCTATGCCTAACAATTAAATAAATAGTCCCTGGCAACGGCGCCAAAAACTTGATCGCGTGTGCAATTCACTAATACACACGACGTACTATCAAGATTACTAGGTCAATCGTAATATAGCAAGGGCGAATCAAGGTCGATCCCACAGAGACTTTTATATAATAATGCTAAACACAACCATAATTTATAGGTCAACCGGATAGGGTGGTCATTGACCAACATAAAGAACAAGTAAATAACATAGATGCAAATAAATCAATCATCAATCATATATCAAAAAGGCATTAACCAAACTATTCATAACTAATCTCCCCTTAATCTTTATCTGATCCATATTTGTAATTAAGCTACGGGTGCAACTCCTAATCCTATCTACTCCGACCATGGAAGTAGATAATCTATACGCAAGCTACCCTCCTTAATTGGTCCATAATAGCCCATACGCAATAAGTTCTAGAGTTGCCGGTATTGAGCGTTAACTCATACCGCTAACCCGTCTAGGCAGCTATCGACACTGATTAGCACGTTCCTAGGGTCCGTCAAGACAATGTCCAAACTAACACTTCACTATCGATTTCATGCTAATTTACGAAAATATGCAAATAGTTGAT